>JACEII010000008.1:1163169-1184377 GCA_014332785.1 Antheraea mylitta | reverse complement strand
ATTATATATGAATGAATTATATATTATATATGAATGAATTATATATTATATATGAATGAATTATATATTATATATGATATTTCGATTTTACAGCAAAAATAAATAAGTATGTAATAATTTACAAATTAAATTCACCATAAAATCCATGTGGTTAATTTATACGATGCGGAAGTAGGATTAAGAACTAATAAACTTCATAAACCACTAAATGAAGTGCGAACGCTTAGACCGGTGAAGCTGTTAAAACCTTGCTAGGTCAATAGCGTAATCATTTTGAAAAAAAAAGTGCGAACATAACCTTCTTATTGGAGAGAATATCTAAAGAGATTTTAGTAGATGCACACCAGTTTTGGCAATACATAAGCATGATGAGCCATGCCATGGAAATATAGCCATGGGAAGTGGAACAGCGCGCTGATGCGATTCGATTGGACTTTTAGATTAGATTTCACACTAGGGTCTAAGTTTTAAGAGCAGCTTCGAAATCCCCGCTCTGCAACGTAAAAGCTGGTATCCGCAAGTCTTGCTAATATAATTTAAAAATCATTAAAATATTCTATAATACAAATTACATACAAATTACTAACTAATATTAACTTGAAAATAAATATTGCTTCAACAAACTACATATGAGACGTTTAAGAAGGACTATTAAATATATATCCAGTTTTATAAATGTAATTTTTAATAGTGAACATAATTCAAAATATAAATTAAAATACTACATATTCAACGATGACATTGGCCGAGTAAAAATATAAATTAAATGTGGGAAGATAAATAAAAAAACAGGACGCTTATAGTAAGGATATAAAAAAAAAAAAACAAACTAAAACTCTTGAATTCGCTGAACAAGCGAAACCTGTTGATTCTAAATATAATTTGAATGGTCGAAACATTTAATAACAGTTATTACTAAGACTATTAGCGCTTTACTTTAATACCAGCGTTTCTCAAATTTCTATAGTAGAGCACCCATATTAAATTCAGAGATTTTTAATTTTTTTATAATACCCTAATCATTAACGTATGAGTCAAAATGTAGAGAAAAAGACTTAGTGTAGTTTATTTTAAAACTAATTTTGTCCGCGATTTCGTACGCCTAAAATTAATTTTAAACTACACTCATCAAAAAAGTCTAAGCAACATGTACTAATTTAAATTTTAGGGTGGTTCTTCACATTATAACGTTATATTTTATTTATAAAATAATATCTTTAGGGTTATATGATGTAAAAAGAACAGCTGTTGTCTTTATAAGTTCTTTCAATAACAGAAATGAACAATATTGGTATATACTGTAGAAACTAAGATACATAAGAAAGTAAACTTTTTTCTTACAAAATGAAATTTCTAAAGAAAATGTATTTATTGTGAAAGAATAGAACAATTTAATACAAAGTATGGTCTCCTCTGCTATTCAGAACATGTCGGCAACGATTATTCATTGAATTAATGAGACTGTTTATGTCATCTTGCGGTATTCGCTCCCAATGGAATTGTAGCAAATCCTTCAGCTGTTGGGTTGTTGTTGCTCCGTCTAAGTCCTTCAAAATACGTCTCTGGAGCATGTCTCATGCGTGTTCGATGAGGTTGAGATCTGGCGATTGTGCAGGCCAGGGCAATACCCGGATGTTCTCCGTTGCAAAGTATTCACTGGTTTGCCGAGCTGTATGTGAACGCGCATTGTCATGCATTAACCTAAAATCGGAGCCAAAGGTTTGTGCAAATGGGTAGACATAAGGTCTGAGAATACCCTCAATGTAATTTTCAGCATTCATGTTTTCATTTACAAAAACGAGCTCAGTCCGCTTGTTCTTCATACGCACCTGAGCGTTTTAGTATTTCCGGGCCGACGATATACTCGCACCCTTCTTGTATCAGGCTTAAACCCGAATCGTGACTCATCGGAAAACATAATTGTATCCCATTGTTCCTGGGTCCATGTTATGCGTTCTCTACACCATTCATATCGACGAGCGCGATTCCCGTGACATATCGGTGGGCACCTGATTGGGCTTCGAGCTCGTGGGCCGTACTCATGCAGTCGATTTCGCACAGTTTGAGGACTTACATAAACACCACTTGAAATTTGTAGCCTCAAACTTATCTCTCGAGCGGTTAACATCGGCTGGCGTCTTGCAGTTAGTTGTATTTACCGGTCTTGCCAAGTGGTTGTACTCCATTTACGGCCTGGATGCTGTTCAGCGGGTTCTCCTGTATTATTGTAGCGCTGCCAAAGATGACAAATAACACTTCTATGAATGCCAAAATGTCGAGATACCTGAGATTGATTACTTCCCGCTTGCAACATCCCTACAGCTCTTTGCATTTCATCTGTCATCAAACGACGTCGCTTCATGACGTAAAGAATATCTAATAATTCAATTTTGTTGCTAACTTTATTTAAATGGTTGGTAAAATTATAAAATCAAGTCTAAACGTAGAAATTAAAACGCACTTAAATTCAAACAAATTCGCAGTCATTTGAATTTTATGAAAAAACAAATCATAATCAAATTTTTTCAGTATGTCATCAATAACAAAAAAGTTTACTTACCTACGCACTTTGTTTTAGTAAATACTTAGAAATTAATTAATATAAATGGTAAAATTTGTAACATGTGTGTATAAAGCTTTTTTGTATACAACGTTTAAACTAGTATAGTTTGGGACCTGAGTAAGAACTTATTCGTTTCACTAACAATACACACCATGTAAAGTCAGCTGTGTATAGAGGAATAGACATTTAGATCCATTAACACAATATTAAGCCTCTGAACAACAACAAATGGGAAGACAACTTTATTTTCCTATAAACTGTTATAATGAACAGTCATTTATAAAACGCTTTAATTAAAATAGCTTTATTCGTGAGCCAATTTTGATGAAATAAACGGTATATTTTGCCCAAAATATATTCAAACTCCATACAAATTTGTATAACAATGATCAGTAATTTTCATATAGAAAGTATTCCATCCATGTATTCCAGTATCTTAATAAGAGACTACAACAGAGTATACACGATACATTTGCAACCATTTAGTCGAATAAACGATTCAAGACTCAAAACACTAATGCAAATATTTGTTGGAGTTTATTCTTTTATTTTATCATGAAAAGGGACAGTGAACAAGTTTGAGAACCACACACATGGGAGCTAATAAGAGACTACAACAGAGTATACACGATACATTTGCAACCATTTAGTCGAATAAACGATTCAAGACTCAAAACACTAATGCAAATATTTGTCGGAGTTTATTCTTTTATTTTATCATGAAAAGGGACAGTGAACAAGTTTGAGAACCACACACATGGGAGCCACACGCCTACCGCTCTGTACAAGTATAGCGATGATAATTGAACGAGTATTAACATAATTGGTGTATTTGTATTCGTAGGCGCGAGTATTAAGTTGTTAGACGAATATGACATTCAATTTATGCATACTGTTCCGTAAGTTTTATGTTAAATAAAATATGAACAACATTGACCTTTACCTCTGTAAATAGAAGCATTAAACAAGTTTATACCGACATTTAATTTATTAATTTTGAGTTAGTAAAACTAGTTACAAGCATGCCATGTTTTGTTAAGTTCAAGAATACAATCCAAAATCTAATTTATGTCTATCTATATTAAAAATGTAAATCTAACGTCTGCATTTGGTCCATTTTCGTAAAAAAAATTGTTGCAGGTATCTTGGAATTAGTTTTCGAATATATTTCAATGATTTTTATAAATGTCTGTCTATCTGTCTGTCTGTTTGTATGAACACGCATCACTGCTCAAGTACTGGATTCACAATAAAATATCAATAAATAAATTACAAAGCATATGCGGATGTAACTTATCTTTGTTTCATTAAAATCGGTCCACTCTATCTTATTGTAATTTGAATGACGGCTCGAGTTAAATACGGGAGAAGAGTAGTAATCTATACTAATATTATACAAAGCTGGAGGGTTCGTAGTCCGGTGAAGCTGTTAAGACCTTACTGGGTCAATAGCGTTGACATTTCGAAAAAAAAAAGCTGGAGGGTTTGTTTGGTTGAACGCTGTAATCTCAGGAACGGCAGGTCCGATTTGAAAAAGTCAGTGTTAGTTAGATAGGTTATTTATTAAAGAAGGCTATTATAGGCTATATCATAACACTAAGACCAATAGGAGCGGCGCACCTCTGAAGAATCTTGCAAATTCGGGAATATTTTCCTTTTGAGAGCTTTCGCTTCGTGTTAGCGTTAACCCAAAGTTACTATTCCACGCGGATGAAGTCACGGGAACAGCTACTTTGTTATGTGTATATAATTATTGGAACGAAGTTCCTTATCGCGCGTTGTGAAAGGGGGCTAGACGAAAAAAATTCTTACGAAAAGTTGTCACGACACTTTTTGCTATAGTAAGCTATTGTAAGCTGTGCGGCGTCGCATGTTTCTCTGTCTGTCTCTCTCTCTCTTATAGAAAGCAAGCCAGATATTTTCATTTCTTTTTCGCATTGAACAGTGTGGTGTCGCGACGATTATTTTTGTTGAGTGTATACAGGTTTTTTGTAAATAATAAATAATAATAATAATGAATCCTGACAGTGTTTCTGCACAAGTTCCGGATATTACTGATGTAGTTAGGTAAGTAGAGATTATATACAGATAATAATAAATGCTTTTGTATTTTTAGTAAGTACGCACTATAACCTCTCTTTATTATTGTGCTAACCAAGTCATACGCATTATAATCTATACATTTTGTGTGTTTAGCAAGTGTATAGCAGTTTTTAGCAGTTACCACAAGCCAATTATTACGAAAATTGAGCCTACTGATTAAGTTTATATAACATTGTATTTGTTAATAATAAAAAAAATATTATTATAACTTAAAAAAAATAAATTTTTATTACAATTCCTTCACTAATTAATCGAAAGGAACTTCGTTCCATCCGGGTGTCCCTTGACACCTCTCAAGTTTTTTATTGTTAACTATTTCAATTTACAAGTTATAAAATTTAAATTATTCACACTATAATTGATTTAGAAGTAAAACAAGAGATTTTTTTTTATTGAAGCACGACAAAGTGACTGCACTATGCCTGATGGTAAGTATAGTACAATCCAAGAACAGTGGCGACCACCGAGAGACAGATTATCCATCGTCGGTCGCCGCTGTCATGCCGACCATAATGACGAAAGTCACCCGGTACTGGATATGCACAGGCTGATCCCGAAACGCGACGTGCAAAAGCGAGTCACTATGACAGGCTTTTTCGCCATGTACACGGTGGTTGCGACCCAGTCTGGCTGTATAACCCTACCACCCCGCTATCGCCAATTCCTCGTTCGTTGATCAGCAGGGTGCACCACGTGCAGGTGAGGTTGGCTTGGGTGTCTCAAGTCTTAAGATGTTACTCGACACCCCTTACACCCCTAAGAGTTATTCAGTTGTACAGAGTTTTCACTTCTATTGGCAGTTCTTATAACTTCTCCGATTTTTTTTAATGAAACAATATGTACCGAGTTCACAAATATATTTGAGTTCCAGGAACGGCTGCGAAATTTCATCAAGGAAAATTAAACAAATAATCAATATTATTCTACATACCTCGGATAAACTATCTTTGAAAATTAAATCATGGTATGCGATATTTAAAATAATGCATAGCTTCATCAAATTCATGTCAAACAATAATTTGAAATTCTTTATAAGCAATCGTTTGAAGTTTCTCGAGGTACAAAACTTTCCAGAATTATTCGTTTGTACTTCAAAATTATATTAAAACTAGCCCCTGCTCGCGACTTCGTGGAAATACGCAATGGAAGTTCTCAAAAGGAAAATCAGGAATCAGTGTTGATTTTGAAACATTTTTTATTTTTGCTTCGCTCCTGATAATCTTAGCGTGGTGATATATAGTCTACAACCATCCTCGATAAATGAGCTATAATACTGAAAGAATTTTCCAAATCAAACCAGTAGTTCCAGAGATTACCCCCTACAACGTCACAAAGTTTGCCTCTTTATAATATTAGTATAAATATAAATGAAAGAGCTTGGAGAATGGATAGATGTTTTTTATTCATTCACACAAAAAATACAGAACGAATTTTGGTGGAACTTTACAATGATATAGCATATACATTAGTCATAATTTATAAACATCTGTTTGGTAGGTGGTAGAGCCACGCTGAAACTATTACTGGCTTCAGCATGAATGGTTCGGTTTGCCCGGGGTAGTACTACCCGACACACAGAAACACCAATGCGAATTAACAGTGCTTGCATTGTTGCGTTTTGTTTGGTCAGTATGAGTACAGGAGGCCCACTCCCCTCTGAACCCCCTACTCTTCCTCCTCCCTAAACACAGGCTGGCAACGCACTTGCAGCTCTTCTGATATTGCTAGTGTCTATGGACGCCAAGTGACAGAAAAATCGTATCTCGTATTACGGTTGAATTTCGGTCACCAGTATTGTAAAATTAAATATACGCAACGCATGAGCCTGATAGGTCTTTACAGCTTCATCGGACGCATGAAGGGAACGCTTATGGCACACAGAAGCTTGGCAATAGGCTCAAAAATGACAGAGTGGCCGAACCGTGGCTTGGGCTGTTACTTTGGATGCAGTAGCACGAATCTTACGAAGCTGTACTAGATCAGCTGTGTATACCAGTATGTATGCCTAAAGTTTAAAACAATCTTGCTATCTGAGAGATAACATAAGATACATAAACACTTAGAAATACACAGTGATAACGTATCATTATTTAGGGCTAATATTACTCGCCTCCGCAGGAAGTGTATCTCTCATTCCCCTGCACGTGCTTTCATGATGGTGCTAAAAAGTACTAAATATTTGTCCGCTGCACTGTTCCACGTAGATCTAATTTCGCAGCGATAGAACAATCAACTGACGACAATAAAAATTTGAGAATTAGCTTTATTTCATAATTAACTCGATAAAGGTACGGTATAGGTGATAATAAACAGCGTGAGATCCAAGAATGTAGATATATACAATAGATAATCATTTATATTAATACGTCACCTATAGGCCATAAGTCACGACATCTTAGTCCAAACTGCGCGACCCAGTCGGCCACTAAGGAATAGGTGTCAAACCAGGCATAATGGCGTAATTAGGTATGGAATATTCTGAGAACAGCTCCCGCAATGTCTGTTAATAGATTATGGATTTTTCTATTAACCCCGTTGCTTTTAAGTCACAGTATGCTTACCACCATGTGCACTGTAGGTTCATTATCGTGATACAATATGAAAAGGATAACAAAGTAAAAAACGAAATCTTCAAGCTTAATACGAATGATTGTTCACACAACCATCATACTAAGGAGGTCACTCAGGAAGGCTCTCGAGCGAAACGAAACACTACAGTTCAAATAAAACGCTTTCTTGAGCCTCTTCAGCTAAAACGATTCCAATGTCCGAGTCCCGTGTTTTTCTCCTCTTACCGTAAATTCAATAAGTATATTTGTTCTATATACATATCATATTTTTAGATCACAAAGACCGTACCTACTTGTTTAGACAAGGATATTTTTTTTAATATTCTGAACCAATCGAAGGCTTCATGAAATACTATAAAGGAGCATTAGAATGGGCACTTTCAAAGAACAGAGAAATAAATCGCGTTAATAAAACTTTTTTTTCTCGAACTGAATACGCTATTGACCTAACAAGATCTTAACAGCTTCACCGGGCTACTAAGTTAATAAATCATCTCTGTTTATCTATGTTAATATTATAAAGAGGTAAAGTTTGTGAGGTTGTAGCGGGTAATCTCAGGAATCTGGTAGTCAGATTTGAAAAATTCTTTCATTGTTAGAGAATTCATTTATCGAGGAAGGCTTATAAGCTTCACGCTAAGACCAATATGAGCGGAGCACCATTTCAGAAAGTTGAAAAATCCTTTTTTTTTTGTGTGCTTCCACTGCGTATTAGTTTGCCCAAAGCAACTATTCCACGCCGACGAAGTCGCAGGTAGAGGTTAGTAGGAAAGACTAAAGGTGTATCTATTATACCATATACTAGTCAATACAGTGCATTATAACTGCAATGGTATAGGTAATAGTTCCAGTGAATATTAAAAAAAAAATATATGGTATACAACTTAGCTAAGCCTACTTTACTACCAACAGATTTAATATTGAATTACTTTGTTTGCTAATTCGGTTTAGATAAGATTAGACACTAGATAATTTAAAGCGTCGTGTGTTCTAAAATAAGTTTAATAAAAATAAATTAATTAGATGTATTATTAGATTATATGTAACACATATATTATAATTTACAATAAATATTAATACATAGACAAACCAAGCAAATAAATTAAGATAAAATAGAAAAAAAAAATGATATAGAGAGACACGGAAACTACAGTTTATAAAAACAAAGTAACCTATCTTAAATTTTTATTAAAAATAAATAGACTGGAAGTAGTCCTTAGTGTTATTTATGTTACTAATAAAATATTTTTACGTAGGCTACACTGAAAGAGTGTCTAGTCCATCGTGTTACATGACAAGGAGCGCCTAAAGTATCGCTCAAGATTTGAATTTAAGTGTATAGTACCTCGGCGACCGAGCCTAGTTCAGTTCTTTAGAAATAATGTTTAAATTGAAATGTTAAAAAATGTTTAAATGTTAGGTTTGCCTAATAAAATTAACATTTATTTACAAAATAAATGTTTATCTATTCTGCTGTCACTAGGATTTGAACTGGGGTTACACGGATTTTCGAAGCAACCGATTTCCATCTAAGCTATTTTTGTTTTGACATCGCCTATTCATCGCGTTTTAGCTACATTATTTCATTATCTGAAAACTCATCAAAAAAAAGTTTTCTATGAATAAAATGTAGCTAGAGCGATTTATCGTCCCCAAAACTATCTACATACTAAATCTCACGGATATATATAACGCCTTTTCCGAGATCTCGAATATATAAAAATATACCAGAATTGCTCGCTTAAAGGTTATTAGATAGATTATTAGATTTAATGAACCTCAGTGTGCCCACACTCCTCTAACTACCTTGTCAAATTTGATAAGATCATACTACTCACTTTAGATACCCGATCCAACAAAAGTCAAAAGGTATCTCTTAGCAGTCATTTTTATTAGGTTATGTGGATATCACACAATCATTCTGATCAAGTGATATTAATATTTGTTTGTTTTCACTCTACAGTTTAAAATCATATCTAAATAAAACTGAAGAGTTTCTTGGATCGAACGCACTAATCTCAAAAACTACTGGTTCGGTTTGAAAAATATTCTTCAGTGTTAGATAGCTTATTTATCGAGGAAGACTATAAGGTTATAAATCATCACGCTAATACCAATAGGAGCGGTGCATTGATGAAGAATGTTTCAAAATCGGTTTTTTAACGTTATCCCAAAGTAAGTATTGAAAGCGGACAAAGTTGCGGGCAGAAGCTAGCACAATAAGACCACAAGCACAAACTCAAAGTAAAAAGAAAAAATGAAAAATTATAAGGAGCGAAACACAACTAATTTAGTAATAAGTATCTAAGAAAATAAATATTTTAAAAAATAGGTATATTTATTATCTAAAAATCATTTGTATCATTTTTATGTAAAAGCCATAAAACAACATAATGTTTTGACAATTTAAATTGCTATAAATAAAAGACATCTGTGGAACCATTATTGGTCAGTTTAATCAAATTTAATGAAGTGACACTATAAAATAACAATAAACACACTAATAAAACTTCCATTTGTTTACAAAATTAATCCTGAGTTTTAATCTTTACGATACAATATTATATTATGATAGAGGCGACTTTTAATTGATTAAATATTATTTTTTATAGATCGGGTTACAATTTATGTTCTCTTTATATGGTACGATTTTAGGTGGTCTTGTCAATGTCGAAGAAACGATACAATGCTTAAGAATCTCAATTAAAGATCGTTCACTCAACGAGAAACATCTAACAAATCAATTAAGTAATGCAAAGAATTCATTCACCTTTAGTAATGGGATATACATAACCAGGCTCTATCGATATCGATATTAATAACCTTTATATTTTTAACAAACATGTTATTAAATTGTATATTAATCATTTATTGCTTGTATTCAATTCGAAACGATAAAGAAATAAATTGAGGTCATTTTTTCAAATAATTATTAGTTGATTCAGTCAGTATCGATTTCTAAATGGTATTTAAAAGAGGAAAATTAACCTTAAAGCGCTTAGTTTTTGTTGTTATTAATCAATACAAGAGTTTTTGCATGAATTCTTTAGAAATTTTATCGCGACTGATTAACTAGAGATTTATTTTGAAAAAAATCTAGATCGACCTGGGACTCCATTTTATTTGAACGATGTTATAATACTAAAAATCTATTAACTTTTTCCTGTAGCCACCAATTTATATTTACACTTATATATTACGACATTGCTCGTAACTGCACAAATATGGCAACTAAAGAGAGGACACAGGAAGAGAAACTCTTATTGGGTCTCCAGAGCAAGTTCACATACTATGACATATCTCATCATTGACAGTCAACGATGTCAGTACATCTGTGGGTATCTTTTATACCTAATAATTTTATAGACCATTTAACAAATATAGTTAGCTGTAAAATGTATTAAAAACAACACGATAGTTTCAAAATAACTGTATAATCAATTTTTAATAGTTACATCGATAATAATTCTCACAACAAAAAAGCGCATCACTAATGTTATCGTGTCATCGATTAAAACATTTTGATTAGCTTTCAACTTACGAGCAATGCTGGTAAGGTATTCACATAAAACAAAAGTCATAAGCGCCGTTAAACTCACGAAACAAATCGTCTCTATTACTCCATGTTATTTGAGAAATTAAATTCCATATATCGATCGCTTAACGTAGTAGATAATATAACACAAAGCGACATGATGCCACCCCGGTCAAGTGACTTTGCAGGAATGATAGATATCGATCTAAGATGCCGATATCGATAGCGTCTCGCAATAGCAGTCGTTCGACATCACTATTTAAATCATGAGCTTGACGAAAATTTTAATGAATTGTGACTTTCAGTAAGGCATGTCGATGGTTTCGATGGAAGATTCTAATGGACGTATTTAACTATTGAAATGATTAATACCCAATTAAAGCAAGAGTTCTATTCTTTATTCCGGTGATAGTTCTTGTAATCTTAATTTTTGTAAGCCCCTGTTACGTGATTTTAATGCTGCTGAATACACCTTGTCTATTTTTAAAACTTTTTCAATCTAAAATAATTCCACTGCTTTTAATAACAAAGATAGCGCAAACATATGTACCCAGACAATGAGCTCCAATGTTTATCTTTTTACAAAAACTCTGGCCGAGAACGAAACCTAAAAAGCACTAGAGAAATGGCGTTTATATCTTCAGTTTTAATTAAAAACAGATTTAAGATCGTGGTAATTATTAAAATAATTAACAGAACTATTAATGGAAGTAAACAGTAGTTATTGGATGAAATCATTAGATTATATGACCCCATCTGCGTTGTGGATCAGTCAACTGCAACCACTCCTTGTAAGATACCTAACAGAAGTTTGTCCCAAAGCAATAGGTTTTAGAAGTCTTAGAGTAATGACTTTTAATATATTTAATACTAGCCCCTGCCCGCGACTTTGTCTGTGCAATAATAGTTACTCTGCGCTAACGCTAACACGTAGTGGAGGCTCTCAAGAGGAAAAACCCCGATTTTGAAACATTTTTCTTTGGTGCTCCGCTCGTATTGGTCTTGGTCTCGATAAATGAACTATATAACACTGAAAGGATTTTAAATCGGACCAGTAGTTTCTGAGATTATCCTCTACAACGTCACAAACTCACAAACTTTACCTCTTTATAATATTGGTATGGACTCAAACAACATGTAAAATGACATTGAAAACTTGTTAAGGAAATGAATTATTTTATCAGTGAACCATAATTAAATACATAATAGGAACTTGCCACAAGTACTTTAACGGTATCCGCGCAAACTATGAACTCGTACCTAACGCTGCGCGTTATAAAAGACGTCCGCGATGCATTTTTACCGACCCTCCTGATTTAATCACGTCAGCGAACGATCAGTACCAGCTTGTCCCTCGAAACAGAGCATGCTCACGCCCACGCCCGCGTAACCACAGATCACGCCGCCGTGGTCTGGGGGTTAATTTCGCTCCCGCACACCCTATTAGGACTCCCACGGCAGCGGCTCAAGCCTAGGTTCGATTCCTCGGTAGAGAGCCCTTGAGTGCGTTGCTTGCGCGATACGGTGACACACAAATATACATCACTGCTACAACACTACACGATCACCCCCACACACGTGCACGGCTACACGCTTACACATGAAAGTGGAAGGGTTTACTTTTTTCCCTTATCGAACTGAAAAACTCTCAATTTTCCGATAATAAATATATGGAGGAGTTGTTGAGGCGTGTATGCTTGGTACACATATACGTTTCAACAACTCATACACATATGAATAGTTAGCTAGGTTAGCTGAGATAGGTCGCGATTTTGCATGCAACAGGCAACAGCCAAGCCGAGGTGTGCCGTGCACCCTTGAGCTGGTTGCCATAATGAAATCGGCTGAGTGCCTTAAGCGCTCGCCTTAGTAGTCCGGTGAAGCTGTTAAGACCTTGCTGGGTCAATAGCGTAGACATTTCGAAAAAAAAAAGAAAGTACTTTAACTATTCGTATCCAGTAGTTGAAAAGGCATTATAACAAGACAAACAAAATATCAAGACTGTCGATGATTTTTTAATTCATATTCTGAATTCCTTCATAACAGTAGTGGTCCGTTTAAATTTATGAACTTATAATATAATATTATTTATTTTATTGTATATCAATTTGATGATTTAATAACTATAAAATTTTTCAAAGTGGAACCCGTCAAATCAATTGTAACACAGTTTTGTGTTATATGAGAGATGTAGAAAATAATTAGTGCCCCTTAAAAAATGCTCATTTACAATGCGTGATAAATATTTACGACTTATTGTTCTTTGATCGAATGAAAGAATTATATGGGATTAATAAACGAAAATTATATAAACGTGCGGTAATATTGCTTTAGTTGTGTATTGGAACGAAAATAAAATTATATATTCGAAATATATGTGAGATTGTGCGCTTTAAAAAATGTGTAACGTGTTTAGATATTATACTTTATCGCTGTTATTACAAAAAAAAATAACACGTATTAGATACTTGCTTTAAAAAGGTTTCGTACTAAATGCACAGCGCTCGCCCGAGGCAAGTTGACGTTATCCTTTTTTCGCAAGTCTAACCTAACCTAACCAAAGCGAGACAAAAGAGCAAGATGGCGAACATTCAGCGAGCGCGGTGAAATAATGTAAATTGGTAACGCTATCGGCTAACGGTGATGGAAAACATCGTGAAGACACCTGAATCTGAAAAATATTCATATAGTGCTACTGTAGATATGTAGGAGAATACAGAACTGTGGTGTTCTCAGAGTCTGATATCGCCAATATATCACCAGCTGACGTGGTAATATATGCCCATAATTTCCTTGAGAAAAAAGGCTTGTGTGAGTGTGTTGCCGTGTCTCTTATAGGCTGATTATGACGATGAAATCCTATTGTCGGAACTTTTGCACCAGCAATTTCTGGTCCGCATATAATCAGTGTGTCTAAAATGCATTAGGTTTTCAATACAAAGATGTCTTCAGGGCATTCTTGGAGCTGCCTTCATACTGTAATGCATCGGTCATGCTCGTGTTGATGATTTTTACTCAATAATTAATGGAAATGTCCCTGATGAATCGATTAAGTTGCAGCTCAAATAATATATTGAAAATGTTGTCCGACAGAACTGATGGTTTGTTTCTTCGCAACAGGACGGTGTTGTTAAGTGTGTGCATCTACACATATTAATGGATTTAACTGTACGAATGTAGACTGTTAATATGTTTGTAAAACATGCTGTATATCTTTACTAATATAGGCTAAGTTTACTAACAAAATTGGATGTAATGTCTGATTGAAATAAAACATTATTATGAACTGAAATCCATATTACTCTTATATTATATTGAGAATTTAGTATTTCATGTAATCTAAATCATCAAGTCAATGTAACATAAACAGATACTCTTGATTGCATCATTTAACTATGAATGTTCATGTATTTATATATTCGATAATATCAGGTGACTTTGTGGTTATACGTTAAGACCTAGCAGATATATTTTCTAAATCTTTAAAAGAAATTAAAGTACATGTGTTTAAACGGCTTTTTGATTCAATTTATAATCTTGAACTAGTAAATATTGCGAGTTTTAACATAACGGTTTGTATGTTTTAGAAAATCTTTAAACAGGGAAGTGAAGTTTCAAATTTACGTGTTACGGATGTAAAACGGGATCTATACATAAGATCCGGAAATGTGGGAATATTAATTACCAATTTACATGTGATTTGTGTGTAATCAGTCGCGCAATTCATGAGGTTACGCGTCTATAAAATGTCCCATGATTATATTAAAGAAATAATAAATAATCTAAGATGTTGTACAATTAAAAAGTAGTTGCGTTGTCAAATGACCGTACATTTTTATTTCCACTTAATATTGTTAATTATAATGTAGTTAGCGTTCAATCATATTGAAACAAGTCGTCATTTAACACCTATGAAGATTGTGATTAAATCCTACGAAATAAAAAAACCCAGGATTAAAAGACTCTCAATTGACTCTGTCCATGACGTCACGTGTTACAATTCATTCGACGTGTTACCACTTCCGGAATATACCTTCAAAACCGCGAGCTTGGTCGTGTGAAGATTGTCGTTCTAAATTCAAAATACAGATTTTGTTACTTTATCATTCGTATACAGTCATCGTTTGAAGTGATAGTGAGATGTTTGGTAAATTCTAATTTCAAATGTTAAAATTCTCAAAAGATAAATATTTTCTTAGTAGACTTTTTCCAAAACAAAAGAGTATACATAATTTACTTTATGAAGGAGGTAAATATACTTCCCTCGTTCAATCTTTCAGTCTTACAACCGGTATTAGCGTAGTATAAAAATTATTGACTAATAATTACCCTTTGATTCAATGTGTTTGCATAAGATACTAAAGTTTACAAAAAATAAAGTTATATCCACATAAATCTTTCGTGCATAAACACAGGTCGCGTTTAACTGCCCGGTTGTAAACATTAACAATAATTTCTTAATAACATAATATTTTATTAGCCCGAGTTCTCGGCGAAATGACTTAGTTAATTAGTGGTATTTAAACAAAGGCGGTGTATGTCGGTTCATTATTTTATATTTATTTAATAATTATGATTATATATACACTTTTATTCTTATGAACAATAAAAATATAATTGTTTTCATTTGCCGTGTATAATATAGTTTATTTTTCTTTAAATGACGCCGTTGTATCATTTGCCAGCGTCAATATTTTGTGTTGATGAAATTTTGCCAAAGAATCAGTTTTTCCATACTGGGAGTTCTTTCTAATTTTTGAATATTCAATTCGATTTATATCGGACGTAATAAAAATATTTAATTATGACTAATTAAGAAGCTATCCACTTGAAAACCTCTCAGCATGCGTAACGCGAGTGGAGGTTCTCGGAAACCTGGTTTTCCTGACGATTGACTATTCAAAAGCCAATGAATCACTTAAATATAAAGCTTACAATTATGCTCTGAATCATGATTTTTTTCTCCCTAATACCTCATTGTGGGGCTATCTGACGTATATCATTTCGTCGAAACACGGATCTCGTATTTATTTGATTATTTTTTGTAACGTGAATGCTACAAAACCTACTGGATCTGTAATCTTAAGTCCAGATGATTTATTTTAATTATATTCCTTCTTGTTATATGGCCTTCTTCTCTTTTATGACGTCACATGTACGTACTCGTTTTTTTTTTTTTGAACTGACTATGGTAATGATCTCTCAAGGTCTTATCAGCTTCACCGGACTACTAAGGCGAGCGCTTAAGGCACTCAGTCGATTTTATTTGGACAACTAGCTTAAAGGTACCCGGCATATCTCGGCTTAGGCTATTGCCTGATACATGTAATTTGCGACCAGTCTGAGCTTAACTAAGCTAAGCTACATATTCATACGTATATGAGTTATTGAAAGATATATGTGTACCAAGAATACTATATCAACAACTCTTATATGTATTTTGTGTAAGATAATTTTTACTATTTCAGTTCGGTAAGGAAAAAATAAAACTCTTCTATTTTCATCTTTAAGCATGTGTGCTTGCACGTGGGTGGAGGTGATATGTGTAATGTTCTTGCATGATGTAAGATTTGTGTCACTGTATCGCGCAAGCAGCGTACTCAAGGTCTCCACGCCGAGGGAACGACCTTAGGCTTGAGCCGTTGCTGAGGGAGGCCTGGTCTGGTGCGCGGGAGCGAAATTTACCCCCAGACAATATGTACTCGTGTTATTTTTAAGTTTTACCTACATTTTACGTTCACATAAAAGTCAGACATACGTTCGTCAATTTAGTTTAACTATATTGGTCTTCTTCTCTTTTATTTCGTCACATCTATTTATATTATTAGTGTATATATCAACATAATACTTTCGTTAAAAATCATATGTAGGTACGTTTTATGTTTAATTTTTTTTACATATTTACAGCCCATCAATGGAGAATTAGTTCACTTAATTCAAGTAAATAAAGCTTAAAAATTTAAATATCTACACTTAATACTACTTAAGTTTTTTTTAAGTTATGGTAGGCAAACGAACATGTGGGTCACCTAAGGGAGCACCACCATCCATATACACTGACAACACCAGGGGAGACGTAAGTGTGTTACCAGCCTTTATTAGGAAGGTGGAGGAGGGGAAGAATAGAGGGAGGGGAGGTATGTAACGGCATTTGTTTTATTTTTAGTTTAGTGGCCATTAATTTTATTGAAGCCATTTATTGAATTAAGATTACAAGAAGGCGCTAATGAATATGAAAGCTATAAATAGTTCGGATAACAACCCAATTATTAAGAAGAACCATTACGAAAATCGATCTGGTTTATCTTTTCAGCGTACACTAGACTACACATCACAATCGTTTTTAGTTGATGTACAGAGAGAAGTCAATTCCAGACATCACTATCGTTCACATATTGGTCCACTCTATAATAGCCTTTTGATGCTAAAATCCGCTAAACTTAGCGCTTAAATTTACAGTCAGCGAAATCGGCAATATGCCTGGGGACTTTGTTGTCAAACCTAACACTATTACTGCTTTATTGAGTCTGAAACAAGACAAACAATGCGTCACACAAGTTGTCATATAATGTAATTACATTGTTTTAAAGGCATAATTTGGACTAATTTTCTTTATAAATGATTCCGTGGGAAGCCGAATAAAGGCAGGTAGGGGAATATAGTTCCTGTAACCTATAAGTAATCCCATCAGACAAGGCAAATATAAAAACATTTTCAAAGAATGTCCAAGCTATTCTTGTTGTATATTTTTGACGACCAAATATGAATGACTCAGACCATACATATGTCCAAATACCTAAGGGAATAATAATCTTGAATTCGTTTAATTTGTGCAATTCCCATGGTCTCGTTGTTGGGATGTTTCGTATGGGAATGCCGCGCTACGAGACTACCGTATTTCTAGTTCACCTACCGCGGTCAGAACATCGAAGAATATTTAGCATTTTGCTTTACTTTTGATTAAGTAGTTAGTTATCTATACATATAAATACAATTTGAAGAGTCTGTTGTTTTTTGGACCTTCCTCTAAAAGTTTGAACTGATTCAAACTTTTCAAACAATGATTTAGGCTATATATGTCATAAAATTTGAAAAAAAGGTTATTTGAAACGCCCTAATTTATAGTAGGTAAGTCACGAAATATCACAAATATTCAAAACAGCCCTTTAACTAACTAGTTTTACTGACTAAAATATAGAACATATTTTACATTTTTAACCGACGAAAAAAACGGAGGAGGTTCTCAATTCGTCGCGTATTTTTTTTTTATTTATGATCACGCATAAATTTTTACAGTATAGTCCGATTTTAAAAAATCTTTTTTTATTGGAAAGGGTATATATACTCCGAAGTTAGTCCCATTTAAATTTAGAAAAAAAATGTCAACCCTAAGGATATGAAAATCGAGAATGATTGATTATTCACGCACTGATTATATCTATGACCGCGCATAACTTTAGACAGAATAGTCCGAATTAAATTATTATCGACCCGATTAGGCCTCCCACGGCAGCGGCTCAAGCCTAGGTTCGATCCCTCGGTAGGGAGCCCTTGAGTGCGTTGCTTGCGCGATACGGTGACACACAAATATACATCACCGCTACAACACTACACGATCACCCCCACACACGTGCACCACTACATGCTTACACATGAAAGTGGAAGGGTTTACTTTTTTCCCTTATCGAACTGAAAAACACTCAATTTTCCGATAATAAATATATGGAGGAGTTGTTGAGGCGTGTATGCTTGGTACACATATACGTTTCAACAACTCATACACATATGAATAGATAGCTAGGTTAGCTGAGATAGGTCGCAATTTTGCATGAAACAGGCAACAGCCAAGACGAGGTGTGCCGTGCACCCTTGAGCTGGTTGCCATAATGAAATCGGCTGAGTGCCTTAAGCGCTCGCCTTAGTAGTCCGGTGAAGCTGTTAAGACCTTGCTGGGTCAATAGCGTAGACATTTCGAAAAAAAAAAAAAATTATTATCCTTTGATTTGAAAGAGTATAATACCCAGAAGTTGGTCCCATATCCATGTAAACATGAAAAAAACAACCCCAAGTGCAGGAAACAGGGCATGATTTATACAGCTTCTGAGTTGTGTATTACAAATAAATTGTTGTATAATAAGGATTACTTAACAGTCGCAATATGTAAGGGTAAATTGTATGATAAAAAAGTCATGCACTGCCCGGGAATCGAACCCGGGTCGCAAGAATGGGAATCTTGCATGATACCACTACACCAGCAGTGCTTGTCCTACATTGTTCAAAATGTTATATATAATCACTATACTGTAGCTTATGCAAGCACTTTTTGTACTTACCCAAATTGTTAGAATAAATATTCCATGTATTTTCAAAACATTACAGTGTACAATGTGTTAAGATAAATGTTGTCTATTTTGTTTACGACTTTTATCATCTCACAAAAACATTCGAATCACGACTAAACGAAAACAAATTTGTCCTTCGGTAGTAAAAACAAACAAAAACCTTGGAGCCCTACCACTGTTTCCCACAGCGATCTCGACTGCATGCCCAATTCGTCTCGCTTCGAGACGCGTCGTCCGCGGCACGGCTGCCCGCGTATTTGCCCAATATTTGATACGAACATATTAACATTTTAATATCACCAGCCTGTCCACGTGTAGGTAAGGATTATCGAACAAGTCGCAAGCCATAAATTAATCATTTTATTCGATTTCGGATACATTTTTCTCCTCGGGTCGCTTTTAATTAACCATTTGGCTGAATTAAAAATATGTTCTTATTCGAAATCAACGAAGCGATTAAATAATTGTAACGATAATGACACAGGTTTATAATATAAGTTCAAACGACTGTTTAAATTTAAAAAAAAAAACGTGTCTTATTTTAATTAGTGTTTCGACGGCAAAAATATTCCGCGTTAGAATTTATATTATGTTTAACAGAATAAGTAGTCCTTTTAAAGTGCAATTAATTCATGATATAATCTTGTACATGCATATGTATTCTAATATAACAGACCGAAGATAAAATCGATTGAATTATTAAACGATTAAAATTCAGATGATTCTCAGATATAGTGAACATGAACATCAAAGTGAAGCCTCAAAATTACGACTCGACTAAATTTTATCAAATGTTCGCCTAAACTGCAATTATTCTAAAAACTCTTTTAATAAAATAAATAAATAAGATGTAAATAAAATTTAATAACACATTGAATGTGTTTGGAATCTGTAGATAATAGAAGCGTTTTACCTTACAATAAAACGCATATTAATTTACTTACCTTATTCGAAGATTATTTATGAGATAGGCACTTCCGTTTCCCGCCAGCATGCCCACTTTTGACAGTAATTATGAGATAGGCACTTCCGTTTCCCGCCAGCATGCCCACTTTTGACAGTAAATATCACTAACTTCCGGTCAAATACCTTACTTGTGTCTCGCCCCACCATGGCAGAGAGGTGTATATAGAGAGACGCCGTCTTTCAACTTCATTGAGTCGAATAATAATACCAGGCAGAATTTAAAATATTAAGCTTCGACTAAGGTAAGTAAATTAATATGCGTTTTATTGTAAGGTAAAACGCTTCTATTAATTTGACTTGACCTTATTCGAAGCTTATTTATGAGACTTGTTTGTTATCGCCTGGTGGTGGTAGAGACACCGACGCCAATGTGATCTAGATAAGCCAGGATTCATAAAGGAATCTTGATTACACAAGCATTAAAGTTAGCACGTTAGTCCAAGATGATTTAGTTACAGAGGTATTATCAATTCTGAATAAGGCCTACAATTCTGAATAAGACCTATATATTCAAGAAGGCAATTCCCTCTGAAAGATGCCTGTGAACTAGAACGTTTACCACATTTCAGTATATAATCATACCAAAACAAAAAATGTATAACTATGCCATACGAAACTATGGTATGGTTTCTTAATTGCCTTTAGTCTTAGTTACGTAAGGATTCGGTATTCACCGCGGTAGATTTTAAAATACGATACGAAAAACGATTTGGTTCACTATCACTATTATAAAGAACGTGCGTATAAACATATCTGATAGAGATAAAGCTACTACTCGAGTAGTAATACTGGCAATGTGCTCTGCATCGCCACTGAATCGGTATACCAAGATATTTAAAATAAGTTTTACACATTCCTATTTGAAAAAGTTTTACAGCTTAAGAGTTGTCAATGATCTCTAGTGCTATCTAGTAGTACGAAACTAAAACATTAACCGTCTAAAAACACCCTAAGTGATATCAAAGACAACTGCTGTATGTAAAAATCACTGGGTTTGGTTAAAATAACCAAAGCTTTATACTAGCATCAAAAAATATGTGTAAATAGTACAAATTTATGGCTTGGAAGAATTTTGGCAAAGCAAGCGCAAAAAACCAGTTTTCAACCAAACTTTCCAGTAGCCTTTATT
>JACEII010000008.1:1147885-1159834 GCA_014332785.1 Antheraea mylitta | reverse complement strand
TACACATTTACCCCCCCCCCCCTTTATTTAGGGGAAAGGTGGATTTTCAGTACCACTCGAGGTAACTACATAACATTAACTACAGTTAATGAAATTTTCACTAACACCATTTATTTCCACATTCGAAAAAAAAAAATATAATGTGAGATGTATGCATACACACAATATATGTATATAAACAACCGGTATATTAGGCAATTAAAACGATGATAATATTAATATTTTATAAAAGAGCAGCACTTCATAAAATGACCGGAAATTAAAAATAAATTCGAACGGGGTAACCCGTTCGCATAAAAACTTATTAACACTAAATAAAATAGTCCGTTCTTAAAACAGACTTAGCTTGTACTCACGTGATCGTTTTTCAACGAAAGGTATCGTTATATTGTTCCTCAGTAACAGCAATAGGTTAATATGTAAGTAGCTACTTACGCGGCCTTGCAATACTTTTTACCAATCCTTCCAGGAACATATTAACACTCTTTCATATACTTGAAAAACAGAAATACAATATTTTCTGGAAATATTAATCAGACTATAAAATTAAAAAATAAAATATTTTTCACTTTTGTGCAAGTATTTCACTTGCACGTTTGTTCTCGGCGGGGAACAAGACGCCAATGAAGTTGAAAGACGGCGTCTCTCTATATACACCTCTCTGCCATGGTGGGGCGAGACACAAGTAAGGTATTTGACCGGAAGTTAGTGATATTTACTGTCAAAAGTGGGCATGCTGGCGGGAAACGGAAGTGCCTATCTCATAAATAAGCTTCGAATAAGGTCAAGTCAAATTAATATGATAAAAATGTATTAATTCTATTTATTTCTACATTTGTGTTTTTATAACTATAAAACAACATAGAATTATTATGTAGTATTTTCTACGGACATATACCTAGGTATTCCATTCCATTTGTGATTTTTTATTAGGATCTTTCCCGATCTTGTATCTTTGACATACACACATTTACTCAGTCAGTCATACATTTTTAAACTTTTACGTTATCTTATTTATACTTTTAATTTAATTCTTTATTGTATTGCTTTGCGGCCACCTTCCGCCGGGCGGACTGATGAAGCGCCTATTCAAAGAGAATAGCGTAGTTCTATCCCTTGCTGCCACAATACGGTCTACCGGTACACCGTGGGGTTTTAGTCTGTCCGAGTCGGACATAACCCATCCTCTCCATCAACAGGGGTAGCGTATCCATGAGGGATTCCCCAAGTTAATAAAAAAAGGTAGCTCGCGAATTGCATGAATCAGGCAGCAGCTTAAGCCAAGGTTTGAGTTTTTTTGGCGGGATTTCAGTCTGTCATGTAGTGGATTTTATATTTTATTCATAATCTTGTGTTATTTGACTCTATATTGTGTAAATTTGGTGGTGTTTTACGTAATATAGTTAGTTTATTGTGCATAAGTGAAGTGAATGGAAAATAATACCACGAAGCATGAAATTCTGAGATGCCACAAAAACTCTCAGGAAGGTTCTAACAAGGGATCCACCATCTTGTCAGAATATTGATTCACACGATGCTTAATATTGAAATGATCGCACGACGCTTGTGATATTATTAACTGCGTGACAATGGCAGTAATAATGGGAAAGATTGATTGCCAAAAATAAAGTTAAAAAATAAAGCCAAAGTTTGCCCTGTACTCTTGAGCTAGTTATCAAAATAAAATCGGCTAAGTGCCTTAATTGCTCGCTTTAGTAGTCCGGTGAAGCTGTTAAGGGCTTGCTAGGCCAATAGTGTAGTCAAGTCGGGAAAAAAGCAAAAGTATAAGACAAGTGTGAACAAACACGCTATCATCTACAGTCCTTGTCAACCTTTTTGGCCGGTCTGAATCTTTATACCTTTAAACGAGCAATTCTTGTATATTTTTATATTTGTATATATTCAAGATCTCGGAAACGGCGTCATCTATTTCCATGAAACTTAATATGTGAGTAGTTTCGGGGATGATAAATCGATCTAGCTAGATTTTATTCACAGAGTTTTCATGCAATGAAAAATATAGCTCGAATATAACTGTACATTTCGCCGCCGCTGTCAAAACAAAATAGCTCAAATGGAAATTGGTTGCTTAGAAAATCCGTGTAACCCCAGTTCGAATCCGAGTGACGGCAGAAGAGATATTTCTTTTTTTAGTGAAAAAATGTTAATTTTATAAGGCGAACCTAACACTTTATTTTAATTTAAAAATGTTTTTTAAAGAACCGAGCTAGGCTCGGCCGTAGATGTAGCTTTAATTTCAGTCTTGAATTTCGGTCTTGCGCATACTACAAGAGTAAATTCAAAACAAATTTAAAATATTATTATAGGAATCTACAATTGATAACATTAAATATGTTACATTTAAGTTGATTCGATGTTATACATCTATACTAATATTATTAGGAGGTAAAGTTTGAGTGTGTAGGGGGTAATACCTGGATCCAATAAACAGATTTTGTAAATTATTTTACTAATAGAAAGCCACGTTATTTATGAGTATCATAGGCTATTAACCCGAAAAATGAAAAGACTTTTTGTGGTAGTCCGATTTGGAAAGTAAGTCAGAGAAAAACCGTCGAACGAAAATGTTTACGAACGCTGCCTTAAGGATGAGAGATATATGATTGAGTTGCCTGCTACTATAATATAACATGTATTTATAACTTTTGTGTTCTTTGCATCTATAGTCAGTGCAACCAAAAATTTGCCGAGGATTGTACTAAAAACGTGTTTATGTATAAGAAAAAGGCAAACTACTCAATTAAGTGCTTAGCAAATGCAAAGTGATTGTAACATTGGTTAGATATAATCTACATGGGAACGTACTATTGCACAAATACAATTTTAGTTTCGCGAAGTACGTAATTTAATACCTACTAAGCAATTATTTTACGGTTTTGATTGCATCTCGCTCGTCGTTAGTTACAATATGCATTCTTCCACGTTGAAACGATCAAAATTCACACGCTCATCAACACTTCTAATGTCGTACAATTTAAAATTCAAAACTTTTATAGACACATCCGAATAAGATGTTATTAGTTTTTACCTCGATACGTCGAGTATCACGCCACCTATCAGCTCTAAAGCGAACCGGACGCAACACGTAAACACATGGAGCGGCGCGAGCGCAATAAAAATGCTGTAAAATTTTGATGTTTCTATTCACCATCGTGCGTCCCTTTCCACGTCCCATGAAACTATACACCCCTCCCGCTCTTTCGTCTGAGAATGAACCAGATTATTATCAATGCACTTTACACAAAGCAGAAGTTCCGAACCGAGTTTGACATTAATGTGACTTTGAAAATAAATCGTGTAGGTTTAGTACGAGATAAGTGGCACGTGAATGAGGTGTCAAGTGATAAAATTAATAAATGGAACTAGATCACGACGCGGTCAGCGGGCGCGGTTGTAGCGCTATTCGTAACATTATATTTATTACGAATACTTCACGAAAATCATAAAACGGAAACTGAACGTGACACTTAGTTTTTATAATGGCTTCAAAGAATTTTATAACAGCCAGTATTATAGGTAAAAATTTATAGTTCTGGTTTCCGAATTAAATCAGAATTTTTTAAATTTCTCCGCGGAACAAGACAATATCTATGAGTGTTGATGTTTCAGTTATGACTGTCAGCAGTAACATTAGGTCTATGCGAAATTGTCCATGACTACTTCAAGCTAGTATTATTTGTCTATACACGGTTGTGCTTGATTGGATTACGACGGCCATATATCAGTTGTAATATAAATAGTAGTGGCTCGCTTGATCGTAACGATTTCCGAGGTTTTCGACTAGTTCATGTATATAGTGAGAGATCACTCAGTGACTCAGTCACTCATGTAATGCAATGATATTATAATTAAAAAGGTGTAAATTCGTCATAAACTCTTCGACAGCGCCTTGTTAAAACTTGGCTAATTAGCTTATTTTTGACGGCTGCCGTCAATCCACCCATATCTAAGAAACATATATCTATTGATTTTTCACCACCGCTATTTAGAATATACCATCTTACTCCCACATTTTATCTAAGACAGCGTAGCGTTACAATATTACTTTACGTGTGTGTGCATTATCGTGGCATTTGTTTTGTCAAAATATCACGTAGGTAACGTGTCTACAGCTTTTTAGTTTTAATATAATTGTTTACATAGTTTTGCAAGATGGCATGATAGCTACTAACGATGACGGGTAATAGATAGATCTCTGGTTATTGTGTCACACAATTTGGAGTAAATATCCCACACTGAGTAAGAGTAATCAATTTTCTGTAACATTACATTTTTTGTGAAACGGAACACTATTCACGCAATTGCCACTGTTAGTTTTATAAATAATAGCGCAGTGCGAAATTGTCCATTACTCATTAAACTAGTAATAATTTTCCAAATCATTAGGCCACACTTATCAGCAAAATTCTTATAACTTAAATTCTTTAACGTGTTCTTGAGGAAATTCATTATACAAATTTGTAAAACAAAAAAGGGTAAAGTTGTTTTTCTCCCGCTATTTGTAAAACAATGTCTCTGGTGTCTTGGAATAAGTAATGAAATACATATCAAACATTTTTAGAAATGTCTGTTAGTCTGAACATTCATTACTACTAAAGTACTGGCTGCGTTTATGATAAAATCTTAAGGAAAATCATAAAGCATATCCCTGAGTAACAGTTAGTTCTATTAAAATCGTTTCACTCTATCAAAAATTATTGTAATTTTAATGACGACGCGACTTTATGAGAAAAAGTAGATAAGTGGACTTAGTAGGTGGTAGAGCCACACTGAAGCTATTACTGGCTTCAGTATGAATGGGTCGGCTCGCCCGGGGTAGTACCACACTCTCACAGAAAATCGACGTGAAGTAACAGTGCTTGCATTGTTGCGTTTCGTTCGGTCAGTGAGAGCGCCGGAGGCCCATCTTAACTAACGCACCCCTTCCTCCCTCTCCACCCTTCCCCCTAACCCCCAAACACAGGCTGGCAACGCACTTGCATCTCCCCTGGTGTTGCTAATGTCTATGGACGGCGGTGATCACTTTAAACCAGTTAACCTGCATGTTCATTTGCCTCTAATGACATTAAAAAAAACATAACACGTGTACGTTAAATAGGTATAGGTATAGCTACTGTGACTATTAATATCAAGACTAAACTAATATAAATTTAGAAAAACAAATATATACACTAATAAAAACAGAGCTTAGAATGGACCTGCGAGAATAGATTTTACGTCAGTATAATTATCGAATTTCAAGTTCCGATAGATAATGCTTATATGAGTGTTTAAAGGTTTACTATTTTTGGATCGACATGGTGGTGGAATGTTGTTCCAACGAGTGGCAGCATAGATATAGTACTATATTGTTATTAGCATAGCTGGAGAGATCATGGATTTTTTCACCATGAATCTACAAAGATATATTTAGAGGGAGAGTTTTAAGGTACTAGTTTTAGAACGAAGTTTCTCAACGCCATTTACAGTGGATATTGACAGATAGAAATCGTAACGTAAGGGAGAAGCGTTATACCGCCTTCATGCGACTTTCTTTCTATTATACACCAATGTGTGTCTGCAGGTGTAGGTATTAAAATACGAGCAGCAAATATCGTGTACTGGTTATATAACTTCAATACTAACTTTAATAAATGAATATTTTCTCTAGAATATTAAATGAAAACATTTTGATTTCATTTCTTACTTTTTTCGGAAATTCGTTCCTACCGGGGTCATCTGACCGCACTTTTTTTGTCTTTAATAATTTTGCTGCTTTCCATTTTTCTTTAATAAGTGTATGAAAATTTATCCTGACCCGATTTTTTTTTTTCGAACTGACTACGCTATTGACCTGGCAAGGTCTTTACAGCTTCACCGGACTACATCCTTAGGCGATCACAAGTTCAGACCCCTATAATCTAACACGTCTTCATAATAATTATGGAATCTGTACTCGCGTTAGCTATAAGTTAGAGGTGTAATAACCATAAAGTATAATAGCTATTCAATTAAACCGAGTGTGCGAGTGTACGCAGACAATGTTAAATAAATTAATTTTAAGTGCAAATTACTAGAACGCACCCTATAATTCGAATGAATAGCGATTTTCTTCCCGCAGTTTATTCCTGCATTGCAAAATTCATAAACAACGAAGGTAGTTGGATACGGTATTTTCAGATGAATTGAGATTGAAATATTCGTTATATTAGGTTATATTTACCGACTTGTGTGTTTAACTATTTATGACGAGGCAGGGCTCCGAAAATCATGAAATTTGTGTCACATAATCTATACTAATATTATAAAGCTAGAGGGTTTATTTGTCTGATATGAAAAATTCTTCCAGTATTAGATAGGTTTATCTATCGAGATGATGATATACCTATTATCACGCTGAGACCAACAGGAGCAAAGCACCAATGAAGATTGTTTCAAAATTATTATTTTTTCCTTTTTGAGGGTTTCCGCTGCGTGTTAGCGTTAGAACAAAGTAACTATTCGACTCAGACAAAGCCGCGAGCAGAAGCTAGTTTATATATATGAGGGCATAGGTATAATAACTAAATTTAATTAATAAAAATAGTCATGTTACAGATAAACATTATATCTTTTTTTTATGTTATGAGTATGCTGTGTCCTCATGTCGAAGAGTGCAATCCTCGCACGATTTCTTAAAATTACTCATTTTTAAATATATACCTAGATTGTAGTCAGTTTTGTGGACCAACAAATAGAATTCAGATAGGTCGTGAATTTTACCAGTCCACAGTCCAAGCCGAGGTGCACGTTTGAGCTAGTTGTCAAATAAAATCGGCTGAATGACCTAAGCGCTCGCCTTAGTAGTCCTTAAGCTGTTAAGACATTGCTAGATTAATACCGTAGTCAGTTCGAGAAAAAAAAAATAGAAGAAAAACAAATCATAATAGTAATAATTGTTTAAATATACTAGCTGCCCTCCCCATCTTCGCTCCAGTATACTGACGAAAAAACTGACAGCAAAACTTTCCTTAACAGTACGACCGTTTATGGCGAATAAACAATTGAACATCAACCTGTCAAAATCTTGATGTCTTCACTTGTTTATACTGAGACCAGCGGGACCGACGAACATTGTCCTGCCGTGATAATAAAAGAAACCTTGACAAATTATTATATGATATATATCATATATAATATTATAAAACCTTCCTTATGAATCACTTTGCCTGCTGGTGGAAACTGCAAGAATATTAGTAATTTATGAGTTTATCGCGCACAGGCAGACCTGGCAGAGAACTTTGTTTTATAGAAAGAAAAGAAGAAATACTTTATTGTTGGAACAAACATATAATGAAAATGAAAAATAAATTTCCAACAATTGGCGAACCCACCAAAAATGTGCAGTACAGTAGTAGTAGTTTTTATCAGAAAATACCTAATATATTAAAAAAAGATATCTCCTTTGCTGTCACTGGGATTCCAACTGGGGTTAGACGGATTTTTGAAGCAGCCGATTTCCATCTGAGTTATTTTTGTTTTGACATTGGCGGCGAAATTTACCTTCAGCTATATTTTTTAATTGCCTAGAAACTCAGATAAAAAGTTTTATATGAACGAAATCTATCTAGATCGATTTATCGTCTCTGAACCTACCTACATACTAAGTTTCACGGAAATAGCTGATGCCGTTTCCGAGATATTAAATATATAACAATATAAAGATATACAAGAATTGCTCGTTTAAAGGTATAAGATTAGAATATGTAGTGATTTTGCAATTCAAATGTTTGAACTTTTCCGCATGATTTTATAATCATTTGATGAAAAAATGATTAGACAAATATATGCAGCCGCTCTAAAATGATGTGGTAACATATATTCCGCATTTTATATTTATTTATACAGATTTTTTTTTTAATTTATTCTATTTATAAGCAATTTTATCTCTTTACCGTGTAGATAGATTGATATCATATAATCTAAAATACATTATCAAAGAGTCTACATATTATTATTAACACAAAAGCATATGTCAAAGTTTGATACAAATCTAATCACCAGGCAATATCATGATATTATAACGAATTAAAACACCGACAGTGAACATTTTCTCAACTGACTTTTTTAATACATTATCGGTGTTATTCCGAAAATGTTACATACGTATTGAATACTTGTTTTAAAAAGGTTACGTTTTAAATGCGTCGCGCTCACCCGAGGCAAGTTCGCGTTATCCTTTTTCGCAAATCTAACCTAACCTAACCAAAGCGAGACGAAAGAGCAAGATAGCAACCATTCAGCGAGCGGTGAATTTAGTACGAAACCTTTTTAAAGCAAGTATTCAATACGTATTTAACTATGTTGTAATAACACCGTATAGGTTTTAGCGTTGGACCACAATGCCCCCTGATTTTAAAAGACGTGTCTTAGTGTGGTAAGCACGCCAAGCCTAGAGAAGAATGGCTCTCGAGTGCAGCTGTCATAACACACCAATAGGTGGTTGGGCGACAGATTTTTAACTTGAGGGTGGTAGCAAGTCAGACGGATTTGGAGAAAACCCTCCCATCATACTATCGTTTCAACATGATGTTTTCTTTCAACGGAAGCTGCGACTCATTTGCAAGGATTCGAACCTACATCCATCGACACTGTATTCGAACACGCTATCAAGTAAGCCATTATATCTTAAACAGTACAGATAGTATACATTATATAAAAATCATAGTAGAGGTGAAGTTCTGGTTTCAGCATGAATTGGTCGGCTCGCTTCAGGTAGTACTCGAGGTAGTAGTGCTCTTACAGGAAACCGACGTGAAGTAATAGTGCTTGCATTGTTGCGTTTCGTTCGGTCAGTGAGAGCGCCAAATACCCATGTCCCTCCTCTCTCTACGCCTCCTCTCTCTTTCTCTCCTTCCTTACCTCTCCCCCAAAATGCACGCTAGCAACGTACTTACGACTCCCTTGTTGCTAATATTTATGGACGGTGGTGATCGCTTAACATCAGGTAAGCCACCTCTTCGTTTGCCTCCTATGATATAAAAAAGGAAAATTGAACGCTTTACTTTTGTGGCTAGCTCACTCTTCAGTAAAGTTCAAAGGTTTAAAGTGTTGGTATCTTTTTTAGAAAGGGTAACCATTAGAAAATTTTCAGTCTTGGGTTTCTTATTATTATTCTTATCACTTATAATATTCTTATCACCTTTAAATGAAAATCTATCGCAAATCAAATCAAAATAGTCTTTATTCAATTTGGCCCTGAAAAGGCACTTATGTCAAAACTATCACCGGTTCGGAATACAACCCAGTCATCGAGAAGAACTGGCAAGAAACTCGGTCTGGTTTATCTTTTCATAATACATTTTTTTATATAATTACAACATAGTAAACATATAAAGTTACATTCTTACATGCATCCAGAGAGGCCTCACTTCCAGACGTCGCCATCGTTCACATAATGATCCACCCTGCAATAGCCTCTATGAATTAAGACTCGCTTGACATAACACTTGAACTTACTATCTGTCAAGTCGATAATGTGTTTTGGAACTTTGTTATAAAATCTGACACCATTATCTAAAAAACTATTACTGGTCTTAATCAGCCTTAAGCCAAAATACTTATAGGTTTGTCTATCCCATCTAATTATATTACCAAGTAGAGGTGCCCGTGACTCCGTCCGCGTGGAACTTAATGTCAAAGATCAGTGACTAATAAAATCATCTGAATGTTTTAAGATCACTTACTTATGTATTTTAGTCTCGTAGTGAAGTCGCGTCGTCATTAAAATCACGATAACTTTTGACTGAGTGAACAAATTTTAATGAAGCTGACACTAAATGTTACTCAAGGATATGCTTTATGATTTTCTTGGCGAGGTTTTATCATAAACGTAATACTTTAGCAGTGATGCGTGTTCAAGCAAACAGACAGACAGACCGAGATTTCAAAAATGGAATTGAGATGTACTTTAATACTTATTTCAATACACCAGTAATATTACCCGATTAGGCCTCCCACGGCAGCGGCTCAAGCCTAGGTTCGATCCCTCGGTAGGGAGCCCTTGAGTGCGTTGCTTGCGCGATACGGTGACACACAGATATACATCATCGCTACAACAATACACGATCACCCCCACACACGTGCACGCCTACACGCTTACCCATGAAAGTGGAAGGGTTTACTTTTTTTCCCTTATCGAACTGAAAAGCTCTCAATTTTCCGATAATAAATATATGGAGGAGTTGTTGAGGCGTGTATGCTTGGTACACATATACGGTTCAACAACTCATACATATATGAATAGTTAGCTAGGTTAGCTAAGATAGGTCGCGATTTTGCATGCAACAGCCAAGCCGAGGTGTGCCGTGCACCCTTGAGCTGGTTGCCATAATAAAATCGGCTGAGTGACTTAAGCGCTCGCTTTAGTAGTCCGGTGAAGCTGTTAAGACCTTGATGGGTCAATAGCGTAGTCATTTCGAGAAAAAAAAACCAGTAATATATTTTTTTTTTTTGACAAAAATTTAGAAAGTACAAACACCCTAGTATTACATTCTTATTACTATAGACAAATGAGCTATGGTCAAAGACTAAAGTTTTATAGTAAAAAAGCGCCATATTAATCGCATTGCCGAGTCCATTATTTCTCGCTTAACTCCGTCACTATACCGTGCAATAATAACCCTTAGATCCTTATCTGATTACCAATTTCAACGGAATGCGTTCGGTTTACAATCGATACTGTTCTCGGCTTAATGGATGCTATTAACAAACCTATACTTTGGCAACTAAAATGACGCTTCGTAATTTATTTTCCACAGACGCGAGACGGGCTGGACGCTCTTACTTTGCCTTTCAATTGTCGATATTATGATCAAAACAAAATTGAATTTATAATTTCCAACAAGAAAACGGATTTTTTAACACAAAAATACAAATCAGAGAAAAGTGTACAACGTAATACGTTTTTGAAATAAATGCAATTTGAGAACGGTTGTTTCTAGAAAAAAAATAGTGTCAGGTAAGTCCGTTTTTCCTTATTTTAAATATATAATAAGTTAGCATTTGCTCTCTGTTTTGCTCGCTTTAATGTAAATTTGACCAATCCCTCAATATTTTTATTCTAGTCCCTAGCTGTTTTTACTCTAGATGAAAGGTCTCTGTGTCCCTATGAGCCTTTTATGAGCATTTTGTATAAAAACGCAACATTATTTTCTGTATATCTCTGACATGTATATAAGATGATCGAATAAATAATAAAAACGTAACAAATAAACAAACAATATCATTCGCATTTATAATATCGGTAAGGATATTTTAAAAAACATTATTGTAATATTAAATTATATGTGATGTTATTTAACTATTATAATATTAAGGAATTTTATGATCTTCCTTTACTTTTAAATAATTTTTATTTCCGTATCACAGTCGATGAAAGTCAAAGAGTATTTAATGTACTTACTGTTTGAGAACCACACCTTAAATTGAACAGAGGTCATGCTTGTAGAGAATAATTGTAAAGGAATGTATTGCTTCATTTACTAAATCGTGCATTGATATTGTTGGTATAATATAGCTCTTCTTGAAGATTGTCAAAATTTATCTGTAAAGTCAATACCGTAATGTTTTTTTCCGATTTGTCTACACTATTGACCTAGCAAGGTCTTAACAGCTTCGCCGGACTAAAAGTACAGCACAGTAATGTTGCATCATGATGAAAAATTATTAATTTATAAATGCATTTTAAGACCAGATTTTTACAATAGTTGAGTTGTTTTGACTAATATGAATCATACATGTATGATAATATTATATAACTCTAACATTTGATAAAATACTACTGTTTACATAAGTGGAATGATTGTACTAATATATTCCTTTTTAAAAATTTTTCTTCTTCTGATAGTATTTGCTCAGTTTTTTTTTCAATTAAATATATACGAGTGTTGTCCTCCGAATAAGATTTAA
>JACEII010000008.1:1076077-1147875 GCA_014332785.1 Antheraea mylitta | reverse complement strand
ACCTATTATCAAAATCGGTTCCGACATTTCTAAGATTAACAAGGTCAAACAATTGGCACTTCAATCCTTATCTATGTTTATAAATTATACCTATACTGGATATTTTTTGCATAATTTTTGAATTTCTATTTTTCAAGTGTAGCAATAAAACTTGACATTTAGATTTGAAAGGCTAGTTTTCGTGGTAATTATTAAAACCTTTAGACATTATCAATTAACATAATAAGCGTAATTAATATTTATTTACAACTTTTAAAGTTCATATAGATAATTTTGTATTACAAAATCTGAACGCTGCTTGACTATACACACACACATAGGTATACTATGACGCAATATAACTGGGACGCTATTAATACGTTCGTAGACATTTTTTAAACATCGAATGCCAATCACAGAATGTCACTGTGACAGAATAACAATGATAGTGATGCGTGTGTTATTGCTACACGACGATAAACCACCTATTCGATGAGACGCAGAGCTCGGCAGGGACCCGCCGGCAACGCCCGACCACGCCCACCGCCCCCGCGCGCCTCTCTCCCACGAGACGGTACGAAATTTTCCGCTTTTTCATTCACCAAATTCCAAATACCTGACGTTCCTGAACTGAAATCTCTCGAACAATTTCAATTCACGTTGAACTTTGCACCGGCGGCGAGTCAGTATACATTTTTTGAAAATATAAAATTCATTATGAATTTTTCTAGAATAAATATGTTAAATATTACTCCTCTAAGAAGAACAATTACATCTGACGCTCTTGTATATGCTAATTCTAACTTATGTCATAAATGCTAAAGTCAGTTTGTTTTTTGTTACAATTTAAGGCTTTTCTACTTAACCGATCGTCATGAAATGTTGTATACAAGTTGGCCATAGTTACAAAAAAGTGTATAAAGTACCCTTCATATAGAAAGATTTACTGACCCATGGGATAAAACAACACAACAAGATCACGAGAAAAACCGCAAGCAAATACTAATTTCAGTTTAATTTGTTTAATTCGTAATCAAGTAAAACGGATGTACCTGGGAATATATTTTTTTTCTATGAACAATCACTTATTCTAAATACGTATTAGACTACACACTTTTCGACTTTTCTCCAATACATCCGATTTCGTTACCGCAGAAATACTAGTAGCTCATTCGAACAATAAATATATTCGCTTAACACAAATTATGATTACTAAATCATACTTAAAACTAAACAATTTCATATATTACATTTTATTTGATAACGACAACTACCGAACCTTCATTAGATATGGTCAAAAAGCGTGTAAATACTGTAAGTACCTGATATTTGATTTGGCACGTCGGGGAAAAGAGTGAGACGTCTCGCTAATATCGACTTCCACCGGTTTTATAGTGTTCTCTCTGTTGCACAGCGCAATAGCTGTGATTGACAAAGATAACGCTATACGAAACCGAACTTAGCCGCTCTGTCTTCTCGCAGACATGCCAAATCAAAAGCCGGGTAGTGTACCTATTTTGTAGCTAATAAATACTTTTTGAATAGTCTATACCTACGACAGAAATTATTTAAATTAAACATATTTTAAATCGATATCAATTTCCATAATCAAAGTAGAGGAACAAAAAGTAATGAAAAAAATGTATCCAGTCTTTATGACTCATTCGATAAATGTGAGTGAACTTTTAAAACCATTACAAGGATGTTCAAACAATGTAATTAATGTTAGATAACGCTCTATCATAGAGTCATCGCAGAGCACAATAGATTCGAATCATCGGCCACAATGGGAGGCAATTAAACTACAATCCAAATATCCCCGTGTTCTCGTTGGTGGTCGCAATACTAATAATGATAGTGAATAAATAATATCGTAATTGCATACCTTTTATTTTCACCTATAAGGATGGTGTCGCTCAGAGATATCATTAAAGTGCAGAAGCAGCTTAGTTTATTTTTAATAATGTCGTTATAGCTATACGTGGAATAACTTCTGTTTCGAAAAAGTGAAGTTAATAATTATGATAAAATACCTCTAACTAGGTTTTGCTCACTGTTTCGCTCGCGTTAGTATAGATTTAGTCTATGCTTCGAGAACTGTTTTTTTATTGATAAAATGTACCCTTCATCGTTTTTAATCTGAAACATCTACAAGCGAGGGTAAACCTGACTATTGGCGTGGCGAGTGTGTGAGACGTGACGACGCGATGCCGCGTCGAGCTCGCATACCTATAGTGTATATAGTGTTTTTACTACGTTTCTAATCTCAATGTTTCACACCTGCCAGGTGTCATGTGACGGCTCACAATTTTTTTATTCATTACAATTTGTATACAAAACTTTTGATGACTTGTTAAAAATTTTGAGTGGTCTGTTGAGTAGTTAAAGCTTGAAAGAGTAACGAACAAACAAACTTACAAACGCATATGTAATATTAGATAGGCTAATATCATGCAAATAATCATCATCATCAGCCTGTAAGAGACCCACAGCAGGGCCATAGACCTCTTCCCGAAGGAAGATATGGGTGTAATCACCACGCCAGCCCACGACGTATTAGTGATTTCAAACTCTGAGAAATCCACAGTTCTATATTTTTCCCACACACAATAGTACTACAAGAACATTTCTCAGGTTCAAGTTTCCTCACGATGTTTTCCTTCACCGTCAGCCGATAGTGCTACCAATTTAAATTAGAAAATGTACACAATGTACACAATAATATTCATAAGTACACACATAAAAAAAGTCTAAGCAACATGCGTGACATTACAAATTTTACGATTTATATTAATTAATTTCTAAGTATTTACTCAAACAAAGTGCATAGGTAAGTAAACTTTTTTGTTATAGATGACATACTGGCTGGTTGTAAAAAAAATTGAATTGTTAGATATTCTTTACTTCATGAAGCGAAGTCGTTTGATGGCAGATGAAATGCAAAGAGCTGTAGGATGTTGCAAGCGGGAAGTAATCAATCTCAGGTATCTCGACATTTTGGCATTCATAGAAGTGTTATTTGTCGTCTTTGGCAGCGCTACAATAATACAGGAGAACCCGCTAAACAGCATCCAGACCGTAAAAGGAGTAGAACCACTCGGCAAGACCGGTACATACAACTAAATGCAAGACGCCAGCCGATGTTAACCGCTCGAGAAATAAGTTTGAGGCTACAAATTTCAAGTGGTGTTGATGTAAGTCCTCACAAGAAGGGTGCGAGTGTATCGTCGGCCCGGAAATACTGAAAGGCTCAGGTGCGTTCAGGAAGCTCATCCATACAGCGGCTCAACAGTTATGTTATGGGCGGGTATTATGAAGAACAGGCGAACTGAGCTCGTTTTTGTAAATGGAAACATGAATGCTGAAAATTACATTGAGGATATTCTCAGGAAATGCTTTAACAAAGCTTCATTATTTAAGGAATATGTCATATTGCATTTGTTATAGATATTCGACTACACATTTACAATAATCCTGAAACTGTATAAACATTTTCTATGAAATTTATAGGTGTAGAATATATCAACACTTAAAATAACAAATAAAGTTTTAGCGAGTTCTTAGTCTGTCATATACTGGTTTTATATGTTATTTATAATGCTATGTTATTTAACTCTAAATTTCAAAGTTTAGTAGTATTTTACGTAGTATATTTTGGTTATAGTAACCAGATACATACAGCACAGGTGAAGTGCACGGGAAATAATACCATGAACCATGAATTCTAAGATACCACAAAAACTTCACGGAAAGTTCTAACAAAGGAGCTACCGTTGTGCGAGAAGCATGAAATTATCATAAGACACTTGTAACAATCTAGAATGTGGTTACCAAAATCAATTACGAATAAGGGAATCAATTTATTGCAGTGTCCCATCTAAACCTTCATGGAAAGTTCTAACAAAGGAGCTACCGTTGTGTGAGAAAACTGAAATTATCATAAGACACTTGTAACAAACTAGAATGTGGTTACCAAAATCAATTACGAATAAGGGAATCAATTTATTGCAGTGTCCCGTCTGTTTTAATATTCATTAGTGCATGAACACAAGACGGCTAGTGATATCGTTCCCACAGCGACCTCGATGGTTCACCGATCGCTGACGGCATTCAAACGTATTACATTTATTGATGAATTCATACAACATTATCGATTAGTTAAAACCATATTATTATATCATCATCATCAATATCAGAGTCATCGTAAGACTTGTCAAGGTTGTACGAAAGGTCTCAATTCGATGTACTGTTTATGTCTTCCAACACAATCTTAAGACTAGCATAAATATAATTAACAACTATAAAACATGTATTTTCGATAATGTATACATTGAATATCGCAAATAGGTTGTCTAGCTAAATTTATGATGCTATATAAAAAAATGACACCCTTGATACTATCGAAGAAATCTTTAAAAAGAACTTGCTTCATCTTTGTTAGTCATATAGAATTCCGTGCGCAACGCTTCTCTATTACTCTGAAAGTTCGGATGCAAAATTTAACTTCTTAAATGTAGGCAACACATTTTTTTAAATAATAAAATAACCTTTCATTTGATATGTAACTCTATGAAATAACTTACAAAGGTATATTAATAACGCTTATTTCTCTATTTATACGTGGCAACTCCTTAATCGGATAGAAGTAAACAACCTTTAATTTTGGAGTTTTTGGCGGGATTTCATTCTGTCATGTAGTGGATTTTATATTTTATTCGTAATCTTGTGTTACTTGACTCTATATTGTGTAAAGTTGGTGGTGTTTTATGTCATATGGTTAATTTATTGTTCGTAAGTAAAGTAAATTGAATTGGGTGTAAGGGGTGTCGAGTAACATCTTAAGACTTGAGACACCCAAGCCAACCTCACCTGCACGTGGTGCACCCTGCTGATCAACGAACGAGGCAATGGCGATAGCGGGGTGGTAGGGTTTTGCAGCCCGACTGGGTCGCAACCACCATGTACATGGCGAAAAAGCCCGTCATAGTGACTCGCTTTTGCGCGTCGCGTTTCGGGATCAGCCTGTACATATCCAGTGACTTTCGTCATTATGGCCGGCATGACAGCGGCGACTGCGATGGATAATCTGTCTCTCGGTGGTCGCCACTGTTTTTGGATTGTACTATGCTTACCATCAGGCATAGTGCAGTCACTGTGTCGTGCTTCAATAAAAAAAAAAAAAAAAATAATAATACCAAGGAGCATGAAATTCTGAGGTGCCACAAAAACTCCCTGGAGAGTTCTAACAAGAGATCCACCATCTTGTTAGAATATTGATTCACACGAGGCTTGTAATATTATTGGCTACGTGACAATGGCAGTAATAATCTGAAAGATTGATTGCCAAAAATAATGTAAAAAAAACCTTTATTTTTTAAATTCTTTGAGGTATATTCTCTCAGCTGTTGCTCGATTTTCATAAATAACTGATCAAGGAGGTGAATAACAAAAACCATTTTATTGTTGAATATCATAGATCTAGGCAACCTTTTTCCGATATGTCAATTTATCCACATTTTCTAACACGGGGTGTATGTACTACAAGAAAAGTTCTCGGGTTCAGGTTCCGTTACGACATTGTCCTTCCTTGTCAACCTATAGCATTGCTAATATACCTATTTGTACATTAGTAAATGTTCACGAAATTCGAAAAATTCGTAGATACATGCCGAGGTTCGAAAAGGTGACAGAGATCTACATGAAGAGGTATGTCAACTCGATGTTAAAACCATATTCAATTTATTATCATTTCAAGCACAACGATTGACATACTTTTAATAACTGAGTATTCGAAATCTAGATTTATATTTCGAATCGTCCGTCAAAAGAGCTCCGAGAATGTCAGCCTCGCTCATAAATCACTCGCCATGGAATCTTATAAACGTACACTGACGTCACGGACATTTTCATCCGATATCCTAAATTCCTTTTTTTTGTTATTCCAGCTCACATCCGTGTGAAATTGGAGCAACGAGATATCTCAAAATATGCTCCGTTCATCGAATGTTACACGTTCTTACTTTGATGTATGAATCGGTTCACATTTGTATATCAGCCGGGAATTGTTAGAAAAATCATAAAACTAACTGTAAACAAACACATTCGAAACAGGTATGAATAAGAGCCGGGGGATCATAAATTTTGTGATTATTGCAAACCGCCCGACGTTCGTAATCGCTTTGCAAATATTTGTATTAGAAGTTTACCCTTTTAGTATTAGAGGTGTTGGAGCTCAAAGCGTTTTCTGATTTTGATCTGAAGTACTAGGAGTTAAACACTGCTTATTAATATATAATTTTTGATCGCAACCTCGCTCATGCTGATGCAGGTTTTGATAATAGAGTACAGTGGACGACCGACGAATTATGGCGTATCTCTCGGTAGTCGTCGTTGTTTTTGGACTGTACTGTGCTCACCATCAGGCATGGTTCAGTCACTTTGCCGTACTACAATAAAAAAATGAATATTACTCGCCGATAATATAGCTTCCTATATGTTAAATAATCTTGAAATAAAACTTTTTATGGTAGGATTTTCAAATACTGTTTTGTATTTATGAAACATCAATTTTAGACACTCGGTTTAAAAGACTGTTTGTAGAAATTTAAATTTCCTACAAATATTTCATTAAAATTTCTCGAGTCATTGAAAAATAATAACATACATGAGTTGACTCATAGTGACCTGTACTGCCTCACCAATGTAAGTTAGAGGTAAGTCACATTAAACGCTATTGTAGAGCGCTCAATCCTGAGTAATTCCTAAGTTCAAACGTTAGGATAGCATGAGGTGCTTCCAAGTTATAAAAAAATATGATCAAAGTTTACTTGTATTTTATATGAGAAATTTTCTGACGCTCTGTGAGATTATTTAGAGTTCATATAAAGGTCTCAAACAGACAATTAATTTCTATATATTTTCAAGAAAAATTTTCTTCGAGACCGAAATAACATAGTCGGTTAAAAGTAAGTACATTAACTATGTCAACATTTCTCTCTCGATAAAAGAAGTTCGTGTAATGTATCCATAGCATGAACTTTAAATCGTTAGCTACTGAATACTATAAAAGGCTCACTTTAATCAATCGTTAAAAGCTGATTAATTAAAGGTTTCGCAAAATAGTAGCTATAAATTTCTAGTAAATCCAAAGAATGTCGGAGCTCGCTTAGAACCTACGCTTAAGAGTAATTATCGGTTGTCGATAAATGCAAATACCGCATCCATCTGTTGCAGTAATATATAAAGTGAGTCACATGTTTCTCTGTTTATTTGAAGATAGCTTATATTAGATATGTATACGGTTATCTGAGAAAAATATGGCGAATTGTTCAAAAAGTCAACTAGTTATTGCCAAGATGCATTGCTTTGTAATTAATAGAAATCAATTATTTAGGTTACTCGCGTGTGTGGATATATTTTGTGTCAGTTAATTGTGTTTTGTATAGTCCCCTTCAACACAGGGCATGACATAAAGCTGGAAGTCTGTTTTCATAAAAATTAAATAAATAACTATGAGATGCTCACCGTATATTTTATGGTGTGAAATGGTGTCAAAGCTGGTTACAAATCGCTATTTAGATGACAACTCATGCTTATGATATTGGTCAGGATGCGTGAAATAGTGAGCGATAAATCTTTCTTGTAGTCAGGTGAAGCTGTTAAGGCCTTGGTAGGCTAATAAACGTGGTATGTTCGAGAAAAAAAAGATCGTTTTTATTGGAGCGTTTATATTAGAAGTATATCAATACGTGAGAGTAATTTACTTGTCTATTCTTTTGTGACAAATAAACTTTTGAGCGGATCGCAATGAAATTTAACATCGAAATTACCCGGAAACTGCAACATATGCTACTTTTGTTTCTGATTATACCAACAATCATGGAGACGAAATCATGGGAAAATGTAGGTATTTAATAGAAATGAAACAATTTAACTGTTCATTTATTTCAGTTAAAATGTTTTAGGAAAAAGTAACAGAAAGTTAAACAATATTAAAAATATGTTACCTATTGTTGTCATTTACAAATAGAAATTATCTATTTCCAAAAAAATAATACATAAAAAATAATCTATATACCTAAATGTAGATATATTTACAATTGTTTTTCGTATGATTTACTACACATCAAATATATGTTTGTGTCATAAAGATTAAGTGAAAAGTAAAAATATTGTATACGAGATATTTAAAACGGCAACCTTATGATATTGAATTTTTATGTAAAAAAAATCTCATAAAAATTCTTAAAAAAAGTCATAGTTTTTACGGAAATGTATATAAAAAAAAAAAAAACAGAAAAAGACCCTGGCATACAAACTAATAAAACGAATTAAATAATAATATATTCTAAAATTAGAATGAACTAACAAATAATCAGTACTCCTACATAGCAATAAAAGCGTCCTTTAAATACTTGACCGGTACTATCAGAAGTTTATAGCCGTGTTTCATTTATCGTCCCAGTTCGCAAGGAGAGTGTTTAGAATGCTAATGGAAGGAAATCGATCGGCGATATATATTGAAAATCATAGATTATTTAAATACAAGAAACTAGTCACAGAAACGAACATACTAACGTTTCCTTTTCATGTCTGGACACTTAATAAAAACATATAGAGATATTAATAAAGCCAAATAAAAAACATGTCCCCAAGAGTTCTCTTTTGTATACAAAGATGTTAAATTTAAATATTTTATACAGTATTTAATTAGTGACAAACAAATCTAAAGACAATTCACGTGTTAATATTCATCAAGCTCTTTATTTTGTTGAGCGTGTAAAAGAAACAGACATACATACAATAGAAAATATTAGTTCCCGTCGCTTTATGTACTCAGATGTAAAGAAAATAGACTTTATTAATTTTATACATTAAATACTAAACTAAAATAACAATAAAACTAGTTAAAAATATTAATAGGGAAAGAAAATGTTGAGCTTTGCTTTTTGCCAGCACTTTTCGTGCATTTTGTCTTCGAAATACAACTCGCGTGCTACCTACTACGATTATACTGAATCTGCACATTAAAATTGTACAATAGACAAGTGATTGCACTAAATCAAAAACCTTTATAGATATATGATATCACAGTCGGATGAACAGTATAGAAACGTATACGGGAATAACAAACAAACCAATATGAACACAGTGTTACTGAAATGCCCTATCTATAAAATGAATACAAATATTTTGATCATTTACGAACTCAATGCGTGCATCGAGCGAGGGCAGTTTATCAAGATGGCTAAATGCTCGCAATTAGCCCTTGTGAAATGTCGCGTACACATGCTAACGAGATCCCGCCTCGAGTATGCGTACGCGCATACTCCGGCTAAGGGGGCCCGTATGTAATGGACGATTTGTGCCTGGATGAGGTAAGGAATACTCCAATCTTGCAACAAAATAGCTGATTAAAATTTTTGTGTAGCATACATTTTTTTAAACATTATTTTTAGCAACCAGTCTTTCAGATTATTGCTGCCATTGTCGTGTAGTTAATAATATTACAAACGTCGTGTGATTATTTCAATATTTTAACAAGATGGTGGCTCCCTTGTTAGAACCTTCTAGGGAGTTTTTGTGACATCTCAGAATTTCATGCTCCGTGGTATTATTTGCCGTTCACTTCACTTATGCACAATAAACTAACTATATTACGTGAAACATACCAAATTTACAAAATATAGAGTCATAACACAAGATTATGAATAAAATATAAAATCCACTACATAACAGGTTAAAATCCCGCCAAAAACTCCGCAACGATGTTTGACAAATTATTATGGCGGATGGTATACTTAATTGTTTTTTTTTTCATAGAGAAGTTTCTATCTTACCATTATCTAACGCATTAATCTTCTCGCGGAAGCTACGAAATTACATCGCAAATTCAACGCAACATCGCAAGGAGTCTCCGTTAATAAGACTGTGAACTTTAGTTAAAAACTGTGTCTATACTGAATAACAATTATCGTTATATATAATTATATATATATAAACATATACATTAATTATAATGCCGCGAGTGAAGTGATTAATTAAAAGCCGCCACATCAAGATTGCTGAGTCCGTACTTTTTTCTTCCATATTCCGTATCAATCCCGCTGAACCAGCACCTCACATGCACCACATCCTTCATAATAATAAACTAGGTGTGGCTAGGTTAATCGTAATGTATCAGTAAAAGCCCGTTCAAGTATTACATGAGCAGATCTTTTGTAATTTCTGAACGACCTCTTTCCCTGGTTGGCAAATGTAATTAATGCTTTACCCCCCTCACCTGCTCACGTAATCTTTTATATAAGGATGTTTAAATCTCTTCTAGTTAGATAGTTAAATACGCTGACATAATCACCACTAAGGCCTCCTCACTCTCTTTGTTATTAAAGTAAGCAAAACAAACACCCCCAGCCCTCATCAGTGCTTAGGTAATACTTGGCTAGGCCCTAATTGTATGTGTTAGTCATTTAAATTATATTATTTCTCCTCATTCCATATGAAAATCGAAATAGTAATATAGTCTACATAACACATTGAACAATAGGTTTTGTCCAAATTAGCCTGAATAAAAATCACACATTACAATCTTATCTATAGATATATATTATATATATATTATTATATTTATATGTATGTTTATGTAATATCGAAAATAAGAATCTAACAACAGTTGAACAATTTACTATCGCCATGTATGCGATCGCCCTTATCAGTGCTCTATACACGGCCCTCTACTGATTTACAACCCTTTATATGGCCCCCTAAAGTTTCTAATTGTGCTCGCGTGGAACGTCGTCTTAACAACATTTATTGTAATTAGCACAGGTTTATGAGAAATTCCCTATTTTTATTGACATGATAGTCGATGTACAATTTATGAGAATTACCTAATACTCACTTTAAAGTTACAAATTCGAATCATTTTATTGTTATTGCGCCAGGAAATTTGGAAGCTTCGTGTTATGTTACAAATTAAATACACTGTCATAATTTTATTCGTTTTGTAACACGAGATTAAGATTTATCGTCTTATTATTATATATGCATATTTCAAACATAACTACATATTTAAATGTTTACTTCATTTTAATTTTGTTGCTATGAAATACTTTCTCCTATTTTGTACACGTCGTGTTCACATTTAGTACGTAGAGTTCATGTAAATTTTTATCAAATATTGGTAATCTCTATATTCTATTTTTGAAATTAAATTGCGTATTCTATACTCCACAGAATACAGATGCAGCTGGTAATGGGTTGCCAGAAAAACCAACCTATTTTAAAACCTACAATTTTCCTACATTAGAATTCTTATTTTTGCATCTAATTATATAAGTCTCTGTACTCATAGTACTTCATGCTCCTTACGTCTAAAATCTACAACATTTGTACAACGTTCAATATAGATCACATTATCTATATATTAACATGTGAAGTAGCAAATTTGCATTCACTCTCTAATTTCGACTATTCAACGAATACTACAAGTAATAAATCAAGATAACTTTGACATCTTTAAATGTAACGGGTATTTGAAGTTGTTAACATAATTCATAGTACCTGGGCGACCGAGCCTAGCTCGGTTCTTTAAAAAACATTTTTAAATTAAAAGAAATTGTTGGGTTTGCAAAATATTACAAACATATATATCTCTTCAGCTGTCACTCGGATTCGAACTGGGGTTACACGGATTTTCGAAGCAACCGATTTGCATCTGAGCTATTTTCGTGTTGACAGCGGCGGCGAAATTTACCTTAGTATTCTAGCTATATTTTTTCATTTCCAGAGAATTCAGTTAAACAAAGTTTTCTATGAATAAATCTATCTAGCTAGATCGATTTGTCGTCCCCGAAACTACCCACATACTTAGTTTAATGGAAATAGATGACGCCGTTTCCGAGTTCCAGAATATATACAAATATAAAAATATACAAGAAGTGCTCGTTTAAAAGTATTAGATTTTCCCTACAGACAAAAAATATTGTTTCAAAAAGTACTGAAATGTTATTCTTGGTAAATTTTACAATAAACTTGGCAACATCGGCATGCCACACGAATGTTTCTCAGCCAATATTGCGGTATCACTACTCGCACTCGGGTTAATCTATAATGACGGAAAATGATGCGTGACAGTAGCTCGGAGCGATGTGTTGTGTGTAACACTTAATCGCCTACAAGTATCGATTTCTGTGTTGCCAGACATAAAATCAATAACCTATGATCACATTAAATATTTAAACCTCGTTTAATTTTACCAAACTATAATGTAACTAAAAAGTATATTAAACTGATTAGTATTTGTTATTAAACAGAAAAATATATATTTTCTTTTATAATACCTCTGCAGGAGAACTGTATAGTGTATACACGACGGAAAGAATGGTACTTTAAAAAATCATATTATACTCAATATTTTTATATTTTCATATATACATTATTTATATATATATATATATTATACATAATTGAAATAATAAATTATGGAATCGCACGTCGCATCTTTTAACTATATTTGAAATATTTATAATTTTTATTGTTTTTTGAATAAACACATTTTATTCATAGAATCTTATTTATAGACACAAACCTACAGAGTCATTATTAGCATCACGTTTTTTTTTTATTTTTCAGAAAACGTTCCCATGAGGTGTTGTAGAACGTTAACAACTCGCTTAATTATGCTTGAGCCGCTCTGGTCATTTTAGCGAAGCATCATAGAGGAACCATATGACTACTATAATACACCTGTATTTTATACATGTACATATTTTGCTTTCGGCATCACTTGCGTTAATGCAGTTTTAACCTTCCCCTTGGGGACACTATTTTTTTCTGGGTGAAAGGTATCCCGCTCCATTTCCTTTTCTATGGCCAAAGTGTATGCCAAATTTCTCGACCATCGCTTTAGTATTTAAAGCTTGAAAGAGTAACAAACAAATAAGCTAACATTCTTATTTATATATTTTGATTTTATATCATATGAGGCAAACGAACAGGTGCGTCAACCGATATTAAGTGATCACCACCGTCCATATACACCAGCAACACCATGGGAGTCAAAAGTGCGTTGCCAGCCTGTGTTGGTGAGGGAAGGGAGGTGAAGGAAGGAGAGGTGGGGAAGGGAAAGGAGGGTGATGGGTCTCCGGCGCTCTTACTGGCCAAACGAAACGCAATAATGCAAACACTGTTACTTCACATCGGTTTTCTGTGGGTTGAGTGGTATTACCACGGGCGAGCCGACCCATTCGTGTTTAAACCAATTACAGCTTCAGCGTGGCTCTACCACCTACTAACATTAGTAAGGAAGTAAAGATTTTGTATCTATTATAAAAAACCATTCATTTAACTAAATGTAACAATTGAACAATCGCAGTAAGTTGAGATTACAGGAATCATGCAATACCTTGATATTCGGTTTAAAACCTATAGAAGGCTAAAGGGATCTTAATATTACTTCAACTTAATCATATCGCGTTTAATATATCTAACAATTAGCCAGCGTATATTAGTATATTAGCTCAAATATTTCCCACAGAGTATACAAAGCTGCAGACAAAAGACGACTATGGTCTCAGTTAAGGAGCGGTCTTTTTAATGTCCCGGAAAACGAATTTTACAATTTTCGGTGGGTAAAAATATTTATTTACTTGGCAACCCTATAATAAACGTAGTAGAAACCGATCCTTCGCATACTGGTGGATATATATTTATTAAAACGTCAGTGTTTAGGTACTAATGACTAACAATAACTATTAATATGCCGACAATACTGATTCCCACCTTAGAAGTGAGGTATGTTAAGGGCTATTCATACAAATCATTTAATTTCTATATGTTATTAAAATAAAAGACGTCTGGAGGGATCGCTGAAACGGCTGAACCGTTTTTGACGAGACTCGCACTAATACTTAGAGGCCTTTTCAGAGTGTAAATTACTCTATATATCATTACCATTCCAAGTGGAGTTAAGCGGAAATTCATTTTTATAGAAATTTAATCGAAAGGAGTAAATATTGTAATACTACTGTTTCAATTGTAATTATGTAAATTTATCCTATTATTATTATTAGTGTATCTTATTATTAAATATACTAGCTGCCTACCGTGGTTTTGCACTAACATGCTAAAAAAAATGAGACCTAATATGTATTTTACGACCATGTAATGTGATTAAACATCAAGTAATAAATACCTGAAGGTTAATCTGTCAATTTTGTCAATATTTTTGAAGATTTCTCTAATGTTTTCTGTTTCACTCATTCACTTTTGATATAGTTTTTTGTTTATTCCAAAATGTTCACAAATGTTTGTAAAATTCCCTTTACACACAGGCGGTGCTCTACCGTAGGGTAACTCAAATTAATGCAAGCAAATATTGTTGTTTAGTCATAGCATTTATTAGGTCTAAATAGGTGCTGTCGATGCGAGCCATGATTTTATACACCAATTTACTAAGCAGAATAGTCTCTTGGATTATTGTATAATCTTAAGTGTGTGAGAGCAGTGAATCGTGATATTCTTTGTACATTTATCAGCAGTAACGCCCGGAGGTGCTACGTTCCAGATAAATTCATTACACAGCTGTAATTGTTCTAATATGGATAACCTATAATGGTCTATGTACCTATATATTAATCAACAGTGAAAAAATATTTAAGAACATCTGCTTCCTCTATTTCGCATTCCATTTTCTTCATTTCTTTATTAGCTATAGAGGAGTTGAAGTGTTATTAATAAAAAAATGATTTCTCTTTATATTCGAAGTTCGAGTACTGGGCGTGTAGGTACTCATATAAATAAAGTTGTAGAAATCTGTCATCGTGTGCGTTTCACGTAAAAAGTACTGTTTAGATTTCGATTACTTTTGTTTTACTAACTTATCTCCTTCATAGGATTATAAAATAAAATTATTTAAGTTTTTCTTTTAAATCTAGGATTTTATTATAAGCACTACGTTTTGAGTAATATATGAAGTGGGGTAACCGGTGTAATGTCTATGCGAAGGAGAAGAGAAGTAAACGAATAAAATTGTTTACAAATAAATGTTGCAAAGAATTTCCTTTAATTTTTTTTATGTTTTTTCATCTGTGCACATAATATTTTATTAAGGTAACAAATAACGCAGACGAAGTCACTGACATTAGATAGTTGTCGAGAATGCATTTAGAAATAACAAAATATTACTTAAAATAAAATCGCTGTAGGAAAATATTTATTGCGTAATAATCTCACGCGCATTTGATGAGTTTGCTAAAGTTTAGACAGTAGCAACATTTATGGCGGATACTCTGCACTCAATTCTCATTAAAAATCAATAAAAAAAATAGATGTTTAATTGACCTAATTATCTAGAAAAATATACAAATTATACGCAATCCTCTATATAACTGTGTTAAAGCTCAGTGTCAATGACGTGGGAACGGCATGAACAAAACAGAAGAATAATTGGCCGTTTTATTATCGAGGATTACAACTTTCGGCACCGTTCATTGTACCTAAATTTATTATGTTTCTGTTTAATACTTTTGAAAGTCATAGAACAATCTTTAACTTTGGTTCTCTTTGTTGCTTATTAGTGTTTGTTTTGATATTATTGTTTATAGGTTAAGTAGAACCATAAACTATCATCTCTTAGAATGAAGAAGCCTTGGAAATCTTAGAGGGAAATGGGGGGACGAGATGAGGTTTTGCGTCCTGCGCACGTAGCGCACAGTGGCGTTGAGAGAAATCTGCGGGTACCGCACGGTGTCCTCGGCAGCGGCCATGGTACTCGCGGGCTCCCTACCCTGGGAGCTGGAGACGGAAATTCTTGCCGCCGTATATAATTACGCGGCGGCAGGAAAACCCAGAGAGCAACCTCCGGCTCCCAGAGAGTTCGCTGCGCTGCGGGCTTTAGCAAGTGGAGATGTGGGGCCGGCACATGGCGGACGAGCGGTACGGAAAATTTACCATAGACGCCGTCCGCCCGGTCCTGTCTGCCTGGATGAACAGGGGCTGGAGCTCCCTGACGTACCGTCTGGTGCAGGCGCTGACCAGGCACGGATGCTTCGGCTGGTACTTGCAGCGGATAGCGCACAGGGAGCCCACCGCCGCATGCCACGAGTGCGGCGCTGAGACGGACACCGCGCAGCACATTCTCTCTGAGTGTGCCGCATGGGATGATCAGCGCCGCACCCTGGTTGCGGCGGTGGGGGACGATCTCTTGCTGCCGGGCGTGGTTTCGGCCATACTCGGCAGCGAGGACGTGTGGGCTGCTGTGGCCTCTTTCTGCGAGGTCGTCATTTCACAGAAAGAGGCGGCGGAGAGGGCCTGGAAGGTAGATCCGCGAAGTTGCCCTCTTCGACAAAGAAGAGCAGCAGGAAGGGCGAGGCGTAATGCCCGTCTGCTCCCAACACCGTAGCCGAACCTGAGGGGATGGATTGGGAGCCCCATCTCCTCGTTGCACGGGTGAGGCTGACTAGGGGAGACTAATGGTCGTGTACCCAGTAATCTCTCTTTAGTAGGGTAAAACCTGGCGTTCACTCGCCAGGCTGCCGAAGGAGCAATTTTTCAAGTTCAAGAGCAAGCTCGACCCCTGGCTGCCCCTACAATGCGGCGAACGGTACACCGTGGGGTTTTAGTCCGTTAGAGTCGGACATAATGCACTCTCTCCCTCGGGAGGGTGGCGTATCCATAAAAGATTTTCCCACGTTAATTAAAAAAAAGGAGATGGGAGGGAGGGGATACATGGGCCTCCGGTGCTCTCGCTAACTGAACAAAACGAACAATGCAAGCACTGTTACTTCTCGTCAGTTTTCTGTGAGTCGGGTGGTACTCCGGTCCCATTCCTGCTGAAACCAGTAATAACTTCTGAGTGGCTCTACCACTACTTAAAATATACGCAGAATAACAAACTACCATTATAGGATACCTAATTATAAAGAAAATAACATTACTTTTTACACGCCAAGTGGTCGAAATTTGATCATAAGAAGGAGTATAGAGTATTTTCTTGCTTAATTAATAGATAGCTATTTTTATGGGTATTTGTTTTTGAATTCATTTTCGGAAGGGTATAAACTATATTATACATTGTAAATTGTTTATGTGAGGAACGATAATTATGATGAATAGAGGAATATAACTAAACGGTTCAACTTTTTTTAATTGGTAGGACTAAACCTCATAAATAAATACTAAACTAAAACGTCGAAAAAAAATAGGATAACAAACGGAAAAGGTACTTTACTGGTTTGTAAAACATTCAATGATATACATAAATGATACATATTTTAAAACAGTCTTGTCTTAACTTTATTTAAGTTACATAATTAAAAATTAAAAAAAAAAAACTAGAACCAACGAAAGGCAAGAAAATATTTAAAGAACTTAATGTTGTTTTCGATGGCGGATGAGGAGGCCCACTTTATGATTATTGTACGAGCATTTTGTCATTAACACTGTTTTAATAATCGTTAGAGCCACAAAAACATGTTCCGGTGTTAATTGGACACGAATTTACTTTATAAATATATCTTTTTTATTATCACTAGGAAGTTATATAATATGTGTTTTGAATATAACATTTATATCTTTTCCTATTTGGACAATTAAGGTCATATAAAATTATGAGAACATGCTTTTATCAGTTAGTTCTTTTTTACTTGGTGTAACGCTTTTCATAGAATGTTCGTTGACTTAGTTCAAGAGAGTATCGTATCTTCAATTATACATCGTATTTCTTTAGTCTACTTTGTACTATATTGGCCACATTGGTCTAGTGAATACTTGAATTTTAAAAACAAAGATCCTGAGTCCCTATGAATTTGTATGGTATCGAACAAATGTTATATAACATCCTGTAGTATCACTATTTTACACATATGATATATGTCCCTAGTATGACCTTAGTAAATACCTGACTTTCGTTTAACAACGATCATGAAATGCTTAAGACTTTTAAGAAATTGGATAAACGTACGCTATACCTACGACTTCCAGGGCTACTTGAAGAGAAGCTTCTTCAGAATACGTTTCACAATATTCTGAGTATTCTACTTTATTCATTTCATTTGGAAGTGATAGAAACTAAGCTATCGTGTATTGATATACCGCGACGATCAACATGGGATTGAAGGCTATAATACCCAGTTGTGTCAATGAAGAAAAATTCATAACGATGCTTTTGCATCATGATAGAATTCTTGAAGTTATACTTCTTTTTAGGCCATGTTCATTTCTTAAATAAATACTTTTATTTTATTTTTATTTTTGGCTCGTCAGGGAAAAATAATGAGAGTCATTTTTTAAGATTTTGCGCGCGCACCGTCACGAAAAACCGACATCCTGAAGTTTTTTTTTTATAATACACTGTGCGACGCATGACCTCAGTCAAATCTGATGGAAAGTGAAGACGAGGCCTAGGATGTAAGCGATCACGCAGTAAATGCTCATTCACTCTTTACGATGCGCGCGCACACCGTCACGAAAAACGGTCACCCTGAAGTTTTTTTATTATAATACACTGTGCGACGCATGACCTCAGTCACACCTGATGGAAAGTGAGGACGAGGCCTAGGATGTAATGCGTTCACGCTGTAAATGCTCATTCAGTCTTTACGATGCGCACGAACATCGTCACGTAAAACCGACACCCTGAAGTTAGCTATAGTCAATATTTTGTTTATTTTGTATTTCTTTGTATTAAAACTACAAACGTAGAATAAGGCGAAAGATAAAAATTTTGAAAAGATTTTTATCTTGCTAAGCCAAAGAAGTATAACTTTTAACGCGTGTACATGAGTATACACAATCTTTTTTTCTAATAATACGCCTAGCTAGTTAGTACCATTAATTTAATCATCTGTCACCGAACACTTACAAGCATCTTCAGTAGTTGCATTTGAGAGTCTGTCGATATAGATTCATCATAAATTTTAAGCAACATCGGCATTTCACATCAGCCTAAATTTGCGGTCAAAACCTAAAACTATAAAAACGTACGTTTAAGAGAAATCCCAAATTTAATATATTTTTACATAGACACCTCTTAAGAAATCACAATGAGATTTGTCATACAGATAGCCTCAAACCTGGACCTCAAATATGGTCGTGCCACTTTTCATTTCCAATATACCGCAAAAGACACAGAAGAATTCGCTAAAAAGAGGCTAGTATTTAAATAAATCTTATACTTGGGAAATGATGACGAAAGTTTGTAGTAATAATAACAGTAAGCTATAGAAATTTATGGGTTCAGTTTGCGAGAAAGTTTTTATTGTAACTGGTTCGAAATAGTTTTATTATTTGCATCTTGGTCCCGAATCCAATATACCTATACAATTTGTTATACGTAATTTCAGATTCCGAATTCCTATATTGAGATTTGTTCCAGAAACTTCATCGAAGACTATTAATTGACCCCAATACATATAAAATTACGATTTGTAGAACAAATTAGCTGTAAGTGTAAGATAAATATTCACAACTATTATTATCAACATCGTCGATAAATCTATTAAACAGTTTAGTCTATCTCCAATGTAATAATATCTGATTCGTTTCAAGTTCTCAGAGTCGAATCTTTTTTTATAACAAAACAAACAATTAAAAGCATTCGTTTATATGCCTGTTACATTTTCATAGGCATTCCTGACGAGTGTGTATCATCGTAGTAGTTTACATTAATAAGGGTTGTGCTTTAATTACCTACATGTTTTAAATTACCAATAATTTAATTAAGTTTAGGAATGAATTATTATTATACTTTATATTTTTTAACACTATCGGACATAGTGGACGTTGTCTCGACCTGATTATTAAAAAAACCTTGATTAATTATATACCTAAACCTTCCTCATGAACCACTTTACTAACTAGCCTCTACCCGCGACTTCTTTCGCGTGGAATAGTTACTTTAGGCTAACGCTAACACACAGCGGAAGCTCTCATGACGGAGAAGAACCCCGATTTTTAAACATTCTTCATTGCTGCTCCGCTCGTATTAGCCGTAGCGTGATGATATATAGCCTATAACCATCCTCAACACATGAGCTATATAACATTGAAAGAAATTGGACCAGTAGTTCCCGAGATTACACCCTACAACATCACTACGTCACAAACTCACAACATCACAAACTTTACTTCTTTATAATATTAGTATAGTATACATAATGCGCATGAAAATACGTTTAGTAGTTTAACGTGAACATACAGACAGACATGGTAGAGGACTTTGTTTTATAATATGTATTAATTTGACTAAGATATCACATATTATTAATTGAAGATGTGATTGAAGGTGTTAATATACTAAGCCTTAAAGGTCACTGGACCTAAAGTGCATATGCCGATACCTGAAACGTGGCAAATTTCAAAATCAGAATTTAATCATTGGCAGAATTCTTAACATTTGAAGGACATTAAGCTCGGCAGGTAATTCTAAATAACTTTGAAATTTTAACGCGCTATCTTCCTTCACAACAATTTCAGGGTCATTGGAGAAACCAACATCTCTACGCATTGAGAGACAGCCCTAGAATAACCGGCTACTAATCAAATATTACTAAAGATGAAAAACCAAGGGCACTCCACTGGAGTGGTGACGCGTGGCTCCGAGATCAAAGCTAGCGATTTGCATACACCGCCTGACCGTGCATAACGATATACAGGTAAACTCTGGTAGTATTATCCCCCACCGGCTTCGTTGCCTGTCGGTCAAAGTTTATAGCACAAATTATAACGGATTTCTATATGATCTGCGCTTTATAATTAAATATACACATTGAAAGACAATCTTAAACTATGTAACTATATAACCTTCTTCTTCATTTTCTTGTTTTGGATCCGCAGGAGCATTTGCCAGTGTCAGCGTGTTGTTTCAATCGAGTTTACAACATATTTGACACAATAAGTGTCATGTGATTTTTATAATGTTCCAACAGGATGGTAGCTCCCTTGTTAGAACTTTCCAGATAGTTTTTGTGGCATCTCAGAATTCATGGTCCATAGTATTATTTTTTATTAACTTCACTTATGCAAAATAACCAAACTGTATTACGTAAAACACCACCAATTTTATAAAATATAGAGTCAAATAACACAAGATTATGAATAAAATATAAAACCAACTACATGACAGACCAAAATGCCGCTAAAAACTCCTATATAACTCTTATGGTATTTATTAACAAGAACCCCTCCTCGTATAAGGACCACATCCAAAGAGGTCTATAGCACCTTGAGGAGCACCTTGTCTTAAGCAACTTTTAGCCAATTTGGGCCCGCTGTTCTTCTGATGTCATCCTGGCGTATTGTGTGGGATCTTCCTCTAAGTCTTTTGAACCAGTCCACGTAATAATTCGTTTGGTTCATCTGTCGTCTTATAGCCTCACTACATGACCCGCGCCCTGTCCTATTTTAACCTTTGGTTGTGAAGCAGAGCGTCGATGGCTTTAGAAATAGGATATTTTTGTATGTCTTCTTTTAATGTTCAGCATATTACGTGCCAAGCCGCGTTGGTAGCTGGTTATCTTGTTCCTAAGTTTGTTAATATATTTAACACAGAAAATATGAATGCAGAAAATAACCTGCACCGAACTGTGTGTGCGCAAACTCATCATTGCTTCGATTTAAAACCGATTGTATGTCTCTACTACATACGGTTTATACGAGAAGAGTTCGTAGTTTACAAAGTAATCTCACACTACTAGATATTAACGAATTCTCGAAGATTAAGAGGTATTAAGGGAGAGTAAGAGCTATCAAAATCAAAAATACTTAATTCAATTTAAGCTTTAAGAAGATGCTACCACTGGTTCGGAAAACAACTCAGTCATCAAGAAGAAACGGCAAGAAACTCGATTCGGTTTACCTTTTCATGGCATATCTTTCTACATATGTTATGAACTAGAAGATGATACATTGGAGGTAATGCTCTAAAAACCAGTAGACCAAAATATACGTATATAATAAGTTGTGATACCGTATCATAATCATATTGTATTGAAATTTACGCTTGCCTTCTTTTCTTATGTTATTTTAGTGCTTTTGTTATTTCATTTATTGTTACATAATGCTTTAGTTCAAAATGATAATTTTCTTAGCTTTAAATTAGGACTTGTTGTCAAGCGTAACTAGATATCGATATCTAGCATGATGATCAAATTACTGCTTTATTTTAAAATGGCTGCGTTGCAATAAGTTTTTAGTTTACTTGAGTATTTATAATTTTTTTTATGTTGTAGGAAGCAAAGGAACAGGTGTGTTACCTGATGTTAAGTGATCACCGCCGTTCATAGACACTAGCAACACTAGAGGAGTCGCAAGTGCTTTGCCAGCCTGTGTTTCGGGGGAGGAGCGGAGGGGTTTAGGGAGAGAGAGCGGAGATGGTCTTCCGGCTCTCTCACTGACCGAACAAAACGCAACAATGCAAGCACTGTTACTTCACGTCGGTTTTCTGTGAGTGGGTGGTACTACCCCAGACGAGCCGGCCCATTCATGCTGAAATAACTTCAGCGTGGCTCTACCACTACTAAAAGTGAGTAAAGTAGTGAGTTGAGTATTTATACGTGATAAACATATTTGAATAAGCTACAGATAGGTTATAAAATGATAATTAAAAATACTTTATTCAATTTAGGCCCTGAAAAGGCGCTTATAAACATCCAAAGTACTAGCCGTTCGGTAAAACATCCCAATCATTGAGAACAACTGTCAAGAATCTCGGTCTAGTTTATCTTTTTATCATATATTGAGTATTTTAGGTGGTGCTATTTCTGGTTTCAGCATGAATGGGTCGGCTCGCCCGGGGTAGTACCACTCTCTCACAGAAAACATGTAGTAACAGTGTTTTTGTTGTTGCGATTCGTTCTGTCAATGAGGGCACAGGAAGCACACCTCTCCTCACCAAAGGAAAGGAGGGGGAGCCCTCTACTCTTCCCTTCCCCCCCCCCAAACCCAGACTGGTAATGCACTTGCCACTCTTCTGGTGTTGCAAGTGCCTAAGGACGGCAGTGATCACTTAACATGTGTGACCCATATATGGTAACATATGTACATAGTTTCATAAACATTGATATTACATTGATTTCTGGTGGATGCACGAAGAGAGTAGTTATTTCCAGACGTTACCATGGTTCACATATTGATCCACCCTATAATGTCCTTTACATATGAATATCACTCATTAGAAAAATAGAATTCTATTAGGTAAGCTGTTGAAGCTACAGCATGTATAAAAAATGTTTCTAATAGGAGAATCCAAGTAACTGCAAATGCAAAAAAACAAGTAGTTTAGGTTCATTAAAAATATCTCGATCATATAAAATCCCGGAGCAAATTTTTATCACATATCGAAAAAAAAATTAGTGACTAAACTTAGCCGATGCTTACCCCATAGAGATGTGACATCATTATTATTGTTAATGCTTGTCCCACAACCCCTAATGAAGGGTTAGTTGTCACCCTTAACCAGAGGGTTTTTTATAAACATACGACCAAATGCAACCCTTCCGATTATTTGACGATTTCTCTTTATAATCATTAGTATTCGTGTTTTACAATATTTAAATATGATTTATCTAATTTTTTATTAGTCAAAAACTTATATTATTTAGATGAACAGTATTTAACAAAACTTCGTTAATTTTCAATTTTAATTTAGATGAATATATTAAATAATCAACGACACTACTCACACTAATATAACTATGGTATAGGGTAAATAGGATAGATATAAAAAGGTAATAGTGTTGTATTTTTTCAATGTATATTTGTTGCGAAATAAATTATTCACAACACAGAAAAAAAATTTGCATTCTTATGTAAGTGAATGTAAATTACAATGGGAATAACTTTGATTCAACGAAATGTATCTATGGTATTTTCTTGATTACGACATTGAAGCTATTATGCAAATGACTTTATGAGGTTTAGTTAATTGTCCTTTGTTTTATAGCTACTTTCCAGTAAGGAACAACTTTTCTAATCTAGAATAAGGTCATATACATTAATCTATTATATTAGTTATTATTTCGTTCATTATTAATATGAATTAATAATCAATAATTTTATTGTATGACAAACAATATAGTATTGCATTGATACGGCATAATAACATTTAAAAAATTAACGTGAAGAGACATTTACGCAGGTCGGCATGACAACGGCGACCGCCGAGGGATAGCGTGTTTCTCGGTGGTTGCCAGTGTTTTTGGATTGTACTGTGCTCACCATCAGGCACAGTGCAGTCACTCTGCTGTGCTACAATAAAAAAAAAACATTTTATCATGCATAAGAGATGAGCCTTTAAAGATTTAACGCTAATAGTGTAAGATCACTTGAAATGAATAATAACGAAATAAATAACAAAGTACTATTCAGACAAGTTCTTCTAAATTATTATTTTCAATGGAATGCGTTCATAATAAAACTTATTCCAATCAATGTTTTATTAAATAACGAAACCGAATTCCACAATAAAAAAATCAATTAACTCGGCCCTAAATCTGTTGGGGTATCGCTTCACATTCAGAGACAGCGTGGGGCGGCATTTTATGCACAGGGATGCCGGCCAACGCACCACTGTCAAACGCGACATCATTGTGCGCGCACGGACGCATAACCCAATATCAAATCTGTTTCAAAATATCGAAAATAAACAAGGATAATGAGCGAGTAGGTGGAGCCTGTTGAAGACGCCCCTCTAGTTTTTTTCCCCGACGTCTGGGCGGCGCGACGAACACTGCCGACGTCCCACGCGCTCGACGCACCGACATGCGCCGGTAAACACGCTCTCACATCCCGACGGCGACGCGTCGATGTTTCGGCCCACAGAACAAAAAAAAACAGACACGTGAAAAATCCCTATAATGCCACAGATGCCGGTTCTAAATTCGAATATCGAACCGGTATATCGCGCCGCCATATTTAATTGCAACTTCTTAATTCGAAACCGTGAGAAATCACTCTCGTTACTCCATACATGTACATTCCAGATTAATTAAAGATTATAATCACTTTGATATAATTACTTGTTGTCTCGTAAAGCGTGATCAATAACGAGAACAGTGTGCAGTGCCAAAATAACTACAAAGTGACAAGTTAAAATGAACCCGCGAAAAGAGAAACGAGAGTTGCCAACATGAAGAAACGAACACTTCTTGAATACAGAATGATCAAAACATTTTACACGATGAAAACACTGCTCATGTTTATTTCATTTAATATGGCCAGGTAAGTTTAATGTGATCATTTTATTCTATTTTATTAATTCAATGTTCATTTACCAGTCTATTTAGTTGTTATACCTACTTAATTAAGACGTGATTATAAATAAGGTTCAATTAATCTTTTGAAGTTCATAAAAAAACATTTTATTTATTGCCAGTGTCGATAATATGATAAAATATATAATTAATATTAATGATTATTGATTAGTTTATGCTTAATTGGTAAAAGGAACTATTTTATTTACAAATATCAAAAAGATAAAAAATTCTCAGTTGCTTTGCTTATCCAAGGCCAGTGACTTAATTTATCAAAAAAGGTTGTGTAACACTATATAAAAGAGTATATATCCATTCTTTTATCAGGCACTACAAAAATCAGTATTTTTGTCTACATATCCATACCCCACCTTTTTTAATGTAACTGATATGTACCAGTGATTTTATTCTACTGGATCCATTTGCCATTTGTAATATTTTTAATTAATATCCAACCCTTAAAATCAACTCATCGATTTTAAATTGTGACTCTTAAATCTAATTACTACTGTTCGTCCCCTATAGAAAATTCTAATAATGTATAGCTTCTATATTATCCTGAAAAGTCCTCTACTAATCAGTGAAAATCTCGTCAAAATCGAGTCAGCCATCTCTAAGTATAGCTCGGATAAACAAGTACACTTAACTACCATGTATTTACCAAGCTATAGGTGTGAATACTCCTTTGATGCTAATAACGTAGCCCTCACACGAACACAATAAGCCATGAGACAAATATGGGCGGCTCCAATGAATACTCAACGTAAACAGTACGTCGCTTAATCATGCAAATTGAGCATAAGTAGGCAACAGCGACAGAGTCTAATGAATAAAAGGTAGATTCATAAGCACAGGTAATTTTATCTTTGCGGAATGTGTGAAACGTTCTTTTATATATCTCTTTTTACTATAATTTCGCGCATATAGCACATTATTGTTTTTATTTTATTCATATAATTACTATGCCCGTGAGTCAGTCCACATGTAACATAACCCAAAGAAACAGTTACTAATAAAATCATATGAATGTTTTAAGTCCATTTATTTATCTACTTTTCTCTCGTACTTAAATCGGGTCGTCATTAAAATCATAGTAAATTTCGATAAAATGAACTAATTTTAATGGAACCGAGACTAAATATTACGCGAGGATACCTATGCTTAAAATTTCCTTGGTAAGGTTTTATCGTGAACACAGTACTTTGACAGTGATACATGTTCAATCAATCAAACAGACAGACAAATATTTTTAAAATGATTTAATTATTAAATAAAATAAATTAATTCATTGAATTTCTTTTTGTTGTAGTTAGACGTAGTAGTGGTCAATCAATTCCAGGCGGAAGTGCAAAGTAGCATACACCTTAGTATTCAACGATGGATTTCCGCAAAGTAATGCCTTCTTCAATCAAATATTCATTTTATTACTTATTCCAAGACGTATTAATTTATTTCTTAAAAATGTAAAAGTACAGACACATTACATTTATTTTATTATCATATGTATAAATATAGAGGATTCATGAATTATTCTAAATGATACAATATCACAAAAAAAAACAATTTGCATTTATAAAAGAGCCCCTGCCCGCAACTTCGTCCGCGGATTATTAATTATTTGGACTAAGCCAACACGCAGTGGAAGCTCTCAAAAGGAAAAGATCCCGATTTTGAAGCATTTTTCATTGGTGCTCCGCTCCTATTGGTGTTAGCGTGGTGATATATAGACTATAACCTTCCTCAATAAATGAGTTACATAAAACTGAAAGAATTTTTCAAATCGGACCAATAGTTCCTAATATTTCTCCCTACAACGTCACAAACTCATAAAATGTTACCTCTTTATAATATTAGTATAGATAAAAATATTCAAATGAACCTTTCAAGTTTTCTTTTATTAAGTTGGCAGCGGATATTTCATTCTGAAAAGTACTTCAAATACCACAAATGAAGATGATGTTATTTAGTTTAATTGAAATTTTTTGTTGTTATTTTTTATTTACGCTTTTACTACAAGCAATTTTATATGAAATATTCTAATTTGTTTCAAATTAACTTATTTATTTATCAAAAATTGTCGGAGCTTGTGTTTTGTTTATCAAATAAACAAAATTATACTACACATACTAGGAACTACATTTACATAATATTTTATGGACCATAAATTGAAATTATAATCAGAAAAAAATAACTCTATATTTTTAACATATTTGATCAATAACTACTTTTTTAAATTTAATTTTATCAACTAATCTTCTATCCTTTTATTGCTATTGAGAAATAGGTATTTATATAACAAGTGTCTTATGATAATATTAATATTCAAACAAGATGGTGGCTCCCTTGTTAGAACTTCCCAGGCAGTTTTTGTAGCATCTCAGAATTCATGCTCTGTGGTATTATTTCCGATCCGCTTCAGTTGTGTACATTAACCGAACTGTATTACGTAAAATGCCACCAATATTACAAAATATAAAGTAGAATAACACAAGATTATAAATAAAATACAAAAGTCACTAGGATTCGGAAGAAAATACCTAACAGGTATTTAAACATTGTTAAATCTCTACCAACCCTATAAAATTACATGGCGTGACGATGTAATTATTATTGCATTCGTAGGCACATTAAGACAAATTAACATGGAATTAATGACTTATAAAAAAACCGGCGAATAATTTATGGTAATCGATGCAAACTTAAAAGGTGTCAGTGTTGTGTCAGCCCACCCATTCACTTTTGCAATATGTTAATTCGCGTTATATGCCACTGCACGAGCTCGCATAATCGGCGGGCTGTTTGCTGTTTGATTGATAATCTAGGTCGTTGAGTTAACATTACTGGATATGATTGCAAATTCGTTTTTAATGCGATTCTAAATTAGTCATAAAATGTAGCCGCAAAAAAGAGTATAATGAATTTTTAATAAGGTTATTAAAATGTGTATTTACTAACTAGAACATTTGATAATTATTTTGTATAGAAATAACTTTTTTACCTATTAATTATACAGAAATAGATGTACAAAGAGTTACACAAATTTTATTGTATTTTTATTATATTATTTTTTGGAATTTGTTAAAGACATTCTATAGGTATATATACATAATTTGATCAATATTTAATTTATAAGTTCAAAACAAAAAAATATATACTTGATTATTTTTATCAATTGCTGACAAAAATAATTTATTCAACTCTGTAAAAGTAAATATAGTTTTGAATAATCTTTGAACTAATCAGGGATTATATCATAGACCTTATTTATTCATTTTATTATATAAGGGACTATGCACAACTTAGTTTTAAAAATTTCATGAATTTTGGAGCTCAATCCCTGTCCACAGGTAGTTGTAATGTTTATAACGTAACATAATTGGCAATATATTTTTTTTATATATATCATATATTTAAAAACCTCTGTTTCACAGGATCAATACCATATACAACATTTTAATTTTTATGATGTCGGGAACCCAGGACTAGTCCAACTTTATCATACAATGACATGTGTGTTAACAAATCCCTCCCGCATCGTTCCATGCGACGTAATTTATGTATGGCGACTAAGATGGGAACAGAGAAATTAAAGAAAATAAAACCACTTCTAGTCAAGAGCGCGATCTGTGTAATATTGAAGTAATTGGACTGAATTATGTCTATTAGCTATTACGAATGTCAGCGTGTTAATCAAGTGCTATTTATATTAAGTAAACTATTTACGCGATGTAATTAGTCGTCATAAAATCATATCTTGTAATCACTTAAGCTTAATAACTTCAGTCGATAAATAATTAGCTGTATCTGACATTACCAGTAAATTAACTAGGATGTATTTGCCAATTAAATTACTAAAATCGTTACTTATTAAAGTATTATAATGCTAGAAGTAATTGCGAATATTAATTATTAACTTGGTAGCCGAGTCGATTGACCGGCGGAATGTTCGTCCATGTTTGCCGATTTCTACCCAAGTGTACCAAGAAATTTTTCAGAGATTGTGTACATTGGAGTAACGGTGAACGAAAACATCTTGACGAAACCTAAATCAACATCTTGAGATATCATCGTCATTGTATCATGGATTGACGCATTTAAAAAAAAATCGCAGTCGTGACCGTGATATGAAGTATGTCAAAAAATCATAAATAATTAGTACTATAACCGTATGAAAGGATATTATGGTTTTCTTTGCGCTTCCAGAGATATCCTAGTTTTTCATGTAAGCTTCATACAAAATTTCCGTAAATAAAATATAACTTGTCAGTTTTTTAACCAAATTAACTCAAGTGAATATATGAGTATAATAATAGTCTACTGAAGCTATTCCAAGCAAAAAAAATAACACTTAAAAATAAAAGTCCCTAAGTCTATGAAAGCCGATTTTCAGCCCAGTGTGCAACATGGTGTTTATGCTCGAATCTTTCAGGAAGGCTTTGAGCTTAGAAGTGGGGCTCTTACAGTACTGTAATGTACTTTAAGGTATAGATACCTAGAAGTAAAAAATAATAAAAAACGATCGTTCAAGTTACTGTATTCTGTTTTCAAATGTTTTTTTTCCGTTACTACATTATTTTTTTTTTCATGTTCCGTTTTACTTTTGTATGGATTATAAATTGTCTATATAAATCAATACGCTTTATATTTAACCAATCTATAGCTCAATTAAAACATTACTTAAAAAAAAATCTAATTTTAAGTACAGCTATTCTTTAGAAGTGCATAATTTCAAGAAAAAAAACATAAAAGAATAAGTTACATGTTCACATTTATGTTTACTAGAAGTGTAATTAGGCCAACCCAGAACGAATTTCAGAAAGTCACCGTTTTTTAGTTGTAGGCTTCAAGAGTATATGTGATAATATTTCCAACTACGGCTCAGCTCAAATACATTAGCCAGTAAAAGACTCACCGCAGGGCGATAGACTTCAGCCTGAAGGAAAGTTTGGGCATAATCACCACGTCAGCTCACGCTGTATTTGCAATTAGGAACTCGGAACATCCACAGTTCTATATTTTCACATACTACATTTCTCAGGTCCACGATTCCTCAGAATGTTTTATTAAGACGTAAGCCGAAAGTGTTACCAATTAAAAAAATATACATTGGTACATGTCGATGTACCTGTAATGTACATGTGATGTCGATGGTTCGAATGTGCGGATGTCAATTGACCTTCATCTGTCAAACCACAATTATATTAACTCATATGGAATAACTTGATTATATGTGTAGTCTATAAAATACCTCGAAAAACTATCTACATGTCAAAAAAACATATCTAAATCGGTTTAAATAAATAAACTTTAATTATATACTGATCATACATAGGTAGAAACGTACAAGACATACACTCCGAGATTAGTGGAACATAACGAACGCATTTGCCACAAACGAGTCATTAAACCCGGCTGATCCAATTAAAAACCGACGCAAAACTTAATAATTCTTTTAAAAATGCCACATGTCTGAGATAAAAACAATAATTCCGTGCTTCAAGACTGTCGACGGCGAGGAAAAAAATAACAAATCCACGATCGCCGCCTCTCTGATGAAATGCTACGATACTCATTCAGAAAAGTTATTTTCAAAACAAATTACAGCTACTTGCATCGTTTCACTCTGCATGCCGACGATTCTGCAAATACTTTTCTCTTCTCTAACACTCGCGAGTGGAGATTTTAACTCGCGTTTTTGTACACATAGATAACAACTTTATCTCTGTGCGAGAAAGTTCAATTTTCTATGGCTTTTTATACTTTTACGCCGTATACAACAACAAGCATGGCAAGCTTGATTGAAATTCCGTGTAGTAACTATATATACGTACAAAGTGTCTGTATATTATATTATACAATGAATGTACTGAGAAAAAGCATATAAACGTTGACCCCTACTTTTGGTTTACGAATAACTCTAATTTTAATACATGTGTATCGAAATCTCATACAGAATTAAATAAATAGATTTTAACGTATACGCATCTTATAATATTACTAGCTGTGCCTTCGACTTCGTCAGAGTCGAACTTAATGCAAAAAACAATCTTTCGTTTAATGTGTCTTATACATTACAATCATAATATCATTGTTTTTGTATGAAATTGAACTGCATTTACCTAAATACTCATTTGTCGTACTTAACTCGCGCTGTCATTCAAATTGCAATAATTTTTGGATAGAATGAACCGATTTTAATAAAATAAAAGCTAAATGTTACTCAAGGTGATGCTTTATGATTATCTTATAAAACATTTTCGGGAACGCAGTACTTTAGCCGTAATGCCTCTCCAAACAAACAGACAGACAGACATTTCTAAAACTGATTGAAATGTATTATTATATCTTAGAGTTAAAATAATAAAGTCATAAAATAGATTAACATTTCTGATTTGATACATTAATATTCATTTCATACCTCTTTACACGTACGTAGGTGTTTACTACGTAGGTTACTTTCCGCTGTGTGCAAAGATGCTTTGTTAAATAATTTTATTATTGGTTTACTTATTCTTTATCCAACATCCAATGTAGAATTTACATTATATTCGGTTGTAGTTCGCTATTCTTCTTCCATTTCATATTTTATTCTATTTATCCTTCATATGCGATCTATCTATCTAATACCTTTAAACGAGCAATTCTTGTATATTTTCATATTTGTATATATTCAGGATCTCGGAAACGGCGTTATCTATTTCCGTAAAAATTTTGTATGTAGGTAGTTTTGGGGACGATAAATCGATCTAGTTAGATTTTATTCATAGAAACCTTTTTTTAACGGAGTTTTCAGGCAATGAAAAATATAGCTAGAATACGAAGGTAAATTTCGCCGGCGCTGTCAAATAAAAAATAGCTCAGATGGAAATCGGCTGCTTCGAAAATCCGTGTAACCTCAAATCGAATCCGAGTGACAGGAGAAGAGATATATTTTTATTATTATTTTTTTTTTTGTAAAAAATATTAATTTTATAAGACAAACCTAACAGCTTATTTTAATCTAGGCTCGGTCGCCCAGGTACTATAACATAACCGATAATAACTTTACCGATTTGACGGATAGTGAGTTCAAGAACCATGTCAAGCGGGTTTTAATATGTAAAGGCTATTATTATAGTGTGAACCAGTGTGTGAATTATTGTGATATCTGGAAATGACGCTCCTCTCTGTGCTGAATGTATGTAATGTGTAATGTAAAAATATGTAACCTGAACAGATTAACCACACCCGATTAGGCCTGCCACGCCAGCGGCTCAAGCCTAGGTTCGATCCCTCGGCAGGGAGCCCTTGAGTGCGTTGCTTGCGCTATACGGTGACACACAAATATACATCACTGCTACAACACTACACGATCACCCCCACACACGTGCACGCCTACACGCTTACACATGAAATTGGAAGGGTTTACTTTTTTCCCTTATCGAATTGAAAAACTCTCAATTTTCCGATAATAAATATATGGAGGAGTTGTTGAGGCGTGTATGCTTGGTACACATATACGTTTCAACAACTCATACACATATGAATAGTTAGCTAGGTTAGCTGAGATAGGTCGCGATTTTGCATGCAACAGGCAACAGCCAAGCCGAGGTGTGCCGTGCACCCTTGAGCTGGTTGCCATAATAAAATCGGCTGAGTGCCTTAAGCGCTCGCCTTAGTAGTCTGGTGAAGCTGTTAAGACCTTGCTGGGTCAATAGCGTAGACATTTCGAAAAAAAAAAAAAACAGATTAACCAGATCGAGTTTCTTGCCGGTTCTTCTCGATGACTTGATTGTTTTCCGAAACGGTGGTAGCTTTGACTTTCATAAGCGCCTTCTCAGGGCCTTAATTGAATAAAAGATATTTTGATTTTTTTTATTTTGAACCTGTCATTACAAACATAATTTCGCGAATTTGATCTTCTCAAACGACGTAATACCATGTGTATATTTGAACGTATGATTTTCAGCTTAAATCGCGTGTAGTTCGGTGAAGCTGTTAAGACCTTGCTAGGTCAATAGCGTAATGCTGACGAGGGGAGGTGACTGGTTGTGTACCCAGTTGCCTCTCTATAATAGGACGACGCCTGGCGAGCAACTTGCCAGGCTGCCGCAGAGGCGGTTTCTCAGGAAGAGAGCCAGAACGGTCCCTGGCCGCCCCTAACATGCGGCCGACGGTACACCGTGGGGTTTTAGTCCGTGCGAGTCGGACATAACCCACCCTCTCCCCCGGGAGGGTGGGTATCCGTTAGGGATTTCCCCACATTAATAAAAAAAAGGTCAATAGCGTAATCAGATTGAGGCAAAAAAATAACGGTTGAATCGTTCTAGTAATTAATATCTGATATCTAGTAATTATTATATTAGTAGGGGCTACAACACGAGTTGCTAATTTGTTATAGTTCCTAAACTGTTACCAGTAGAAGCAATTACACCGATAGTGTTAATATGCGTCAATTGAGTGGGTATTGTCTTATCTTGAGTAATGGGCTCTTTCACCTTTCATTAGTTACACAAATGTAAGTTTGTTTAATACGTTTTTAGTATATATTCTGACGTTATTGATAAGCTTTATTATCGCCTTAACGCCTTTTGCAACGACGAAAAAGAACACAAAGTTTAGCAAATAATTGTATAAATGTTTAATAAAATATTGTTCATTTTAATCTCTGCATTTAGTGTTGCAAATTTTAGGGTATGTAGACATACGGAGAAACATTACGGAGACACGTAAAAATCAAGTTATTTGGGATCACATTCGAAAAAAAAAACAGAATGTGTTTTATCTTAGGATTTTATCCATACATGAATAAGAACAGATAAAACAGTTCAGTACCATTATATACTCTCTTAATGAACTAATATCCTTTATTTTTGTTAATTAGTTATTACTAAGGTTCAGTAACAGCAATAAAAAAAAATGATTTTCAATACCATAGACATGCTTTATTTATAAGTATCTATGCGTCTCGTGATTCGCACTTATGCTGTCTTTTTTTCCAACTAACTACGCTATTGACTAAGCAAGATCTTAACAGCTTCACCGGACTACTAAAGCGAGTGCTTAATGCACTCAGCCGACTTCTTCCGTCTAAAATCTACAATATCTATATAATACTAAATATAGTTTCTAACATTAAAGGAAATACACATTAAGATGATAATATCAACATTTTAACAAGTGAAGAAAAGATATTGTAAGCCATATTATTGACAATTTTTTGCTACTGGAGTTTAATGAGATGTAACTCATTATAAGAAATTAACAAATTGGAAGGATAGTGATTTAATACTCCAACATTATCTACACATACCTATCGACAATTATAGTTGTAAATTTTCCGCCATTTGCATACTAATGCCTACAAACAACCATCGATAAGTCCTCTGATAAGATGAATTGATATAGCGATTTATACGAAGATACGTCATTGAAATGCGAAAGATTAGCAATTTCCAAGACAGTTTTATCGTCATAGTTTATTGAATATAGTTTTAAGGTCCAGAAACGGGACGATCCAGTTTTAGCGAGGCAGTTGGCAACCCTAGCAACAATGGAAAGTCCCGAGAATTACATAAGCTGTGGTAACTAAATGGTCAGACTAATGCAGCGGTCGTCACACTTTACTGCCCAAGGGCCACACATGACAGTGCGAGTGCCAGTGCCGGGCCGCAGAGTATGTGAACGCTCCAATATCGACATTATATGTATACTCGTTTTTAGCTCATCGATTATTTACTTTGAACTAGCTGTGCCCGCGAAGTCGTTCGTTTGGGAGTTGATATCGAAACAAGTAATCATAGATAATGTTCATTAGAACGTTTATTGAAAAAAGATAGTTTATAAACATAGGTAATTAGGTAAGAAAATATTTAAGAAGTTAACGCCGTAATAAAAATACCTGTTTTATAATTAGGAATTGTGGTGTTGAACTTTTTTAATTATTTCTTGTATATCGGCATCTTTTGGACTACATGCAATCCTCATTGTGTGTTCTAAATGGGTGGAAAGGCGATTCCGGTATTTATTTTTAAGAAGGTCATTTTAGAAAATGAAGCTTCACAAAGATATGTTGAAGAGAATATGATTAAAACAAATTGTGCGCAGTCTTGTAAAGATTTGTATTTGCTAGGGGCATTTCTCCAAAATTCTATGTACTCCTGCTTTTCACGGTGCTCAATGAAACTGGCTTTTAGCTGTATGTCGTGTTTTAATTCAATGATTTCATTCATTATCTGTGTTTTAGAAAACCCAAACCGGCAAAATAATTTCATATCTTCGTTATCAACATGCCAAGAGTTTTCCACGAGTATAAAGCAGTTCTTAATTTTTCGCACATCGTCAAATCTATTTTGCATTTCTCTCAAATATTCTTTCAAATAAGATATTAAATCTTTATGGATACTGTCGGGAATAGAAACTTCGCATTGCAGAGCAGAAACAGTTGGAAAATTTGAAAAATCTCCTGCTTCGAGTTCATTTATGTATAATTGCAGTTTGTCCTGAAATGCAAACACTTTATTTGTCATTTGCCCAATTATTTTGTTAGGTCCTTGCATCTCTAAATTCAGACTATTGAATTTCATAGTAATGTCGGTTAAAAAAGCCGCAAGTGTCCACCAGTCATTTTGTTGTACTTGGGGGAATTCTTTGCCACTTTGTTGCAAAAAAAGTATAATTTCGTGTTTTAAATGAAAGAATCGTTCCAATACTTTTCCTTTGCTTAACCATCTGACGGCTGTATGTAAAATGACATCGCCATAATTAGCATGTAATTCTTCAAGTAGGTCTTTGAATTTTCGATGATAAAGTTCGCGCGCGCGAATAAAATTTATAATGTTTACAATCGTATTCATCACGTCTTTTAACAGGTTATTAGAAATTTTGCTTGCCAAAGTTTCTTGATGCAGCAAGCAATAAATGGGCAACAAATTAGGTAAATTCCATTCTTTCTTCATTAAAGCAATCAAACCATTATTTGCACCCACCATTGACGGACAACCATCAGTACATACTGATATCAATCTATTTACAGGTATTCCGTGTTTTTCCATAAATTTTTTTAGAACTTCCATAAAATCACAACCTCTCGTACAATCCTTCATGGTAATTACAGCCAAGAAGTCTTCTTCTATGATTCCGTCCACTATGCAGTACCGAACAAATAATGAGCACTGAGCCATAGAAGTTATATCCGTACTAGAATCGCAAGCAAGACTGAAGTATTTGCAGTTTTTCAATTTGTTAATCACTGCCTCAAACAAATTTTTCGAAATATCTTCAACACGGCGGCGACAGGTAGATTCAGAAAGTGTAAGCTTTTTTACTTCTGTCATTATTTGTTTACTATTTGAAAAATTTTTAAATAACGTTTGAGAAACAGTTATCATACACTCTTTCATCAATTCGGCATAAGTAAAGGGCTTCATGCGTTTTGCTAGGATGTTACATACTTGGTACGATGCTTTTGTAATAGCCTCATTTAGCCCGACTGCTGTCGTCATTATATTTTGTTGATGATGAATTGACGATTTCTAATGACTTAATTTATTCTTTCTTTGCATCGATTCTAACGGGTAGGCTTCGGTAAATGAACTATGCTTACTTGTGTGGTGGTGAAATAAATTGTATCGTTTAATTCCGACGACAGTTTCCCGGCATATTAAACAAATAGCAGTACCCTCCTTATATCCACTTATAAAACAAAATTCTTCCTCCCATTTTTCTTGAAAACTTCTATTTTCATCAATTATCTTCCTTTTAGTAGCACATTTAGATGATACTCCCGCCATAATACATAAAATACCGCACGCGCAATCTATGAAGCAAGAAACGTTTATTCTTGTGCGTAAAAACAAATGAAATGACTCGCATCGCGGCTCGTCACAGGCGCGGAGCGGGGAGCGCGGGAACAAGTCACGACACGATCACGCGCGAGTAGCGTTAAGAAGCTACCTCGGTCCCACTAGCACCGTTAAAATTTTCTCTTTATTTATTGAAACATGTTTATTTTTCAATTGGCGGCGCTAGTGGGACCGAGGTAGCCCCTTAAGTCGGTTTTTGATTTCTGTCTAGGGCATCTGGGTAAAGTTGTCTTGAAATAATTTACTTTGTCGCGGGCCGCACGAAAAACAACCGAGGGCCGCATGCGGCCCGCGGGCCGCAGTTTGACGACCATGGGACTAATGTATTCTCTTCTCTGTTGCTGATTAGTGGTTTAAATAAATAATCAACGATGTTCATATATCGCTCTTTTGATCAAAAAAGTCAAAATTTACATTTGCATATGTATTTGAGAGCCAGTACAGTTCAAGTTTTGTATGTTTGCCACCATGGACCGTATTATTATTTTTTTTTTTCGCACTGATTACGTTATTGACCCAGCAAGGTCTTAACAGCTTTACCGGACTACTAGAGGGTGGGTTATGTCCGACTCGCATGGACTAAAACCCCACGGTGTACGTCTTCTGCTATAGTTGAGGCGGCACGTGATCTCTATAGACTTCATAGTGCCGCCCCAGTGGTTGGCCCAGCAGCAAAAGCGCCGCCGCCGGGCCTCGTCTTGTAAAGAGACAGCCGAGCACACACCAGCCGTCTCCTTCGTCCGCGAGCTAACCTAAGCTAACTACTCATACATATATGAGTTGTTGGAACATATATGTGTACCAAGCATACATACCTCAACAACTCTTATATATATTTCGTATCGGATAATTTTCTAAATTTAGCATCAGACAAGACTGTGGGCAAATGCTAAAAGTAAGAAAATACAAAAACACTTATGATTAAAAATTGTTTTATCTACCAAAAAGAGGTATGAATGACGAAGCACGGCTCGAGCGGCCGTCTCACCACGACCGTGGGAAGTTAGACGATGCTATCTCATACAGTTATGTAAAGTCGAGAAACAGACGTAACTATTTGACTATTTTACGATAGCCATTGTTTCAATATTGCCCGCTCCATTCAGTATATTAGTGTTGTTAAAATGTTCTAATAAAAGTACTTGTAGATTTACACTAAAATGTAACCGACCCGTTAGATGTATTTTATCATCAACATAAAAAAAGAATACAAATATTGAAAATTGTTTGTGAATGAGAAAACCATAAAAAAAGGGATTTGTTCAAAGTAAATTATAGGTCTCGACAACAACGCCATCTGTTAAGTATAACTGTAGCTTAGAACTTTGCTAGTGATTATGTGTAATTTGGCCTAACTTGAGAGAGAATACTTTATATTATTATCGATAACCACAATATTTTTTAATTAAAAATTATATGATTGTCAATATTGATTATTGTTATCGATTAGAAGTTTTATGAGTTTCGTATAGATGGCGTTTTAAAGTAGTTTGTCAACAGGAAACTATATGACAGACTGTTATACGCCACGTTCATTTTGTTTTTGTTTTCAATTGCAATTCAACATGTTATAACTGAGACACAGCAACGCGTGGCCAAGTTAGCTAATAGAAAATATATAGATGTGTAGTATCATAAACAGGCAACTTTGTGAGGTGGAGTTTTTGTCTGTTTTTATTCATAATCTTGTGTTATTTGACTCTATATTTTGTAAATTTGGTGGTGTTTTACGTAATATAGTTAGTTTATTGTAAATAAGTGAAGTGAATGGAAGATAATACCACGGAGCATGAAATTCTGAGATGCCACAAAAACTCCCTGGAAGGTTCTAACAAGGGATCCACCATCTTTTTAGAATATTGATTTACACGACGCTTAATATTGAAATGATTGCACGCGACAATGGCAGTAATAATCTGAAAGATTGATTGCCAAAAATAAATTTTAAAAAAATTGTGAGGAGTGATATTTCTTTCTTTTTAACTTACGAACTACGAAGTAGATGTGTTTAGATAAAGTTGATGTCTGTCAAGACTGTGCTAAGTCAGTAGCATAGTCAGTTCGAAAAAAAGATAAATTTGACAATAATACCGCTTATATATTAAAACAACATATATAATCTATAAAGATTTTGTTTAAATTAACCAAAACATAACGATTAATATTAAATATGTTTGTTACATGAAGATAATGTATGTTTCCATCAAACGCAAACAAGATCACAGGCGGATGTTAGTACATTAGACAAAGGAGTTCAAAAACAAAATACACCTACAATATAGGAAACTTTACAAATATGACGTGTAGGTCTTTGCCCTTTTTGAGTACTCACCATTATACGAGTACTAACAGCGATAAGAAAAGTGTATTTAAACAAACTTATATAGATACACGGCGCGCCCTTAATTCCCGGTATATACATTTAAGGCCAAGGAATCATTTCTAGTAAAATGTAATAATACTTCTAGAAACTAGTATTTAGATTTTTAGGAAGTCCCGACACAAAATAAATATAGGAGTTGTTGAGGCACACATGCTTGTTACACATGCAAATTTTAAATAACTCATATACGTATATCTAGATAACTTAGCTTAGCTCAGATAGGTCGCGTTTTTTGCACAAGACAGGCGACAGCCCAAGCCGAGGTGCGTCGTGCACCCTTAAGTTAGTCGCCCAAAGTTTAAGTTTAGTGCCTTCAGCGCTCGCCTCAATAGTTCGGTGAAGCTGTAAAGACCTTTACAGATCAACAGCGTTTTAATTTCAAAAAAATAAACAACTTTTAAGAATGTGTAACTTTTTATTTTTTGTAGCTTTTTATGTTTGATCACTATCTCACCTAGTGTTAATTAGGTGGCTTAAGTTGGAAAAACGCTAGACCCAGAAAGAGACTAATTCATAAATATAGCTGCACTAGCTGCGGATATACACCAACAGGGGCTTAGTAGCAAATTTTGAGCTCAGGAGAAGTAGCTAGTCAGGCGAGCAATAGAAAAAGGAACACACGCATAGGGTCTTAGGTCACTTTTTGACAGGTAGGTAGTCAAGTAGGTACAAAAGGCCCTAAAACCGTGCAATGGATTCATCGTGATGTTTTCTCTCACCGATATCCAAACATGCTTCAGTCTGGCCGTCATCCCTTCAGAAGCTTTACTAAAGTAACTATATAAATAAATATTTCTACACTGATTAAAAATACAAAAATACTTTTTATTATTATAAAGAATATCTATACATTAATACGTGAAGCAAAAAAATTGTACCTCTTTTTAACCTATTTCCCGTCAACCGGTGAACTTGAAATTTGGCATAGTTAAAGTTTATATGGCGGAGAAATGCAGGAAGCTGTTTATTGTATATAAAATGCATTAGAAGTACATTAAATTAATTAAAATATGCACTACTCACACTACTGCTTGAATTTTACACAACGTATACACACATGTAAATAAAAAAGACATTTTGACAGCCGTCAATAATTACGAAGTTCAAAAGAGGTTGTGAAGGAGGTTGCTATGCTCGACTGTATGTATTTTTTAACTATTACGTTCCAATTACCCTTTTTCATACTACATTCAATAATTATATAATAAAATATAACTATTATTGTAATGTTTATTATTTTTCATGGTGAACTCACTTCAAATGATGATTTAATAAAAAAATGAACCAAATAATACCTTGTATAATCAAAATAAGAATTTTGTTCATAAAAGTAATCCATGACTTAGACCTCCGCGGTTACAATGTTGTAATTCAAACTCAAGTAGCAACAAAAAATAATTTATTTTCAAAAGCTAATGGCAGTATTATGAACATCTTTGTATTGGATTCACCATTTGATTGTATTGTGGATCCATTACTTTTCCAAACGATGATACTGGGCATATCACTATTTCTCATAATGAACAGACTACATTTAATTCAATATCACCCAGAAATACCACCCGCCCATAGTGTCGTGTAAAATTAATTGAAAATTGTGTCATGGGTTGCGATAAATTTCTTTATTTTCGTAAAGTTATGTTTGCTTAAAATTTGAGAGCTTTACCACGTGATTTTTGTTTTAAATTTATAATTAATTTCAATTTTCATTTACACATAGATTGTTTTAAATATTTATATAATTAAAGATCATGGCAAATAACTGAGTCGCTATGATGAAAACCTTTGATTATAGAAGTATATATACCCTTTAACAAAAGAACCATAACAAAGTTCAAACTTAAAAAAATTAAACAACTATGATCGAATGTCGACCACTGGGCGCCCACTAGTAACAATAAGTAGTCCTTATTCATTGTTATATAATATTTTTATAGGACTGTCTCAATCCAAATCCGGACATACTACTGACGACAATGTGGTAAAAGTGACAGATGAAAAACTAAGGGAATATTCTGTTCTGTATCTATGGCATTACATTTTGTTTCCTGTATGTATACCGGGGCATTTTATGAGTATAAACTTATTTCTTATATTAACAATAAGTACCTCATCGATTGAACTCTTTACTCTTCTAAATATTTTACAAATTATTATAGAGCAAAAACCTTAATTGTGTTGTCGATTCTACAAAAATATAACGCCATAGATAAAACACAAAATTCCTGACGTTTTTTTTTTTTCAATTTATTTTTGGCAATCAATCTATCAGATTATTACGAGTAATCAAAAATATTACTTCAATATTAAGCGTCGTGCGAGTCAATATTCTAACAAGATGGTGGATCCCTTGTTAGAAACTTCCTGGGAGTTTTTGTGGCATCTCAGAATTTCATGCTCCGTGGTATTATTTTCCATTCACTTCACTTATGCACAATAAACTAACTATATTACGTAAAACACCACCAAATTTACAAAATATTGAGTCCAATAACACAAGATTATGAATAAAATATATAATCCACAACATGACAGACTAAGACCCCGCCAAAAAGACTTGTCGTTTTTTGTTTGTCAGTTTTTCTATCCGAAATTGTTGCCAACAATACAGACGCTAAAATCCTAGCCCTTAAAGAAGTCGTCTGAGAAACGAGTTTTTAAGGTTTTGTAAAAACAGAAAAGGCGTGATATTTAAGACGTATAATAAGAACGTGTACAGGAAGTGTTACAGATTAAACAAAGATGGTGTCCCGGCACGTATAGTCTAGCTGACATCAGATCGACGCCTGAGAGACAATTGTCCAGATGGTTTGATATGACGGCGCATTTTTGAATTATCGCCTGTTCTCGCTTGTGACCGCCTCCTCGTGTAGATATTTTGAAACTATAGTTGTTACAAATTATGATAGTCAAGTTGTGGGCGAAGCGAAACAGTAAATTTTTTTAAACTTATCACAGCGTTTAAAATTTCGACATAATTTTTTTTATGTGTTTGGACGCAAACAAATAGGCGGGTCACCTGATAACCGCCGTCCATGGATACTTGTGACACGAAGTCCTCACAAAGGTGTTGCCGGCCTTTGCAGAAGGAGTAGGATTGGTTCTTGAAGATTTGTAGGTTATATCGGTCCGCAAAGTACACTGAGAATTAATTGCAATTAAACGCTCAGTAGATGGTCACTAAATATCAAGATGGATTTCAGCAGCAGTTATTGATCTTAAGAACACCCTATGATAGATTTTGTAAAGGTGCAAAGTTGCGCAACACCCCTACAAATCACCAGAGGATTAAGGAAAGCCGACAATTCAAGCCGATCTGCGTTGTTTTCATTTAAATAGAAGTAAATGGCATTGAAGTGCTGCAACTTATAGTTGGGAACAGTGAAACTAATTTACGAGTATTTCTATTTAGTAACCATTAAAAACCGCGCACAGGACACGCTTACCTTAACTAATGTAGCTTTTGGCTTCTCAGAAGAAAGAGTTGCACTCTCAATATTAATGGATTTATAACTAGTTATTAATGAGTTTTAATGTTATTAGTAAAAAAAAACGTTCTTTTTTCAATGAATCAAAGCCTTCATTTGTTGTACATCAAATATTCACTCCAAGAGCTCCGTTATGTATATCCGGATATATTTGTCAGATTCTAATGTACTTATTATTATTTTTTTTTCGAAATGACTACGCTATTGACCCAGCAAGGTCTTAACAGCTTCACCGGACTACGTGTACTTATTAAATGTATAGTAAAGCCTTCTCCGGAGGAAACTTTATCTGCTTATTTTTGATGACACAAGGCTTGATTGAGGGGGTCTAGCTGGTGATTACGTCAGTAATACCTATTTAATGAGAACACATTCAAAAATATTTACATGAATGTTTAGGTGAGTATGAAGAGAATTGCTTACTTTTGCTGACCAGGGCAAAAAAACTGTTAGAAATTTCCAAAAAAAAATGCTTAGGCAATACTTTAACAGCCCCTTTACCGTTGTGCGTGCATAATTAAAAAATTTATTAGTATAAAATATATAGATAATATATCTATACTAATATTATAAAGATGTAAAGTTTGTGACGCTGTGAGTTTGTGACGTTGTAAAGTGTAATCTCTGGAACTACTGTTCCGATTTGAAAAAAAAATTCAGTATTATATAGCTCATTTATCAAGGAACGTTATAGGCTATATATCATCACGCTAAGACCAATAGGAGCGGGGAGTTAATTAAAAATGTTTCAGAATCGTGTTATTTTCCTCTTGAAAGCTTCCGCTGCGTGTTAACATTAGGCCAAAGTAACTATTCTACGCGAACGAAGTCGCGAGCAGAGGCTAGTTAAATATAATGCTAAAACGATCGCCTTTGTTCGCTATAAAATTATAAACACTCATAGCCTCAAGGAAACTTACAGCAAAACTTATTAATTAAAATCTCTCGAAGCTTATTAGTTCCAAAGTGGAAAATATCTCACGAGTTACGAGTATATACCCCTACCATGAGTATTCTTCTTTGAAATACATTTTGATACGATTATGTATAGTTAATGCTAACTATAGTTTAGTTTATATGCATTTAAAATAATTATTAAATAGTTATCGCGGTAGATAAATATTTCAGATTACTTCAGAAAGTATTAGCGATTAGTCCATACTAAGTTGAAATTTAGAAATTTTTTTGTATTTACTTTAATATGTAAAAAGCGAAAATTTTCATTTTTTTTTCAAAATAAATTCAAAAATACTTTATTCAGTTTAGACCCTAATAAGGCGCTTACGAATGTTAAAAACTACCACCGTTTCGGAAAACAACCCAGTCATCGAGAAGAACCGGCAAGAAACTCGATCGGGTACATTTATTTTTAACATATATCCAATACATCGTACAATAGCTTATAGTGGATGCACAGAGAGAAGTCAATTCCACACATCACTATTGTCTGACAAACTTAATCCGTTTCTAACTATATATCAAATAAAAAGAAATATCTGTTTTTTGTCTGAGTTAATGTCCGAAACAGCTGGACTAATTTTTAAAAGTATTCTACTGGCAAATAGAGTATTTATCAGTGCATTATCTAGGCTCCATATCATTACAATTTTTATGGGTGTCAAGCAATAATTGTGTGATTTAATAGAGTTAACATAAACCGGTAAAATTATTATACAGGTTGAGTTGTGAAACTATAAAACAAAAGGTGGTAGGGTAGAGCCACGCTGAAGCTATACTTAACTGGTTTCAACATAACTGGATCGGCTCGTCCGAGGTAGTACGACCCTCTCACAGAAAACCGACGTGAAGTAACAGTGTTGGCATTGATGCGTTGCGTTCGTTCAATGAGAGCGCTGGAGGTGCATCTCCTCCTTTCTCTTACCACCCTTTTCCTTCCCCCCTCCCCATAAACACAGGCTGGCAACTGCACGGCACTGGCTGGACGGCTATTACTTAACATCAGGTAATCCACCTGTTCTTTTGCCCCCTATGATATAAAAAAAGATTTAAAAAGACATTACACTTCGCAATGCATCATAACTAAATACCCAATTTCTTTAAAACAAAACATTTGCAAGAGATAAGTCGCCGTTAGTAATAAATATAAACTGTAATTCGTGGACACGATATAACTGTCACGATAAAAACCAAATTAATATTACAACCAATAGAATTTAAATATACTCATCGTTTAAAGATATGAATAGCCGAATTGTGTATTTAACTATGACAATTAATCATAGTAGTGGTAATAGGAACTTAAATTTAACATATAAAATATTTAAAATGTCTACGATAGCATCTTATTTTGGAATAACAATTAATTATGGCGACATTAACTATTAAAAGAAGCGTCTAATTAGTGATAATATTTTAAGAGAATTTGAATATTATTAGACAATTTTTAAACGATGATTAAAGTAATATAAATAGTTTATTTTGTGTAAAATACGGTCATCACATTTTTCTCTTTAACTTGGATATTAAAGCTTTTGGAAACTTTGTAGACAAGTCATGAATACCTGGGAACGGCAAACTAGGGTTTTGTGTATTTTAACAGTTGTTCTTCCTACAGAAAGAAAGTTTATGATTTTCGAACGTATTGCTTATGATATTAATTAGGCTATGAATTCTATGTAATTACTTCCGATGTATAAAATGTTGAAATATATTTTAATATTTTCTTAATATTTCTATATATTATCAATTGTGGAATTATATGTATAGGGGAGAGTAGGGTAATTGGGAACAGTTAGATAAATAGTACATCTCCCCGTACTACACTGTTGCGAACCTATTTTACGGCTGAATGCAGAGCCATTCATTGCGTACGCGAAAGTGGAATTGAAAGGACGAACTAATTTTGTCACAGTAAGTCGAACAATTATTTTTGTATTTTTGATAAAATTTTTGTCATCAGTTATAACACATGTAAGTTATAACACATGTAAGTAGTTTTTGAGTTCAAAGGTACTGTGTTTTTGCTCATATTATACACACAGTATCTGTTTTCAAATGCAACATAGATTGAAGGTAATAAAAATTGTTTTTGAGAGTGGTGGCAATTTTTATGTATATTGACTAATTCGGGTAATTGGGAACGGCATTAGGTGAGTTATTTGGAACGTTTCCAATTACCCCTTACCCTCCTAATTACCCATAGTACTGCTGGTTGATCGTGTAAAAATATTTAAGCTTTACAAATTATTTCAGATGCCTCGTAATTACGTATGAAAGATCGATCAAGCATCTTTCTTAATTAACTCATACCATTCCCATTTCCCCCACGGGATGATCTCAATTACCCCATAGGGTATCGGGTAAACAGGAACGGCAATGTTTTTTGTTTTAGTTTATATTTTTATTAAAACGTAAATTTAAAATGACGAAGTACACAGATAACTAAAGTTTATGTAGCAATAAAATTTGATTTAGTTTATAACTTTTTTCTATTATATTTTAGCGTTTGAAGTTAAGTGGTCCCAATTCCCCCACTCTCCCCTAAATATTATATTTTATATGGGAAACTTATATAATAGGGTATATACAGTCATTGTTATCTCTTGCCCTCCCAATATATTCTAGAGAATTTGATATACGTCTGCAAAAACTTAGATAATCTGAATTTAGTAAAAGACCGACATAATGTAAATACTAGAAATAATAACAAACTGGTCACTCCATGTTTTAGGCTGACTAAGACCAGTAATAGTTTTTTAGGTAAATGGTTGTAACTAGTCCCAAAACACATTACCGACTTGCCAGATAATAAGTTCAAGTATTATGTCAAACGAGTCTTCATTCATAAAGGTTATTTAGTACAGGGTGGATCAATATGTGAACGATGACGACGTCTGGAAGTGAGGCTTCTCTCTGTGCATCCACCAAAAACGAATGTAACCTCATGTGTTTTCTATGTTGTAATTATATTTAACATAATGTATTATGAAAAGATAAACCAGACCGACTTTCTTGCCGGTTCTTCTCGTTGACTGGGTTATATTCCGAACCGGTGATAGTTTTGACGTTGATCAGGGCCTAAATTTAATAAAGAGTATTTTGATTTTTATTTGACTTTCATCACATATGATGTAGGAATACCTTATTTCCAGAATCCCACTCTTTATTGAGGTCTCCTTGTAGATCTTTCCATTTTTGCAGTGTAGAAGGGGTGTAGTATTCTTTGATATACATAACAGTATAATCAAATGGCTTTCTCTTCTTCAGGAGCTCTAATTTTTTACTTATTGTTGAAATTGTTGCTACCACCAGTCTAGTTCTATCAGATTTCTTTCTTACATTTATATCTATATATACTAAGAATGTAAATCTAACAAGGTGTACTTATTCGATTTTCATGAAAACAAGTTGTAGCAGGTGTCTAGAAATAAATAATAGAATACATTTCAATAATTTTTAGAAATTTCTGTCTGTTTGTCTGTTTATATAAACACGCATCACTGCTAAAGTATTAGATTCACAATAAAACCTCACCCAGAAAATTTAAAAGCATATCCTTAAGTATAACATAGTCTTTGTTTAATGAAAATCGGTCTACTCAATCAAAAGTTATTGTAATTTTAATGAAGGTTAGAGATAATTACAAGGAACGAGTATATAGGTAAATGCAATTTAATCTCTTAGAGAAACAGAGGGCCTACCCAAGCTGCTTATCGACAATCACTAACGCAAATAGAAAACGAAAAAATGTATGGAGATGACGTATAGTATATAGAATACTTAGTCGCATATATTTTTTATTTTTATTTTAGTATTTATTTAGATATATCTGATACTTAGTGTTTAATTAAGTAGCAGGAGTACCTCCAGGAGAAGTCACCAGTCTGCTGGAGTTCAGTGCGTTATGGACAGAAATCGCCGGACAATTCTAGCGTTGTCGAGCAGGATGGCACGTTGGAGACTTGCTATAGTTAGTCTTTCTCGCAGTCCCAGCCAGCTAAGATATTTTTCGAAGTTAGCTGGGATTAGCCCGTTAACGGAGATAGCTATTGGGACTATTTCCACGGACGTCACCCTCCACATTTCCGCAACCTCGTGTGCCAGATTATGGTATTTAGTTCTCTTATCTGCTTCAGCTTTCACGAGATTTTCGTCGAATGGGACGCTGACGTCCACAAGAAATTTTCTCGACTGTGAATGGTCCCTCAATACTATGTCAGGCTTGTTTGCCGTAATAGTTCTATCGGTTATTACAGTTCTATTCCAGTAGAGCAGTGCGCTGTCATTTTCAAGCACAGAGTCTGGTTTGTATTGATAATATGGTACTCTCCGTTCTGTGAGTCCGTACTTCAAGGCAAGCTCCTGATGTATTATTTTGGCTGCTTGACTGTGTCTATGCAAGTATTATTTATTTATTATTATTTATATTTGTATATATATATATTATTTATTTATATATTATAATTATTATTAGTTGGTATATATTTTCTATTTGCGTTAGTGATTGTCGATAAGCAACTTGGGTAGGCCCCCAGGATATTATATAACCTAAAAATATTAGTTATGACACAGTTAATGAAAAAGTGATTTTTTTTTTTGCATTAAGCTCCACGCGGACGAAGTCGTGGACATAGCTAGTGAAGTATCAAAAAGAAACACATTTAAACTTCACAGTTCAAGAGACAACATGTTGCCGGGTCACGTGCGTTTCAACTCGGCACTCACCTGCCGCCTGGTCGACGGATTGACCAGAGAACAGATGTCCGCCTGCTATGAAGCTCCTGATGCTGCGGCCATAGCCTTCGAAGGTTTGCAGTTAGCGGTTAAAGAATGCCAGCACCAGTTCCGATGGCACAGGTGGAACTGTTCCACTCTAGCGGCGAAAAGCAGCAATCCTCATGCTAGGCCTATCATGAAAAGAGGTAAGATGTAAAACTTAAATATCTCTTTATCCAACCTACTTACTTACTGTCGAATGTTTGTTGTAATTACTGCATTTCGAAGCGAGTTCTCATTTTTGTTCCCGCGTGTTAATAAATCTTAATTTAGAGAATAAAGTTTTGATGAGCATATAGTTTCAATGCATAAAACAAAGTAACTTTCCTTTGTTAGACACATTCGACTATATGCGTCCTTTAAAAAAATCTTTCACAGGGTTTACATTTATAATACATGCCAATTATTTTTATAAAGATTAGATAAATGTATGTATGTATAGTGTATCACAATCAAGTCGTAAACATATTTTCAGGTACATAAATTGTTAATGCTGACTAAACTTTTTAAGAAAAGTATATTAATATAATATTCTAGGGAATTATACATCTTTAAAAGTACCTATAGAAATATGCGATCGTATATCTTAATATACTAAGATAACATAAGATTTATTACAAAATAGTGCACTCTTTCTCATCGATATTGAAATAATAGTTAAATTTTATAATTTGTTATGTTAATATTTAAATTTATTAGTTTCGTTCAGGGTTTAACTTAGATGAAGACTGCCATTTACATTACCATTTCATTTATTACCTTAGAAGGTATCATGGATTTAAAATTCCGCGTAACAAAACATACATTGTTTATGTGGCAAAGCTTTAGTCACTTTGATGAATCGTAAATGTCAAAAGTGCCTAAAGGTTTTGCAGACGTATGACGTCACGATAATACATTACACCCATTTGCAAACAGGATGGCACGCTTGCATTTTTATAAAACGATTGTGTCTTTACCATTGAGTTTCAAACATATTCAAGTAGGTATCATCATTTGTTTGGTTAGAATTTGTGATAGAAAATGTATTTAATATATTTACCTCATATTATATACCTATATATACCTCATATTAGTACAAATCATTCGGATGTAACAGATAGTTTATAAGGAAAATAAATATTAACACATACTAAATATTCTAAAATTTGATTTAAAATACTTTTAGTTTATACTAAATGGGGAAAAAAATTATATTCCAAGACATTCTTGTAATTATAATTTCACAAAATTTCTATTAAAAATACAAACATACGGTCGAACATAAAATTGTATTAATATAGATAAGCATTTAGAGATATGTTATTCATCTTTTAAAGCCGTATATTCGTGTGAAAAGGCTTTGTCGAACTCCTTTTTTCCACAATAATGACACACGTTGACGTGGAAATTTACGAGCATGGATGATGTGAGACAACAAATAATGCTCTTGGTGGCCAGGTGGGGTCCCCCATCGGGCCCCGCGATTTTACGCTTCGTGTGGGTCCGAGCACTCCGAGCGACCTCTACCGCAACCCGCCGACGCCTTACCAATTAATATATTGATCTTTTTTCCAGGCAAAGGCATTCCGTCCTTAATAACATTTCTGCCAATGAAGTTTTTTCTTTTTTAATTATTTTACCCGTGTGTCAAAGTTCCGATGGGTTTGTGTAAATGGGATGTCCTGTATAAGAGATGTCATTATTTGACTGATTCATGACCTTGATAAACCTGGTGTTCAAAATGTATAGATGCAAAATATTGGCGCGCTTAGACCGGCAATGGATAGACTATTTATTGGTCAATGTTATTTGTGGATTGGTATCATACTCGTCTCGAACTCTATAAAAAAATATCGATACATATACCGTAGCAAAGTAATCAAAAATTTATCCCACTATTACTTACTCAACTGATTTTATAATATATAAACCGTGACGCGTAAAATATGTGCCACTAAAATGTCACATCCATTGTATTGTGAACATTATTAGTATTTGTAACACACCGTAACGACACCTTCCGGCCCTTCAACAACACGACTGTGTTCAAATTGAAAAATTGTGAAAAAACAGCGTAACTAAACACTTAAACATCTTTCTTAACACGGCCATTGTTGAGACAGTGAATTGAGACGGTCGACGGCAGAATGTAATCTCCGAAAAAAAAACACCCGAAGAACAAATCGAGGCTTTTAAATAGGATAATAGCGATCGATGATCGAAGAAGAAAGATAATAATGATACCGGACCGTCTTTTTTGCTTGAAACTTTGATGAAAGCGAACGGATGGCATTCTGGATAGATCACGGGATTGGTTCCGCTTCCCTGTGATCCTCCACACGTCGTTAGCGCTCTTGTTGCACGTGACGCTGTTACAATGCACGACTCTGTCAAAGATTTAATGACTTTTGTCAGGCTAATGAGTTCATTGTTGGAAAAACTTTGAACCCGGGCGTTAATAGTCGATCGTGGGCGAGATAGAAGTCGACGCGACGCGCCGCGTGAGAGAATGGCCGGTCGTCCAAGCGAGGGTGGCAAGCGCGCTCGATACAAATCTGTCGCGGCCGCACGTGACTCGAATCCGACGGAGTGTATCATAAAAAAGTGACATTTATTGGTGTTTTATATCAACGACGTGTTCACGACGAGCGGCGACAACGATACACGGTTATGATGGTGCGAAAACACAACGCTATGTCTGTAAGTTATCTGACGAGGTGTCGTGGGAAATCTGTCACTTTGAGACGTCTACATCATCGACGTCTTTCATACTACGATGTCAGTTGTTTCCGCAATTTTAATGTGAAACTTCTTTTAGGACGGTGTGAATTGGATTTTATGGAACGAAAATGTATATCGAAGAAGAGATATATAAATGTACATACAAGTTTTAGGTTTTGAGAGAATGAGACAGTATATTCTTAATGTACTCGAAATATATACGAAGTGAGGGTGAAAGAGAGAGGGAAAGAAAAATCCACAGCACATTATTTTCTGTTGGATCTTAGTGATTATCGCCTAGTATTAAAAATTAATCTGTGTTGTGTATTATTAATATACATTAAAATACTACAAAATAATGCAGTAAACTAATGCTTACCATCGTCATAAGCGCTTCGACAGCGCCTTGGTAAAACTTGGTTAGCTAGCTTCTTTTTAACGGCTGCCGCGGCAACCCGCCCGTATTTAAGCTTTTTTCGAACTGACTACGCTATTGACCTAGCAAGGTCTTAACAGCTTCACCGAACTACTAAGTCGAGTGCTTAAGGCACTCAGCCGATTTTATTTGGGCAACTAGCTCAAGGGTGCAGTGCACACCTCAGCTTGGCTGTTGCCTGTTACATGCAAACTCGCGACCTAACTTAGCTAACCTAGCTAACTATTCATATATGTTTAAGTTGTTGAGACGCATATGTGTACCAAGCATACACGCCTCAACAACCCCTCCGTATATTTTTATCGGAAAATTAGAGTTTTTTCAGTTCGATAAGGGAAAAAATAAAAACCTTCCACTTCCATGTGTAAGCGTGTAGGCGTGCACGTGTGTGGGGGTGATCGTGTAGTGTTGTAGCAGTGATGTTTTGTGTCACTGTATCGCGCGAGCAGCGCACTTAAGGGTTCCACACCGAGGGAACGGACCTAGGCTACACCGAGGGAACGGACCTAGGCTACACCGAGGGAACGGACCTAGGCTACACCGAGGGAATGGACCTAGGCTACACCGAGGGAACGGACCTAGGCTACACCGAGGGAATGGACCTAGGCTACACCGAGGGAACGGACGGACCTAGGCTACACCGAGGGAACGGACCTAGGCTACACCAAGGGAAGGGACCTAGGCTACACCGAGGGAACGGACCTAGGCTACACCGAGGGAACGGACCTAGGCCGTATTTAAGCAACATATACTTCTTCTTACTTATACCTTTTATCTAGGTCAGTTTAGGAATGTGTGCGTTTTTGTGCTATTTGTTTTGTCAAAATATCATGTACCTATATCTGCACTTTTTTAGTTATAATATCACTGTTACCATCTCTATAGTATATTGATGTCATTCTCTTAAAAGTAATTAGAGTACTAAGTTACACTGCTACCGTGTCTGTACTAAACACAGCTTTTCTTTTATTTCTTGTACTTACTACTTATTGTAATAATTAGTTAATATAACAAAATCGATATATATATTTTCCTGTGTTCAATTATGTGTGAGATATCTCACAGCGATCATTTATATGCTATTACAGTTTATATATGCCATCTACTGGTAATTTATAATCGTACTGATAACATAAAAACTTGAATGTGCTACATTCAAAATCTTCTATTACGTCTGTCTGTCCGCTATAAACTCAAAAAGTACTGAACGGAATATCTTGCGGCTTTCATCACCAGGTAAAGTGATTCGCGAAGAAGGTTTAGAAATATAATTTATCAGGTTTTTTTTATCATCAGGACTGTATAACAGGGGATAAGTGAATAAGGGGAAGGGAGGGAAAGGGAGGTGGGCCTCCGGCGCTCTCACTAACCGAACGAAACGCAACAATGTAAGCACTTTTTGTCATCACGACGAACCTTATATTAAGATGTCAAAATGGATTGAGATTAAGTGGAAATACTAAAGTGCAATGATTGGGCGCAATTGCTGACCTAAAATAACAAATTTAAAAAGGATTTGAAACAAAAATGAGACGTGTCTGAATGCGTCGATGTGATTCAACCCTCTAATGGCCGAGATAATATCTCTCTTAGTGCGTTACTGGATCATGCTCCTTCGAAACTGTGAGAAAAAACACACAAAAGGCTCTATAAAAACATGAATTTATCTAAAGTTTCCAGTTTAGACGTGACGTCGGATGATTTTTTTTTATTGTTGTTGTTGTTTGATTTCGCTTTTTGTTCGAATTATTATAGAGATGCTTTTAAGTGTTAATTAAATCGAGAGGTCCGTTCGTGATCTTGCTGAATTTATAATGGAGCAGGGTTATTAAAGGGAAGATTATCATTATATAATTACTCGTAGTCATCCGTGAATTCATCTGCTATTGTAACCTAGCAAATGATTGCATTCGTGTAAGTAACGATTTATGTAGATCATTTCGAGATAGCTTTCTGATGACTGGTTTTTTCTTACTTATCTGCTGACACTTTATCGCTAACATTATCATCACATTCAGGCTGTATAGTGCCGGCAAAGTAAAATAGCGTGGTAGCTATTTACAAGCTCTGGCCATAAAAACACTAGGAAATACTGTATGCTTTCATACCATCAACGTATCGAAGCCTTTGTATACAAGCTTCTTTTCGTCATAATTCGCTATACTTACGTCTACTATTCTACAGTATTTGTATACCCATTGTCAGAAATTAACAGCAATGAAATTTAAAAAGCAATTAATTATTAGACGACAACTAGTATCGATAAACGCATAGACGAAGTTGCGGGACAAATTCAAAATATAGATTTCATACAATAGAAAACGTACAAACATAAAACATATTTATACAAATTAATTAAGATACAAAAAAAAAGTTTACATGAATTAAAATTAACATTACAAATTCAATGTTAAACAGTTAACAACATACAGCTGACTGAAAGAAATTTATAATCAAATCATTGTACCGCTCGTTATCGGTAACAAATTCTGTAAGGTTCCGTATAATTGACAATGGGGAAAAACTTGACGCAGGCTCATTCATTTTAGCGCCAGTTTCATAAGTCGCCCGGTTGGAAACGAGAGGCATCTAGAAAAACGGTTTTAAAACATACAACGTAGGGTGCGGTCGTAAATCACGCAGCGATGTGTGTGTGTCGGAGCACGCTCGAAAAGTTCGCGGATCAGCTGAACTGCCGGCGACACGAAAAAAACCGACCGCCATTGACGTCGACTACCGGAAAAACGTCAATTCATGTGCATCGTATTAAGCCAAATAAATAATGAGTTAAATAAAATAAATAAAATCGGGTAATTATAATTTCGCTTACTCAGTAGTAGTCGGGTATTTTTTGTGCTATTTCACAGCGGTACCATATTTGTTAATGGAGATTCGCCAATTTAATCCTATGTTAAAGGAATCGTACCGTTAACGGACGCATAAATAATTAACCGAAAGACTCGTTTTTGTTTAACACTGAGATGTTGGCAATTTCTTTATGTCAAACGAGACTAAATATGCCGATTTTAAACTTAATTATTGCCACGGTACTAATTAAATATTGAAATGAAATAACTGATCGTTCGGATAAAAGGGATCCTTGTTTAAACTTTATATTCATGTAAATACCAGCTCATACCAGCAACTTTGTTCGATTTCAAAATATGTGTTTTATTTGTGTTAATAGTGGACTGTTCTTTTGTATAATTTGACATTCTCCAATTAACCGATGTTAATTTATCTATTTTTATTTTTATCATTACTGCCTAATTCAAAACCTTGATGATATAGACGAATAATACTCTGAAAAGTATTCTATTTACAAGTGAAAATTTCATCAGTATTGAATCAATTATCCACAGATTAACTACAGGCATAGAATAGTAGTAGTAGATGCTATAAGCTAATACTAGCTTATAGCATCTTTGCACACTAAACTAATGTGACAAATTTTTTTTTTCCTATAAGAAAAATAATTAATAATCCAAACGTTGCATTATTAAAACAAACACACGAGAAAAATAATAAAAAAGAACAAGTGTAAAGCAAGAATTTTAAATCTGTCACCCGTTAAACGAACTGGGAACGTAACGTCGGAAAAAGTCCGTACACGAATAATCGGAATTCATTAAAATCGATTAAAGAATTCGGCACGGGTATCGAGTCCGATCGATAAACCGACTAATAGTCGCCTAATTGGCACAAATCGCCACTAAAACGTGGGATGTTCGTAATTAAAAGGCAGGCACGGTCCACAAATACGATAGATATGTCCGTACTTGAATTTTAATCAAGACGAATCCAAATAATTGTTTATGTCCTATCGAAACCGTGACTAATCGATTACGAGGTTGTTAAAATAGAGTGTGTGAACGACTGTAATTGCCAACTTGTATAAAATAGTTAAGTATGCGTTTTAAAAATACATTTAAATTGATATATTATTGTTGTGTCTGTTGCTTATGGAAGCGTTCTTACCAAGAGAATCTATTGATTTATATTAGTAAATATGTAATTCTGTTTGTAGGTTTTTTATTTGCAAAAACACTGACCATAACATGTCGCTAATTTCTTTATATCTATTGTGTATTTTTTTATATATCCGGTTTTAAGTTCAAAACAACTTAACCTGACTTTATGAAATTTATACACTGGAAACCGATGTAATTTTTCTATTGATAGGGTACAAGAGTTACCAATAATATTTTTAGAAATAGTAAAAAACATTTTTTTTAACAAATTAAAAAATTATATGTAAATAGACAATATACTTAAATTTGTCCTTTATTCCACAACGCAATATTAACTACATACGGATTTCAACAAAAGTAGCATAGTAATCTTCAGACTAGGAGGAATCTTCATACAAATCATAGTTTCGCCTCAAAGATCCCGGTAGTGCTGCATTAAAGTTACTCCATCGATATATATCTGACGTTTCCAAACGAAACAACTCTTCTGTACGAGACAATAATTCAACCACAACAGTATCCTGTAACTCGTAGCTTACGTACGACTGAATCTATCAGTCGACCGACCGGACCGTTACACTTCGCATCTATCGCATTTCGTCGATCGAGAAATATAAATTTGTCATCGGTCATAAGGAAAAACCATCAACTATAGGTTTATAAATAAACAATAACATCGCCTTGTTACGTTCGCGACGCATCGTAACGTTCGTCAGAACTCGTTCACGATGTGACGTGATAACGCTATATAAAGAAAAAGTTTGTTTATATCGTCCGACATTTTTCATCGTATTGGGAGTCGTCTATTAATTATGTGAGGCATTTTTAAGGAATTTATGACATAGGAGGTAAAGGGTCAGTTGTGTCACCTGCTGTTAATTGCTCACCCCATCCATAGACACTAACAAAACCAGCGGAGTCGCAGGTGCATTGCCAATCTGTATTTTGGGGTCTCCGGCGCTCTAACTAACCGAACAAAACACAACAATGCAAGCATTGTTAATTCACGTCGGTTTTCTGTGAGACGGTGGTACTACCCTCAATAAGCCAACCCATTCATGCTGAAACCAGTTACAGCTTCCTCGCGGCTCTATCACCTATTATTTCACCTAATTTTTTTATGGGCTCACCAGCCTAGAGCCGTAGTGTCCTGTACCAACGGGGTCACCTAGGGTAGGATGTGGTTCTTCACTACACACTACGATCTTGGAGGGCAGGCTTAGGCTCCACAAGGGAGCTGTATTGCACTTGTCGTTCCTCCCCTTCGGTTCCAAAGTACCCCCCCTCTCATGGTGTATCGACAGACCGTGTTGTTGGGGCGGCAAGGAATCGTTCTAACTAATCAACCTTGTAGAGCCACCCCAACAGTCCGCCCGGCGGAAGGTGGCTTAATTAATAAGTCACACGTAATTAGTGGATGTCCTCCAAGGATGACATATTAATCTTCCTCCACTAATTTCTTAACATTATTGCAAAAATGTTATTCTTCAATCATGAATACGTCATATAATAACGGGCATCTTCCATAGAAAGACTTATTAATTCAGTATAACTGAAATGAAGTTTATTTAATGAACAGTTTCAATGATTATTACAATTATATATGATTATTAATTAAAACTGTGTCTGCATATGTTTATTAGGTGGTAATTATTTTCGACTAGTAATTATTATTCATATTTTATATGTTGTAATTACAGAATATCACATTTAGAAATATATATTCCTTCCGTGTACCAATTTCATTAAAATCGATTATGGTTATATATTTATTTTTAACTGTTGTATCTCAGCAAATATAGAAATATTATTGCAAATTATTATACCCTATTAATTAATCCGATGACATGTACGTCCCGTGTACAAAATCCTAACTAATATTATAAATACCAGTGTGAGTTTGTTCCGCTTTCACTTTTTTATATCATAGCAGCATACTAGCAATGCCAGGGGACTCGCTATTGGGTTGCTACCCTATGTTTGGGGGAGAGAAGGGAAGGTGGGTCTTCAGCTCTCTCACAGACCGAACGGAACGCAACAATGAAAGCAATGTTACTTGCCGTCGGTGTTTTTGTGAGACAGTGGAACTACCGTGGGCGAGCCGACCCATTCACGCTGAAACCAGTAATAGCTGTATCACCTACATTTGCGACTTAACTACGTACAGAAAAGAACATAGGCTATAGGCCATCCAGAAAAACAATGCTGTTCCTAAGGTATAGGTAAAATCCGCATTGAAGCAATCTCCGTCGCCAAGAAATATTAGTGTTTTATGAGTGAAGGTGAATGTTTGTTTGTTACCATACATAACTACGTCTTCTTCTTTTTTCTTGTTTTAGCTCCGCAGAAGCAATTGCCAATGTCAGTGTTTTGTTTCAATGGACGTTATAGTACAACAATATTACAAGACGCGTGACCCTTTCAATATTCTAACAAGATGGTGGATCCCTTGTTAGAACCTTCCAGAGAGTTTTTGGGGCTTCTCAGAATTTAATGCTACGTGGTGTTATTTTCCATTCACTTCACTTATGCACAGTAAACTAACTATATTACGTAAAACAGCACCAAATTTACAAAATATAGAGTCAAATAACACAAGATTAAGAATAAAATATAAAATCCACTACATGACAGTCTAAGATCCTGCTAAAAACTCAAACTACGCCTTAATTACTAAACAGATCATCTGAATTTTTGTTTACACGTTGTCATGGTTACCAGAAAAGCACATCGGATACCTTTTATCCAGATAAAATGTTGTTCCCGCGTAATAGATCAAATCTACATTCTTGCGAGCAAAGCTGCGTGTGAAAATTAATTTCAAATAATCGGGCAAGGTATTATCATGTTAAACCCGTATATGCAAATAAATAGACAAATAAATATTAAAGACATCCATGATTACTTCCATAAACGATTACCACTTTATTTTTATTATAATCGACTTTAATTTTCTAATTCAAATATTAAAAAATCCAGTGTCATGTTTGTCCACAAAGAACTCCGAAACTACTCAACCTACATTCATGAAAGTTGTATAATGTAAATTCATGTATAATTTCGTCCAAATTGAGAGATGGAATAATTTACATTTATATTAATGACCTCAATATTTTAATTACAAATTAAATTATTGTCAATGTTCATTATTGTTTTTAATTATAAGTTTCATCAGTCTCGAACAGATGGCGCTTTAAATTAGATCGTTGACCAGTGGCGGATAGACCAGTAGGCTGAGTAGGCTGGAGTCAAAGGCGGTAGATTTTAGGAGCGGTAAATTTTATAGGCGGCAGATTTGGGGTTATTTTTTATGTGTTACAGTACAAAAAGTATCGTATTTATAATTCTAGAAAGGGACCCATCGACACCATAGTTCACGATCATAATAATTACGGGAAAAGGGTATTGTAATTAGGCAGATAGAGCACAAATAATAACGATGCTATTTTACTGTCAGATAAAATGTAATTAGTATCGTTATGAATTAGGATATGAAATTATAGAGGTCCTTAGGCACAGCAAAATTTGAATAGCATATAGGCGGCAGACTTGTAGACGCCAAGTTTTAATTTGAATTTCTTTTTCAATTTTAATCCAACATATAAAAACTGAGACACAGCAATACGTGACCGGGTCGGCTAGTAATAAATATCTATAAATTAAAAGAGGTTTTTATATAATCGCTAAGACTGAAGGAAAGCTAATATTCGCAGTCTATTAATCCATTCGGTTAACCATTGACCAAATTTTAAAGCTGTTATTCGTTTCACCTCGAATGGGTTGGCTCGCCTGGGGTAGTACCACCCGACCCGCAGAAATACCGACATGAAGTAACAGTGCTTGCGTTATTGCGTTTCGTTCGGTCGTGAGAGCACCGGAAGCCCAATTCCTCCCTCCCCCTCAAGTCCCTCCCCGTCTATCCACTTCCCCTATTGCTGTCACTTTTTAATCCAAAAAGTGACAAAGTTAATCACCAACGTTAACAATCAACACAATAAAAACCCTACTACTTTTCGTCGACAGATCTATATAGTCTTTTTTTTAATTATTTGCGCATACAGAAGATCAATCCGATCCCAAAAATTAGTAAAATAGTAATTTTAAGTGCTACATTTGTCACGAGCTAATGAAAACACTGCAATAGAATGTTATAATGATAATAGTACACCAAAGAGTTTTTTGAAAATCGAAATAAATCTCTTTTTCATTCACGCGTCAACATAAATTAAATCATTGAATAACAAAACCGTATACTTTCCACAAACTGTACGCATTCGAACAAAATAAAAAGTCAATTATTTCAATAAAACCGTATCGATGGACGTCAATTAGTCGAGTATAGGCTGGGGAGCCGCTAATCCCTCCAGATAACGCACCGTCCCACGTATTAATCACTCGGTAGAATCGAGTTAATTTACTCAAATCTTTCGTGTCCAGCTTTATCGATGTGTTGCAGCACTAGAGTGTTGCCAGCCGTCAGGTGTACCATTGAATGTCGTGATTTCTTGGAGGATTTATCCTTAATAAATTCGAGTATTTGACAAGTGCAAGAAAATCAATAAACTCGAATAAAATATTGTTGTATTACGATTTGCGAAATTATATGTATACCTAAACATATATTATTTATATACTGAGATAACAATTTTTAGGATTCTTTCATTGTTATAATACGTCAATAATGTAAAATGAACAAACTTAACCAAACGCTACAAGAATATAGTAGATTATTTGTAAAGTTACAAATTCAACTATAAAAAAATATTAGTCTCAGAGACTAAATAGCATATTAAAATGTTTTAGCGTGGGTTTATATTTTATTCCCCTCCGATAACACGCGTTATACACAGTTATAATAAAACACCAACAAGAAATTATAACGTATGTACTACATTAAAGACGACAGATTACACACACAGAATGCAAGTCATTTCGAGTACCACGAGTAGCCACGGACGTCGCTCATGGGCTGCTCGGGATATCACGCGATCTATGGGAGCGTTCGGAAATGCATCGTGCTCCAATGTGTATTTTATTAATCATATTTACAATAAATTAAATAAAATATAAGTACAGACCCAGTGAAATCATATGAGTCGTGACATTTCAAAATCAGTTCAATCTAATTTTAGCCGTTCCTAATAATTTACGTTAATTTCCAAGATATTCAAATGTTGTACATATAAAATATGAAGATCATAGAAAAAAACTAAAAACCATATGGATAACAAAATTTGAACTTTGTTCTCAGTGTATAAAAACTGGAAATCATAAGAAAATAAAAGTGTTATATAAATGGTTAAAATTGCAACTAAGGTTATTAAGGTGCAATTAAGATTATAAACATGATTTTTATTTATTAAAAAATCAACAAATCATTTTAAATTTGTAAAACACTTAGCTGTCTTATATAAATTAATATAAGAAATGTTTGTTCAATACAAATTAGTTGTGAATTATTTTTTATTCATTACTTTCGAAAGAAAATAATAAATATCCTACATATTTCATTTAAGCTCCTGGCAACACTAAACGGTATGGGAATCTTACTGATACATGGTTGATAAAAGTTTTGTTTTTTTTCCTTTATCTTTTAAAAATGTGGTTAGACAGCCAAATAAAGGCTTGATTAAATTAAGTTCAAACAATCAATTGAAATCAAGGCCTCTGATGTTAAAAAGTATTCCAGAATTTAAACTAATGATAAACACCTCTATGGTTAAGAGGTATTCAACTACATAACAAAGGCAGTTGGTTGGATTCCTATTTTTATGTACCTATAGTCCAATTTAATAGCGGTTTAGAATACTAATCGAAAATTAGAATAACAAATAAGGTAGTGACGTCACTTGAATTTTTATAATAACTACTGAATACAATGTAAAAATTAGTTCAATTTGGTTCGTTTACCACAAAACCATTTATTTGGTTCTCTTTCCGCGGCATAACGAAAATTCTTTATAATACTTTCCAACTCATGCCTAAGTTTATAAAACCTAGTGAAACTAGAAAGCGAAGCAGATGGTACAGCGTCTCAAACGTAATTGCCCATTAAATCGAACTTTAAACCTATTGAGTACCTACACAATGAAATAGCGAAAATGCCACATTATTAACTTACGAAGGGATACATACGAATACAATTAAAAGCGACCATCCCACAAACTAACCTAACTCAGATGCAAATACCCCCATCACACCGTAAATGGTCAAAAGATTACATTGTGCGAGGCCGAATACCTTATCTTAAGATCTTACATTTGACTTCACCATTTAATTTATAGCAATAATACAGATAAATTGTTGTTGTAGACGTTCCGCGTTCTTATAAATCGAATGCGCCTACAACCAGTTCTGGTATGATAAACGATTCGATACGATACGAACGTAATGTTACGACCACTATCAATTCTTTAGTTATCTCACGAATACACTTCTTTATTAATAAAACAGCAATGGATATCGATATTATTGTTTATTGTGGTTTAAAAATATGACGTATAACTTTGTTGTGTATTGAAACAGTGCGCTGTACAGTAAGATTATTTAATCTCATGCTTGTGGTCTTGCCCGATAACTAATTCAATGTATAATAATGGGAAAAATTCCTTTATTTATTTATTTTTACTAAATAAAATACAAAGACATATCTCATCTATTATTTATTTAATATCAGTATCATTAAATGCTGAGTTTATTTATAGACAGAGATATTTATAATGTACGCGACAATTTATCAACAATTTGACAGATCGTTAAATAATGTTTTTTTTTTTTTTTATAATAAAGGAGGCAAACGAACGGGTGGGTCACGTGATGTTAAGTGATCACCACCGTCCATAGACACTAGCGACATCAGGGACGTCGCAAGTGCGTTGCCAGCCTGTATATGGGAGAAGGGGAGGGGAAGGAAAGGGAAAGAAGGAAAGAGGAAGGGACGTGGGCCTCCGGCTCTCTTACTGACCGAACGAAACACAACAATGCAAGCACTGTTATTTCACGTCGGTTATCTGTGAAAGGGGTGGTACTACCCCGGAGGAGCCGACCCATTCATGCTGAAACCAAAAATAGCTTCAGTGGGGCTCTACCATATACAAGTAATGTAAGCACATAGATATATTTTGTTTGCCAAAGTTTATTTAAAAAATGGCTGAATCGATTTAGACATTCTTACCTTTCAGACTTTATATCTAAGTTACTTATTATTAATATTTCAACACATCCGAAGCAGTAACGAAAGAGTTTAACAAAGATAACTGACAATCAACAAAAGGGTGATTAAAATAAAATACATAACCTACAATTAATCTTTGTTTGAATAATATTTACTATTATAAAGCGATAATGGTTTAGATTTAGTGTGTTCCTAAAGATAGATAATCTTTACAACTGAGCAGGAGTTTTCGGTGCAGGAAAACGTCGTGATGAAAGCATAACATAGTGCTCGGGCTCTTTATAAATCCGCCAGGCTAGCTACCAACCTCACCTTGAAAATTTGTCACCAAGCACCTAGGATGTTGTAGTTGAGAGCCATTACTCTTCTAGATTAAGTTTGTTTACCATTTCAGGCTACACCATCACATACATTTAGAGGTGGTAGAGCCACGCTGAAACCACCACTACAGAAAACCGACGTGAAGTAACAGTGCTTCCATTGTTGCGTTTCGTTCGGTCAGTGAGTGCACCGGAGACCCATCTCCCTTCCCCTCCCCACCTTCCTTTTCCACACCTCTCCCCCTCCCCTTAACTCTCATTTCCCCAAAACACAGGCTGGCAACGCACTTGCAACTCCCCTGGTGTTGCTAGTGTCTATGGACGGCCGTGATTGCTTAACATCAGCTGACCCACTGCCTAACATCAGGTGACCCGCCAGTTCATTTGCCTCCTATATGATTAAAATAATAACATTAACAAGATTTTGGTAACAAAGAATTGGAAAATTATCTTAACGTGAAACACTAAAACTATTTTGCGACAACTAGCTGGAGAGCAATTTATGTAATGTCGCAATTTATGCAATTATGTTACTAATTCTACTAATAATCATAGATTTTTAGATAACATTCGTATACCTAGTAGTCTGGTGAAGCTGTTAAGACTTTGCTGGGTCAATAGCGTAGTCAGATCGAAAAAAAAAAGCATACGCGGTCTACTAGACTAAACCCTCTTATATACTTTATAGCATACGTAACAAATGGTGCAACTCGCAAACCATCAAACAGGTGTTAAATAATTCACATAAAACTTTAGCACGGTAATATAATAAACTTGATAGACGATAGATCGTGCATCTTAGTGATTAAAACATTTGAAATGCTGTTTATTGACACCTACGGTTTTAAATCAGCCGTGAACCCAGTATAGGAATGTACTTAGATTGCAATCGAGCCTTCCGTGAGAAGATGTGACGACCACACACCGAATAAGGTAAATAAAGAACGAGATATATTCAGCCACTTCGATACAGTGTTGCTGATTATACTCAATACCTTCGAACGTACTCTAACTCTGATTTTCGATTCGAATTAGTCCGTAAATACGATTTTAAATCGAGTTCGATTAGATGTGACTTTAAATCCAGAAACAAAAGTATAATAAAATCTTTCTCGTGTGTAATATTTCAAAATTACTATTAACAAACACAGGATTATTAAAGGAACAAAGGAAATAACAATAGCAACAAAAATAACGGAGCGTACCAGACAAAAGTACATAATGTCTAAAATCCTTTACAAAATATTAATAGTATGACCCCAAACTAAGCAATGCCTGTCTCATGGAAGCCTATAATACCTAATTAACCTAATTGATGGTAATGTGTATTGATTTAAAAATCGGAGTTAATTAAATTTTAAGAAACGACCAAGGGTGACGTTGTTATGAATTAATTTTTATACCGGGAAATAAAACAAATAACAAAAATTCGCATAGCTATTATATTGTAAAAATATATAAAAACATAAATTCATAAAAAATAAGCAATAAAATATTACTTATCACAACCAAAGCCCTTCATGAATTACAAAATCGTAAGCATTTACTTAAGAATATCGAAGGAAGAGAATCTATAATTTTTATGCGAAATACTAAACGAGGCCGTGTTGTCCGCTTTCCGTTGCATTATTTATACGATCGCTTCATGAGCTTAACATGTTACAATATCTTATGCTTTAAGTATAAATAGATTCATAACTGGATCATTGGTTAAGTGAATCGATATTTGCTGCGTGTGGTCCGGTCCTATCAATTGATAATTTACATCGTACGTAAAATGCCTATTTTATTCGCCATCTTTAATAATGTTTTAAGCTTTCAGCCAATACTTAAGTATAGATTTTATGGGTTTATTATCTTAAACAGTCTACGTAATCTGCTTTCACTTAATTAGCTACTATATGTCCTCCTTTTTTTATTTAGTCTTTTGATCACAATTTCTTTATTTGGTAACATGTGGCTGTCGTTAATAAAAAGTTAGCATTTATGAATATAACAGATTAAATCAAAAAATGGATTATATTTTAATATCTAAGTGAATCTCGATATTTTCTTTTCACATAGATATTTATTATTAAAATTTTAGTTGGATGATCAACACATAATCACATTATTTGATGCCCCAGTATATACAAATTCATTTTGAGGTGTTTTGACTTATGATCTACAACCATATTTATATTGCAAAAACTAAAATTTACAATAATAATAAATTGCCAACTATGAAACAAGTTTCAGGAATCTAGTATCTTAGCCTTACATTCCCAATAATCTCGATCGTTTCGTCCATGTATGCGAAGGTTGGTTCGTAAGATTGACTTTTTAAATAATGCCTTAGTTATCATAATAAAAATGTATTTGCTACCTAATGTTTTAGATTCATCAATAAAAATGATTAAGGTGAAGATGACAAGGCTTTATAGGAAAGTGTCAAAAGAGATCACCAATATGCTTTACAACAAGTTCAGGCATCATATCAATCTGGTTTTACTGTCAAAATTTGTTTATGTGAATGATAATAGCGTCTGTAATTGTCCTTTCTCTGTACGTCCGATGAAAATAATAGATAATCGACTTTGAACAATAATGTCAATAATAGTGAAGTGGCTTGTGCAGAGATGGATAAATTAATAATTCTTTGTATTTATAGACCTCCATCATCAAGTATTCACCAATTCTTACAAAAAATAGAGGAAATTCTTATAAAAATATTTAATAGTAATAAGAAAGTTTTAATCTGTGGTGACTTCAATATAGATATTTTAAACGTGTCGCCAGAGGTCACTATGTTCACATCGTTACTTAGGTCGTTTAATCTGCATCCTATTTTTAATGAGCCAACAAGATGTACATCTCAAACTGCATCTTGTATTGATAATGTTTTTACTAACTTCAAAACCATTGGCGGTAGTATTGTTACTGGGGTACGGTCTGATCACAAAGGACTCCTTATTAAAATTAATTGTGAGAAACCTAGCAGTGACTATTAGAAAACAACTAGGCTTATATCCAAAACCAGATTAGGTATTTTAAATCATAATATTGCACAAAATTTATCTTTCATGACTTTTATTGATCAAGCTCCAGATAGTGACTATGACAGCTTATTTAATATCATAAGCACTGAATTTAGTAAACATTGCCCAAGAAAGGTTATTAGTGTAAAGAAAGTAGAAAAAAATTAGTGAATGGGCAACTACAGGTATTAAAATAAGTAGAGATCGTTTGTATGATCTATATTATAAGAGATCACTAACAAATAGTGAATCATTTCATGCTTATGTTAGGAATTATTCTAAAATTTTTAAACGTGTTTGTTTATCTGCCAAAGCAAAATTTTTAGGGAACAAAATTCTCGAATCTAGAAATAAGACCAAGACTGTCTGGCATGTAATAAATCAAGAATTGGGAAAAAATAAAATAAATGATGACTCATTTAATCTAAGTGTCGACGGAGTACGTATTTCAAACAGTTCAGAGGTAGGAACTGTTTTCCAAGATTATTTCACTAATATACCTTCACAAATAACAATGAGTATAACATCTTCAGTTCAGGGTGCCGTAGCTCTTTTAAAGAACCTGCAACCTTTAAATTCAAAATTTAAATTCTTATCTATTAGTGCAGGTGAAATAATAAGGATATTTAAACAATTAAATTAACACACCGAAGACATATGGGGAATGTCGGTAATAGTAATACAGTCCTTAATTGTCACTATTTCACCACATTTGGCTAATATATTTAATCAATGTCTATTAAAAGGAACTTTCCCTAATCTAATGAAAACAAGCAAAGTGGTTCCTTCGTTTAAATCTGGTAGCAGAAGTAGTCTTGGAGATTGTAGACCTATTTCTGTACTTCCGTCGATAAGTAAAATTTTTGAAAAGATATTGCTTAAACAATTGGTAGAATATTTTATAGTGCAAGAGTTTCTAGATGGTCGACAGTTTGGTTTCACAAAATCGAAATCTACTACTGACGCTGGTGCAACGCTCATAAAACATATATAGGGAGCCTGGGAGGATTCGCAGGATGCAATTGGCGTGTTCTGCGATTTATCTAAAGCATTTGATTGCGTTGACCATAGTACGCTTATTCTTAAATTAAAACACTATGGTATTTGTGGATCTTCTCTCGACCTTCTAGTCTCTTATTTAAAAGATCGCTGTCAAAACGTTAACATACATGGGGTAACTTCAACGGGATCATTTGCGCGAATTGGTGTCCCGCAGGGGTCCATTTTAGGGCCGATCTTATTTTTAATATATATATAAACGATCTATCGCTAGTGGTTAACAACTCTGCTGACATGGTGCTTTTTGCGGACGATAATTCTCTAATATTTAAAGTGAAAAGATTCAGAGGTTGAGCATCTGAATAATACTTTAAATGAAATTTGTCATTGGTTTGCGTTGAATAATCTATTGTTAAATGCAGATGAACCGAAATGTATAATATTTTCTTTACCCAATGTTAGACAGGATGATAGTAGAATCAAGATCGAAGGGAATTTAGTAGGGTTACTTTACAATACTGTATTCTTGGGAATTACATTAGTTTCTAAATTACAATAGGGCCATCACATTAAAAAATGGCGAGCAGATTAAGTTCTGCTGTATTCGCAATACGGAAAATTCGCCAACTTACAGATATTGCCACTGCTAGATTAGTCTACTTCGCTTACTTCCATAGCATAATGTCTTACGGTATTCTGCTATGGGGTACGGCTGCTGAGGTAGACACCATATTTTTATTACAAAAACGGGCAGTTCGAGCAATATATAATATGAGACCTCGCGAATCATTAAAAACGAAATTCCAGGAATTCGGTATCTCAACTCTACCCTCCCAATAAATTCTTGATAATTTAATGTAAAAACTTTGAAAAACTGAATTTAGTAAAAGACCGGCATAGTGTAAATACTAGAAACTGTAATAAACTGATCGTTCCATGTTTCAGACTTAGTAAAACCAGTAATAGTTTCTTAGGTAACAGTGTTAGGTTTTACAATAAAGTCCCAAAACATGTTACCGATTTGCCGGACTGCAAATTTAAGCGGATGTTAGTGTCAAAAGGATATTATAGAGTAGATCAGTATATGAACGATAGTGATGTCTGGAATTGACTCCTCTCTGTGCATCCACTATAACCTGTATGATGTATTGGAAATGTATGTAAAAAAAATGTACCCGATCAAGTTTCTTGCCGGTTCTTCTCGATGGCTGGGTTGTTTTCCGAACCGGTGGTAGTTTTTGACGTTTATAAGCGCCTTATTAAGGCCTAAACTGAATAAAGAATTTTTGATTTTGATTTTGAATACGATGGCATAAAAAAGAAACAAGCCCTGTCAAGTTTCTTCCAACCTGTTCTGGATAATTGAAATATCGTCCAAACCAGTGATATTGTATTACCAGTGTTTAGAAGCGCTTTTTAATAGCATGAATTGAATAAAGTACTTTTGATTTTTAGACATATCGTGTTGGTTATATTTAATATACTATTTTTTGTATATAAATGAGCTTAATTTGTTTTCAGGTTTCCGCGAATCCTCATTTGTTTATGCGTTATCGGCTGCCGCTGTCACATTGGCAATAGCAAGAGCCTGCGCACAGGGCCGCCTACTCTCTTGCTCTTGTGATCCATTGGGTTACCGCAGTACATACAATCCTCGCAAGGCGAAAGCCAACGAGTGGGAATGGAGTGGTTGCTCCCACAACCTGGCATATGGAATCGAATTCTCTAAAAAATTCCTTGACGTTAGGGAAAAGGCAGATGATATCCAGTCGAAGATTAATATTCATAACAATGATGCTGGGAGATCTGTGAGTATACTATTATTATTGCTGTTGGATTTATTTTTCTAATAATGTGGTAAAAAAGTTATGTCAGAGTTGGAAACTTCACATCTATTCCAAGGTTTGTTCAAAAGATATCCTATTAACAGACAAAATAATGTCTAGTAAATAAATAAAGGTGTTTAGAACTCCCAAAATTTTAGCCTAGAATGTTTACCATAAACTTACTCACCGTTCTTAAAAACTTATGTCAGCCAGTCCGTCAAAATATAGTATTAATTAAAAGGATAATTTAGAAGTTCCCCTTATGATACGTCAAACTTTAAGAAAACGCAGTTCTATTCAAGATAGTAACAGATAAACTATCACTTCTAGAGTCCTGGTATCAACTGCTTAACCAAGTTATGCAACAATCTTTAAAAGACTGTCTTGATTATGTAATTAGTTTCACAGTCTTTTACAGCGAACTGTATTAGCAATACTTTTTACTCTAACGTCTCTTTCACTTGAGAATAGAGAGAAACTGTAATTGGTCTAGAGAAAATGATTTAGTGAGTATTAAATTACGCCACCATCCAAATTATAAGGCGTCAAGACATGTTTAAAATTGTATAGCGGTCTACAGGCGTGGCCGCTTAACCGCCTAAGTGGGTGGTCTGCCGAGTCCCACTTAAAACCGACACATAACTATAAAATATACATATTATACTACATTGGTTCGCATAAAATGATCACACCCCATTTTATATGCAATAAACTGTAACCCGTACGGCATTAATGTTGGTAGTTTGGTAATTATATCCTGCCATAAGCGATCTTCGGTATCGAATAAGCGAATTATCATTACGAACCCGATTTTGATTACGGCCATTACCTTTATTATTATGATTTTTTTATTCAATATTTCATGTTTTTTGTATCTTTTGTTATATAATAAAAACGTTTATTGGCTTTGGGATAAGGTCTTCATTGATTTGTCATCTTGAAAGCATGTAAATGTGGAAACAAACGACACACGCTAGCTAAACACTATCTGATAAGAAAACTGTCTACGACGACCGGTTGTATATGTATGTATCTAGTAGAAAACGAGGCTTCAGGAATACTGCAAATCAAATCAGGAAAGCTTTTAGACAGGAAAATGTCCTAACAGGCATACACAAACAGGAAATACTAGAAAGCACTTATAATCTACCATCTTAATTTGTTACTAACATACTAAGCCCCGATTTGTTACCAGCAAATAACTGACTGACACTACCGACTAACCAACAGCGAGTCCCCGAATAACTTCGAACGGGATTACTTCTTACTGTTTAATAGGCCCCTTCCATCTAATAATAAACATGTCAAGCCGATGTTAAATACTGTATTACAAACCTATATTTACCGTTAGTGAAATCAAAAGTATTCTTCGTTGTCATTAACAAACTGTTTTCGGAACGGCAAATGATGTTTGTACGTTGTATTATATTAGCGTCTGTGACCAAATCTGACATTAAAGGCATACCAGAAGACTCGTGCGCACTTATTGAGGGGGATTTACGATTTAATAGAATTTACGTTTGTAACGTTTTTTTCATAACAAACACGACACGAGACGGAGACGAGAAGCGATACGAGATGAAACAAATAATTTAATTTATAAAATATTTGTAGTGGTTGTTAATGATATGTTGTATGTCGTTTAACTCATATGAGTACTTTGGTTGATTAGTGTAGTTTATAGAGAGATGTTTAGGTTGTGTTCACATTGTTTCGTTTTAATTTATATGTATTCTACTAAAGATTAAGATGATAACATTAATGTATTCTTTATTTTTGGAGGTTATCAATTTACGATGCAAATGCGATTATTACTATTTGGACTTGCCGAAAAAGAGGGTGTAAGGGGTGTCTTGGGGTGTAAGGGGTGTCGAATAACATCTTAAGACGTGAGACACCCAAGCCAACCTCACCTGCACGTGGTGCACCCTGCTGACCAACGAACGAGGCAATGGCGATAGCGGGGTGGTAGGGTTATACAGCCCGACTGGGTCGCAACCACCATGCACATGGCGAAAAAGCCCGTCATAGTGACCCGCTTTTGCGCGTCGCGTTTCGGGATCAGCCTCTGCATATCCAGTACCGGGTAACTTTCGTCATCATGGCCGGCATGACAGCGGTGACCGACGATGGATGATCTGTCTCACGGTGGTCGCCACTGTTTTTGGATTGTACTATGCTTACCATCAGACATAGTGCAGTCACTTTGTCGTGCTGCAATAAAAAAATAAAAAAAAAGCATAAATAAGCTGCGATGAAATTAGTTTATTCAAAAATTACTGCGTGCAAACCAGAAAGTCCAAGGAAAGTTTTGTTAAAAATTGCTAAACGGTTGATCCCAGTCACACCTAATAAAAAGTGAGGATGAGGCCGGCGATATAACGCTTTCATTTAGTAACAACTTATTTACACTTATTTTAATAATCATTGCGTTTTACAAATTTGGAAAGATAAACGCAAGTTCGTTCAATTCCTTTGCAGTATAAAATTCAATAGATACCATTTTTTTTTACTGAGACAGACCGGAAGAATTAATCAAAATTAATAATCAATAGGCAACAAACAATTAATACAGCCGGTTTCTCTGCAATTACTAGAGTGCAAAATTATATGTAAAACTTAATACTTCGGATAAACTGTGCACTTTTCCTATAGGCTTACCCAGAAGAATCC
>JACEII010000008.1:1064628-1076067 GCA_014332785.1 Antheraea mylitta | reverse complement strand
GTTTTAAAGACAGTACTGTTATAATTTTGCTAATGGTTGATAACTGGTATATGATCTGAATTACTCATCTTAAAACCCATTTTATTAGCTTGAAATGTAAAAATGACGACATCTAACAGACGAAAGGTGAATCAAAAAAGACGAAGAATGTTCACACACTCGTGTAAATGATAAGGAAATCTAATTCAATAAAAATAGATATTTAAGGTCTAAACAACATGATCGTATTTAGATAGAAACCGAGCGATAAAATATCTTATTAATTCATAATATAATACCGTACCGAAGCAATGCTGAGTTAAAACTATTTTTTTTATCAAGGATGAAATACATGAATAAAATTTAACGGTATTCATCAAATATTTAATATTACAATTATAACCGTGACGTAAGCCGGTATGGGAGTAAATTGACCCATTAATGCTAGCCGAGCCCGGTGGTCTGGACCCCACACTTGACCATTGTTCAGACGGCATCAAACATTTTGTACCGTGGCAACATAATTAACAGTATCCAAGAGATCTCTCTGTTAGACACGCTCGCTTATAATAACCCCCGCGATGATATTTTTATTAATATCAAAATAAAGTTCGCCTCATTCAGACCGTCGCGAACGGTTTACGTTTTTAATACAACCTACGAATTCTTTCGTAGATTAAAAATATCCTGTATAAATTAATTTTACCATATAAAACAATTCATATATAAGCAGTTTATTGACATACTTTAAATAAATATTTATAGTGTAACTTGAATTAAATATTAAAACAATATATTGTAGAGTGATACAATATAATTAAAATGTTATTATATTTTTTTAATTATATAGCAATCATATTAGTACCTTTTTTAATGTATTGTAATTACATTTTCGCTAAATAAGGCTTATGGTTAGTAGTAAAACACAAATCGAAGAAAAATCGAAAAGTTGTTGCCTATGCCTTTAGCGAATTATGTCTAATTTATTTTCCAATTAAATTTAATTTGAGAACAGAAGGTCATAGGTGAACAATAATATAAGTTACATCGAAATTACATCTAGATTTTAATAACGAACTAAATTTTTCTTCAATTGTCCTTTATTGATCTAAGAAGATAGTTGTTGACTTTTGTTACTCGGTCTAGGTATATATGAGTGGGGAATTTCACTCTTGACAAAATAAGGCAAATGTCATTATTTTATTCACAATTTATTTAATAAAAAATATGGCACAAAGTTAAAATAGATTTTTGTATTCGAATTACCAGGAACTCTTTTAGCCTTTTACTGACGATTTATTGGCATTATTTTTTTCATAATAGGCAACGTAATTTACACATAAAAGAAACCCAAAAGAAAAAAATAGTCGTCTAATCTAGGACAGTTTAATACACCCTTTTTCCTGATTGTGGATATGTTTATACCTAAACACTGCAAAAACTTTGGACGGTAAAATATATCTTTTTAATTTATGATAAAAAATGTTGTGCAAAAAAATAATAATCATATTGCGCTACGGTGTAATCGGTGACGTTCCAGAGGCCCCTCAGCGGGGTCTATAAAAGATCTCGCTTCGACCCACACAAGAAATTAGGTACCACATTAGAGAGCGGAGGTGATAATTATATTAAAAAAAACATCGACGAGTTAATATTTTGTTATATCTCGACGACTCGTCCGATATCAATTTAAACTTGATAATTTTTAAATATTTTTTTTTATGTTTTAGTTTCATATCGTTTGTTGATATTAATACATTTGAAAGCACAGAAGTTTGTTAGTAGGAGTCGGTAAGATCGAACGATCAGTACCAGCCTGTCTCTCCAAACAGAGCGTGTTCACGCCCACGCCCGCGTAATCACAGATCACGCCGCCGTGGTTTGGGGGTAAATTTCGCTCCCGCACACCAGATTAGGCCCCCCTCGGCAGCGGCTCAAGCCTAGGTACGTTACTTCGGCGTGGAGCCCTTGAGTGCGCTGCTCACGCGATACAGTGACACTAAATCTTACATCACTGCAATAACAGTACACATATCACCCCCATGCACGTGCACGCATACACGCTTACACATGAAAAAATGGAAGGGTTTTAATTTTTTTTTTTATTTTTATTTTTTTTCCCCCTTATAGAACTGAAATAGTTCAGGAAATTATCCGATACCAAATATCTATAAGAGTTGTTGAGGTATGTATGCTTGGTACACACATATGTTTCAACAACTCATATACGTATGAATAGTTAGCTTAGGTTAGCTCAGATAGGTTCCGAATTGCACATATCAGGCAACAGCCCAAGCCGAGGTGTGCCGTGCACCCTTGAGCTAGTTGTCAAATAAAATCGGCTGAGTGCCTTATGCGCTCACCTTAGTAGTCCGATGAAGCTGTTAAGACCTTGGTTGGTCAATAGCGTATCCAGATCGAAACAAAAAAGACTCGGTAAGATAACTAAATATTTCCCAAGAGGAAACCAAAATATACATTTTCTCAATAAGCATTCTTATGGGATATCTTTCTCTTACGTAGAAAAAGGCAGTATTGCAGTTGTTTATTTACTTAAATTATGAGTGAGTTATGATCTGTCATTTTGAAGACATTTTGCTATTTCTGCAATCGCTTTATTTTAGTAGTATACGTGATTAAAGAAGCCGTGTTCTTTTCTACCAACCGGCTAGTTGTCAAAACGGGAACTTATGGAACGTGGAGGAATCAAAAAATATAATATTTTAAGTTGCTTGAATACCATTTTTTCTTTTCCTACCATCAACAAATTTCCAGTATACCTGCATTATTCATAGTACAAGAATCAAGTTCACTACTTTTTGATAACAGATGCTTCATTGCAATAACCTATTCTTATTTACTGCAACAGTATAGTCAAAAAACGGCTAGCATTCATTTGCCGTTCAAAGACTACGATTTCCACAAAAAAAACAGAGTTATCTTCAATAAAATCTGTTAATGGAAACGCGTCCATTTCTCCATTGAACAGATATAAAGAATACATTAACAATACGTCAGCATGCATCACATGCGGTTAACTAATAGTTAATTTGTAGCCCCAGATTAGCTACGGTCATCTCAAACCTATTAGCGTTAGACTGATGTTATCTTTGGGATCATGTTTTGATTCAACATTAGTCAACGTTCGCAAACAACTGTAGTGCGGCGCAAATACGATACAATTATACGCATTTGTGCATAAAAATATTATGCCAATTAACTAATAAAACATATTTAAAGATAAGGTTCAAGAAAATGTTTTCACGTGCATTTATAACTACCTACAGATATGTAAATTTATTTTACACTAGTCTATTTATTTACAATCTATCTATCCCTATACACTTTTTAAAATAATTACCATACAAATTTAGATCAAATAGTACGCAAAGCGAGAACTAGGTCTTATAACTCGACGCGGAATATCAAGGACGGGTAAAATGAAACGCGAGTGAACTAAAACGTTCCAAACAGTATATAGGTCTATGAAAATAATCACAAATGTCATTCCTATACTTTCTGTAATAATTACATACATACAAAGGTACTAGCAAAACAGATCCTTCAGAGAGAATTCTGGAGCAATTTGGTTTGCTAGCATAAGTAAAAAAATTAAATTAATAAAAAAGTTTAAAAGAATAATATCATATTATTTATATATCTCGCACAATCATACTTTTTGTACAGTCTAGTGCGAAATATTTATATAAAAAAATTCTCAAAATATATATACATATACGATATAGTACATATTTTTACATTTAGAAATGTTTGGGGCTAAGCTTGACAAAAAAAAATCGACTCATTCATCAATTGTAAATTCGTAAAGATGGTATACTTCTCATAAACGTCCTTATAAAAGTTATCAAGTAGTTAGTAGGGTTTACTGTTGATAGAATATTTGTTTATTTAAAACCATAAGAGAATTCAAACGAAATATGAAGTGCATGTAGATTTCACACGACCAAAGCCTGTTGTGTTTACACTTCAACGAACAGTCAATTCATTTCTATTAAACAATAATCAACGATACGTCATCGCTGTCCATAATTGACATGTGAATAACTATACATATAAATAAAATTGGAGTATCTGTTGTCAGACTGAGCCATCATTGTTTTAAACTTAAAACGCTTTCCGGCATTATGTTCTAAGAGAATCTATTTATTTCAAAACCAAAATCACTCTATCCAATTTAGGTCCTATGAACGTCAAAACTTCCACCGGTCCGGAAACCAACCCAGTCATCGAGATGCACCGATAAGAAACTCGATCTGGTTTATCTTTTTAACAAATATATATAATATTTTGAATATATTAGGTATATGTCACAAAACTATATAATGGATACACAGAGATGAGTCAATTCCAGACATCACTATCGTTCACATATTGATCCACTCTATAATAGCCTTTTCACACCGCAACCTGCTTGATATGGCTGTGGTCCGGTGAACCTGTTAAGACTTTGCTGGGTCAATAGCGTAGTCATATCGAGAAAAAAAAACCGCGCTTAAACTCACAATTCGGGAAATCGGTAATATAGTAAGTTAATCGGTATTATATTAAGCTTACGCTAAAAGTTGGAGAATTTGACCATAATCTCATTTGATGTTAAATTTGATGTGGTCTAAGACACACTAAACATAGAGGGAATTAGCTCATAAATGCGGCTGCTGGAAAACACCAACAGGTGCTTGTCGACAGATATGATTGGAAACTAACCAAGCGGGCTTAGTAGAAGCTCTATCACCATGCTATGATTTCGTTACGATGTTTTCCTTTACCGAAAGTTTCGACTCTGTCACAAAGATTTGGACCTTTTTTTATTAACGTGAGGAAATCCTCTATGGATACGCACCTTCCCGGGGGAGAGAGTGGGTTATGTCCGAGTCGCACAGTGTTCTGAGAGACCGTATTTGTTGGGGCGACAAGGGATCGTACTAGCTACTCAACCGTGGATAGCCCGCCCAACGTTTGTTTTCGATCTGACTACGCTATTGACCTAGCAAGTTCTTAACAGCTTCACCGGACTACTTAGTCTGCCCGGCAAAAGGTGGCCACCGGGCTCCTACCTAACAAAGATTTAAACCTAGGTCGATCAACGCGGTGGTCAAGACCCTATCAACTGAATCATAATCGCTTGAAAATGTAACAAAGCAAATCGCGCTTTTTTTAGAAGATATATATTACTATAACTTATCTATGAGGCGAAATTCCTAGCATTTCATAAATTCAATATGCAGCCGGGTCCATCGTAATGCAAGCTGAGGAACATGGCATAAATCAATGCTCGTTTCCCTGGCTACACTTATCTTTGTACCTTGCCAAATCTAATCTGTTGAGAAGATAAGAGAGCTGCTTTAAATATTCTCTCGAAAAAGTTTATGATTTTTCATAACAGGCCAAGATATTTTAATAGGTTATTTAAGGTTATTGGGTATTTAAGACAATGACTCCGTTATTATCTACATTTAAATACATGAAGATAAAGCAGTTCAGTACCTTTTTCACCTTTGTTTGTGGACCGATTTTCTTTTTTTTTATATTTAGTAGCAATTAACGAGGTTTGGTACTGCCGATAAATAAGATTAGAAACGTCTTTTTTTCCATAAACGAGTCAAAGCCTTAAATTACATACCCTAATTGTCATAATTTATATTTCTTACGACAATAATCAGCAAAATTTGTGGAATAATACAGTTCTTACCATTTACGAAAAATAATAAAAAAATGCAGATAATAATATCTATAAATTAACACGTGAGGAAAAAACTTTATACCCTTATAACTTAAACTACAGGAAGTACCGGGTATACCATTGGTATACCTAAATAGACAGATTTCTTATAAATATTTTTAACCTCCGAACCAATTGCATTGAAATGTAGAATAGAGATAACCTGTCAGGTGCATAGAAACTATTATTTAAAATTATAATTTAAAAAATATCTAGTCAAATTCACTGGAAAACTTAGTACGTATTAATGATCAGTAAGTGTAGACAGCGCCACTATTAGGAACGTGTTATGGCCGTACGTACACTCCATCGCTCGAGGGCCCATATTAGCCGGCCGTATTTCACGAACTGCCCGCCAAGGTGAGAACGTAATAAGCGGTTCGGAGCCATTTTTAATATTCAACCTTCATTACGTTGTATTACAAACGTCTTGGGTGGCGAATTCTATCGCGAACGTTCATAATACATGGTTATTAGGGTCCCGGGAGGTGCGCGGGGCGGGCCTCAAGTCCGATTTATTTGAATTTTTGCCCCGACTCAATTTGGGAAATCGCCGGGCCGGCGGCGTTGGCTAAATTAAGACGTCAGTGTGATTACTGCGAGGCGTTTAATTATGTAAATGTTATGGGGGCTAGCTGTGCGGTGGGTGGCTGGTATAGTATCCGACGAATACGGTCACGTAGTTCTGTAATTCAGATTTATGATTGTGTGCGGGATATTTACGTTTGTGATTCGATTCATAATGCTGAGTCTTGCGGGAATATGCCGTCATTGTAACCTGTAATTTATTATTATCTCACTACGAAAAAAGTCACTACGTTATCACTGCAAAACCCAAACAAACATAGTTAAAAAAAATCTGTCACGGGACGCCTGGCGGATGTGAAATATTGAAATTGTTATGTATAAGTTATATGCATAAAAAAACATATTACAGTAGAAATTAGCTGTGGCATAATGAAAAGATAAGGCAATACAAAATTGTTCCATAAAATAATTACTGATTATTTATTTTATTACATAAATATGCATTTTTATTAAATACAAAAATTCAACTAGGCATGGTGTATTGGGCGGCATTTATCAAAGGGCGCTAGGTCGTCGGCGCGTGCCACGTTACACTAGTAAAACGAGTGGCCGACAAAAAAATTTGAATCTTATGTTTATACATATAGGGTTGTAAATGTTTTTGAGTATTTCGTTAATACTGCAATATTCATGTTTTGCGTCGCCACGCCAACAATCAAATTTACCCTCTGCCTATAGATGTTTCACATCAAAATGTTGTTTAATTAACATAAGCTTTTATGTCCGACTGTTCGCGACCTTCATACATAGCACCATAACCATAGTAGATTGTAAATAGGAATCTGTACTTAACTGATACGGCCACTGATGATGATACTTTGACCGATTTCGACCTTAGCGATTGTGTAACTCCGACGCTGATTTGTTTTCACGTGACTTATATAACCAATCTTATTCGAAAATTGGCATTATAAAGGATACCGTTCTCATATAAATCATTGATTATTGTTGGTGACCGAGCTTGTAATTTATCGCGCCTGGAATCAAATATGGTGGTGAGTCGACGGGCTGGCGACGTCTGGATTTTATCCAAACTCTCCAATCGCGGTGTTCTTTTGACACCTTTTTCAACTGGATCTCCCATTGTAATTCTTATACACATGGTGATAAACTAGTGATAGTGACTGTCTTGGGTCATCGATTTTCGGTATCAGAGATTGTAAAGTATCTGAAAGGCTTGTGACGAAGCAACGGCAACTGATGATTAAATGTAGATTTCTTTAAGGCCGCCACCGTTTTTGAATTACACTGGAGTGCCATGGAATACTAGTTTATTTTTCATACTCAAATAAAAATAAGTGATTTTGTTAAATATCTCCCTTAGACCATCGATTATTTTTTGTTGATATAAATTCGTAATATTAATAACGGAGTTACACATTTTTATTTTTATTTTGGATTTACCTTGATTGTTCTGAAAGATAATCTCATCGATGCAAATAGATATTACTAAAATGTGATCTCATCAATTTGAGTATACAATGAATAACGGAATGATATATAAGACAATATACGTAGGCGTCTGAAGATATCGAGCTAACTCGAATATATAAAGTTTTTAAAAACGATGTTAGTAATTAATGTCTGTAGTTCAACATATAGTAATTCTACATCTTTCTATTTACCCTAACAAAAAAAAATCTAAATATTAAAGAATATCGGTTTATTTACGAAGCTCTCGGAAGACAAGCAACAATTAGTTTTTTTTTCCATTTACAGATACTGTCATCTCACATGGAGGTGCGTTGCAAATGTCACGGCTCGTCGGGTAGCTGTCAACTCAGAACATGCTGGCGAACCACGCCCGACTTCAGGGTGGTAGCGTCGACAATCAAGCGGCAATATCGTAAGGTAGTATTAGAACCAATTATATGCGTGTCAAAAGGCTGTCGACTTTCTCACTGTGGTCGACTTATTTGTATAATAACATTACTGTTAAACAGCAACTAAGCACACTGACGTAAGTGTTTTTAATATACTTACATTTAACGTATCACAAGTATTGTAGATTACCATCAGGAATTACTATAATAAAGTCAATAATCAAGGGATAACAAACAGCTTATTAATACAATAGTAATGAATACTTAGGTTTTTTTTTAATTGCTGCACGACAAAGTGACTGTGCTATGTCTGATGGTAAACATAGTACAATCCAAAAACATCGGCAACCACCGAGAGACAGATTATCCATCACTGGTCGCCGCTGTCAAAGTTAATGTTTTAAAGTTCTAGTTAGTTAAGATTCAAGCCTCGATTCTAACCCTGTATTTATTTGAATCATAATACTTATTCACAGGCGTTGATCGTGGCGCAAGAGGAACCGAACAATGACTTATCACAACTCAAAGGTCGACCTAGAGGCAGAAGGAAGAGTAGAGCTCGCCCCGTATCGAAAACAAGTCTATTGTTTCTTGAAAAGTATGTTATCATTGTATTTTTTTTTTACTAATTCTGGAGTTTAAATTCTTCGGTACTTAGCATTTCATGTAGCCATAGTACGAGTGCCGAAACCATCTTGTTGTAAGGTGAGGTTTTCAACCCAAGTGTACATTTAGGAAGCTAGCTCCCTATTAACTTCTCATCTCCATTCTTCGTATTACCAAATTATGTAATACCCTACACAGATTGCTTTAAGTATGCACTGCTATAAGGTTTTATACCTTTAGGTAAGTTACATAGGAATTTTACTATATACTTTTCGCTTCAATTTCCAATACGTATAAATTGACCAGAAACCCACATACCAGCACTCATCTAATTATAAATAACATAGGCCCAAATACTGGGACTAAATGATGACCTATTTCCAGACGGTAAATACGCGAAGCATATCAGTAGATTTGATTCTGGTATGATCTTCAAAATCTTTTGAATTGTATAATTCACGCCGATAAATGTTTAGTGAATTATTTTTAATAATTGATCTATCTAAGGCATTTATTCCCAAAGTAGTCCAGGTGAACCCCCAGGGATCCGCTAGAAACTCGACGGAAGTCGTTAAATATTGTTTAAACTAATAGCGGGCAGTGATATTTTTTTTCAAAATATTAAACTTTAATGTATGCATGTTTCTGAAATAAAATCATAATTTGAGGGAATAGTAATTACAATCTTCATTTGTTTATTTACAAGTTTATTAGCAGCAACGTGTTAATAAAACAAATAATTTCAAATTATCGATGATTTATTAAACTGTAAATATTAAACATCAAATCCTGAAAATTTCATTCAAAAATATCTTTTACGGTTTCTCTGTAATCTATTTTTTAATTAAGTCTCCAAAATTTTTTGCTAAAAATGAGAATAAAAAAAAACCTTTTATGGTATCATTATTGATAGTGACTACTTTATATTGAAATACATTCATTTTAATTCCATGATCAAGTGGTATAAGGGGGTCCACTTGACGTGATCTTGCTCAGTTCCAACATACGGACATTTGATCGGTATTCCATTTGTTTTAGCTATTTGGTAAGTTTGGCTTATTTGAATTCACGTACTTGAAATCAGAACCAAATTAACGATAATAATAAACTTATATATGATATACTAACAGCAACTTTCATCGTGACGATTAGGTGGGTTAATTGACGGAATATCGATACGATATCCGAAGGTTCGAACCTAGGCATGTACTGCCAAATTCTAAATCCTGTATCATGGCGAGTGTTCTGCAGAGTTGTTCATTTGAATCCCTTCCTCTCCTTTTCACAACCGAACCACGCGCGCTGGTCTACGGAGTCACAGTTTTACGGTAAACCCTATCTGGGCACGAACTAAAAAGTTCGCAACATCCTATCTTTGCCGTACCGTGAAGCTGTGGAACAATCTCCTTGCTAATGTGTTCCCTCCTTCCTGTAAAATATGGGGTCCTTCAAGAGTAACTTGAAGAGGCATTTACGCAGGCCGGCATGACAGCGGCGACCGACGAAGGATGACGTATCTCTCGGCAGTCGCCGTTGTTTTTGGATTGCACTGTGCTAACCATCAGGCATAGTGCAGTCACTTTGCCGAGCTACAATAAAAAAAAAACAGAGAAATGTGTTTGTACGGAATATGTAGCGTCCTTTCCTTTGATGCTCTCTAATCAACAGTGAAATTCTTGGGAACGAGTATATTTTTTTTAAGTTTTACTAAGGATTACTTCCACTTGGGTAGATCTCCAAGTTTCTGCGAAGCCGACACGAAAATTGACTCTGTGGGCACGAGCGGACGCGTCTGCAGAATCGGTCATATATCTCGGACCGGATCTTGCGATCTACTCTGTTGCGGTCGGGGACACGCACTGATCAGAAAATCCAGCATCAAACCGTGCAATTGCACCTTCCACTGGTGTTGTCGCGTCGACTGTCAGAGATGTAAAGACGATAAATGGGTTCCTATTTGTAAGTAAAATGCTTTTATATTTAATCTATCAAATATACCAATGATGTAAAACTATATTAGTTACCTTTAAGTTGTATAAAATGTATACACTCTTAATAATTATATGTACTATTAAAATGGAATTTATTTAAAGTACTCTGAGAACAGCTTTATTATTATAGTTTTATAATTTAAACTTATCAATTATTTAGAACGACATTTTAATAGTAAATTTATATGTTTATGAGAACAAAGTGTACGCATATGTAAAGATTGAATAAATTTCCAATAAGCAAATACATTAAACAAACGCTTGTCAAGTAATAATTTAAGCAATTCGATTTATAATTTTGAATTGAATTTTAAGCACATATATATATACAAATTATATAAACAAACTATACATAACTTTGAAATACCTTTTGGTAATTATTTAAATAACTTATTATTCCCCATGTATTTTATTTTATTTTGTAAATATTTATGTAAAGTGATGTAATCGCATAGAGAATTGTAATCTGCCTAGATATGATATTACTAATTATACGCTTAAATACTTGTAAAATTTATATGTAAAGATTCAAGTTATTATGTGAGTAATAAATATTCCATGACATCAAAGAACATTCCTTTAAAATTATTAAGAATTAATCTTAATCTAAATGTAAACGAACATGTAACGAAACTAATTCTAGAAAAGAATTATGTAACACTTTCCTTAACTATTGTAGTAAATGTGATAAGCAATTATTAATACTGTGAAA
>JACEII010000008.1:989989-1064618 GCA_014332785.1 Antheraea mylitta | reverse complement strand
AATTATAAAAAGATTCGACTTACGTTTTCACATCTTACATATAGTAGATAACACAGCTGAAATAAATAAATACGAAGCAGTCCTAAGGACTGCCGATAGAAGCGAAAACTCGATATACAATAGCATAATTATGTTATGATTAGATTTTTTAATTAAGTACAGTGTCAATTGTTTAAATTTTATATATTGTAAATTAAAATTATTAACGTTAGTCTGGTTTTGACATCTATTGGCACCGAACAATAATTATATGCATTTTAATACTGTTTAGTTTATTAGTAAATCAAACGTACGATAGGCTGCACAATCTTAAAGAAATAACATTAGACAGAAAATGTGTATTGAAATACCTTACAGTGAAACACCAACAAGTCCGACTTGTCAGGGCTCAAATTTCAAAGAATACTTATTACGGCTTACTGGGGACAGTTACCGGGATTTTCTTCGATATATTGAGATTTTCTACTCATCGAGATTTGACTTACCAAGGTTTTATTATATTTCAAAATTGTACTTTTGGTCTCATAAACTGTACATATTTTACTTATAGATTTCTTCAAAGTAATTCATGAACTTAATGATTTAAATATGAATTGGAAACAGAGACTTTTTTTCTCAGAAAACTGAAATTTACACGTAGAGTTGTTTTACGACAAACAAAGAACATTCGAAAAAGTATAAAAAAAACTGGTGGCATTGACTCTAAACAACAAGAAATGAACGGTTTCTTGAATAGGACCATCCAAATGTTACTTATTTGTTTATTTTACTAAATAAAAAAGGAAAATTTTAGACCCAATATAATCATAAAATTATTTGCATAGATAAAGTATACAGCTTTAGAAGTTTCTCTATGGTAGTAAGTACAACATAATACTACGAAACATTTATTAAACTAACAAAATACATTTTTTATACTACAATAAATACGTACGTAAACATATAGACATGTAATTTATATGTATAGTTTTGCTACAATGTATAAAATAGTATTTCAATTTAAACTTTAGTCATTGTAGAAATGATTTCATTACATTTTATAACCTCACATTCCCACTACGGTGATATTTAAATAAATACATTCCATTATTTATTCTAGCTTATAAATCATCATAGCATTGAAAAGATTAAAATAAACATGAATATTAATACCATAATTATTGTGTTTTATTATATTTCATAGTCCCATATCTTTTTTCCAGATTAGCCTATATTTTTTAACAAAGAAATAATACGGTCTTGTTACAAAAATAAACATGTACACGCGCTTAACACGAGTTTTACTAAATGGTGTCTACAATTTTAAGTTTCGTTGAACATATTTTCTTGCGATGATGGATTATTTATATGGATTTCTATTTCATTGTCATTCTGTTAGTGTTGAATTTAATAAGACATTAGATTTATATTTTATAAGGATTGTATAAAAAAGAAGATTTTTCACTCTTATGCAGTCATACCGTTGCGCTTTCGGTTAAAAGATATGCTACGATTAATAAAAATTAATAGAGGCGACCTACTCGATAAAAACATTGTATAATTTTAGTAATGATTGTACGATTACCATAAAAAAATTATAAAGTCCCTACAGATAGCACATATGAAATTCCCACGAAACAATTAAAAAAAATCAGTGTAACTCGAAAATGTATACTTGTTCGTATATCGGGATCAAACTCAGAAACGTCTAAATGTTCTTTATCAGATTTTTACACGGGAAACACCTTATTCAAAAACTGATATCCTATAATATAATTGACCAATAATCATAAAAAAAAAACGAGTTTAAACAATATTGAATAAACAACACGGGCGACTACTATTTTTTTATAATTGTATTTATACAAATCAAAGAATAAGTTCCGGGTGAAGTGGCAACGTTTGAATGCATTAGGTAGCTATTAAAATGTTAAGACCGGATAATTTGATTACTTGAGTCAAGAGGCCCTTCTGTACTGCATCGACGCTTTGTCGATTGTAATATAAACAAATATTCAACTGTAAATATTTCAGAATTAATCTACTTCGGTTGTTTGGAGCTAATAAGACTTTGTAATATAGTAATAAATAATTTGTAACCCTAGCAAATATTACTGATGCCAATGTAAATTTGTTTAGGCTTTCACATTTTAATTACTCACCGGTTTATTATTACACTTTTCTTACACGTTGTCAGGGTTACCGAGAAAGGCACGCAGCTTTATTTTAGAAAAAAAAAACGCTGTAGAGTATAAACGCAGACAAAGCCGAACGGCTAATAATTTTTTTCTTTTTTCGAAATGACTACGCTATTGACCCTGCAAGGTCTTAACAGCTTCACCGGACTAGCGGCTAATAATCCCAATTTATAATTACTTAGTTATAATCTCTTATTACCGATGTAATACATTTATCATACGATCACAAAAAAAAAACCTTTTTTAGGCCATGCCCCCCCCCCCCCACCTTAACATTTTTAACATTTGTATGCCTCGCCATACATAGTGTGTTTAACGTTTTGAAACCTTTTAAAATTGTTTTGTTCCCTTAGGAAATATACATGATAAGTTTTAGGAAGAAATTACTATGAACTTGTTATCAAAATATCGTAAGTAAAATAAATAATAATAATAATAAAATAAAAAAATAATGGAAAACTTAGTTGGCTTGGCGACTCTAATTACCCAGTTGATATTATGGTTACGTCAAACAATATCCCTAATACTTATTTAAGGCATTTTTTTTTTTAGGAATTTGCCTATTTGTTAAATTTGTCACCGATATATAGCATTGCATTTAAATAATCCAAAGCGAAAGGGTTAAAATCAATTTCTAAATTGCACCACTTAATTATCAAATTGTCCCCCTGTAAGACGTGGCGCCCACGTTGGGAAACACTGGTTTAAAAGCTAATATATCATGGGTCAATATGTAAACGATGGTGACACGTAGTCCGGTGAAGCTCTTAACCTTGCTAGGTCAATAGCGTAGTCCGTTCCATAAAGAAAAAAAAGATGGTATCTGGAAATGACGCCCCTCTCTGTGCCCACTAAAAACAAATGCAACTATCTATGTTCGTACAAATATGTAGGTGAAAAGATAAATCAGACTGAGTTTCTTGCCGGTTCTTCTCGATAATTAGGTTTGTTTTCCGAACCGGTGGTAGCTTTTTGACGTTTATGAGCACCCTCTCAAGGACGAAATGGAATAAAGTAGTTTTGGTTTTTTGATTTTACGGTTTATAAAACTATACCTCGTAACGTAAACCTCCACTGATTTAAATTTACAGGAGAATATATAAATATAGGTTTGCATGTCCTAATTGAAATAAACAACTTTTATTTGGTCAGTTAGGGGAACAAATAGACACTAACACTGTAGGCACTGTGACTATTTATCCAAGCTGAGGTTCGACTTATAATTATTTCGACGTAGAAGAGTCCCCGACTAACGACATCTTGCTCTTTATAGGCCGAACTACCTTCGAGTGGCACTAGTGTCAATAGTCCAGTTGCGTCTCAGACTTATTATTAGATTACGTCCGTTTCAATCATTTGAATATAAATTTAGTTAATCAAAACATTATAAAGGTCATTTTAAATCGTTAAAATAGAAATCATGTCAGAATGCATAACAGAATTACTTTATTTGGCCGCTCTGAATATTGCTGTAACTTCGAGTTTGTACATGATGTCGTCAAGAGTTTAACAAAAGACGAAGTGAAGGAATAGGAATCTAAAATTGACATTGATCTATTCATAAGTCGTTTCTAAGGTATACATCATTATATTAGTATAAAACAAAGTTCACTACCGCGTCTGTCTGTGTATTCGCGATAAACTCAAAAACTACTGAACGAATTTTTATGCGGTTTTTACCAGTGGATAAAGTGATTTTAGTAGATTTTAGTATATAACTTGTCAAAGATTTTTTTCATAATCAGGGCGGAACAACATCTGTCAGGCCCGCTAGTATAATATAATACATGTTTATAGGTACACTAGGCTCTGCCCACTACTTCGTTCGCGTGGAATACTTACTTTGGGCTAACGCTAACACGCAGCGAAAGCACTTAAGAGAAAACATACAGATTTTTAATATTAGTGCTCCGTTCCTATTAGTCTTAGCGTGATGATATATAGCCTATAACCATCCTCGATAAACGAGCTATATAACATTGAAATAATTTTGCAAATCGACCAGTAGTTCCTGAGTTTACCCTCTACGACACAAGCTCACAAACTTTAACCTCTTTATAATATTAGTATACGAGTTTAGATAAATTTGTGTTCTGCGCAACATAATCAGGGCGGTCAAAAAGTTAGATGAGGACTACAACGTTATTTCCTTCGCCTATCATGTCTTTACTTTCATTTTTTATTTGACAATAAAAGATGTTTCACTTACCTTCGGATTCAATTTCAAAATGTTATCCCACTTAACGTTTACTAAACTGTATACAAAGGGCAACATCGTTCCCTTAAAAAGAGCCCATTGAATGAAGGGCCTCATTGTGTTGAGTGTCTGTAAATGTTTCGCTTTTAGCTTTAATACGCCTGATCGAGTGCTTTTATTCTTTTTTTTTTGCAAATGTCTCAAATGGATTGGTTGCTGCTATAGTTGGATTTATTTTCTATTCATATAATTATTTTATTATCTCTAGATAAAAATATAATACTTCTGATCTTTTGAGACTCAATCACATCAAAAACTACTGACCGTTTCGTGATACAGGATGACAATTAAATTGGGATTTTTCGGTAGATGGTTCTAGGCTATTGACACTGTGGCATTTTTTTTTGAAGCAAAAACTTTTCGATGTCTTTAGCGGTATTTTTTGTCAGGAGATAAACTTATGATTTGGCATCATGACATGCTAGTAAGCGTGACCGTATTACGTTTATGCGGCTTGTGTAAAACTAGCGACGCATAGTATAGCCGCTTCTAGCGAGCCCGGCGGACATTGTCTTGCCTTGATAATAAAAAAAGTTGACAAATTATATCCAAATTTTCCTCATGAATCACTTTATCTACTGGTGAACCACATAAAAATCCGTTCAGTAGTTTTTGAGTCTATCGAGAACAGACAGACAGACACGCAGACGTGGCAAAGGACTTTGTTTTATACAATATAATGATTTTGCAACACTAAAACCAATAATTCACATTATAAATTAATTAATAAATTCAATAGAGAACACAATTATTCCATTATTTTGAGTTTTCACTATCACTTATATCAGCTTTGACATACACATTATATTTATTTACATACTAGCAGTTCCCGCGAACTCCGTTCTGCCTAAAATATATTAAAATATACGTTTTTTTAGCATAAAAACCTTATTCTAACAATATCAAACACTCCAAAAAAAGAATAAGCGAAATCGGTTCAACTGTTCTCGAGATTCTTGCTTAGTAAGACATTCAGCGATTCATTTTTATATTATGGATAATTATTACATAAAACCTCACAATGAGAATAAAAAATATACAAAAAAATTATTTCAAAATATAAGCGTATTTCTAGTATGTAAAACATATGTGAGACAAAAGTATCTCATGCTAATATATTATTTATCGAGTATTTATTAAAACAAATAAACGGCTCTAAGGAACCTGTAAAATATATACTCGTTGAAGCTCTTTTTACTCTTTCAATTAATTTGGATTCGGAAAAATCATTTATACTAATATTACAAACCTGAAGAGTGTGTTTGCTTGAATACGTTAATTTCAGGAACGATTTGAAAAATTATTTCAGTGTTATATAGCATATATATTATGAAAGGCTTATATATCATTACACTAAGAGAAATAGGAACGGAGCACCAATGAAGAATGTCTCAAAATCGGGGATTATTTTCTTCCTTTTGAGAGCTTCCGCTGCGTGTGAGCTTTTTTTTTCGAAGTGACTACGCTATTGACCCAGCAGGGTCTTAAAAGCTTCACCGGACTACTAAGGCGAGCGCTTAAGGCACTCAGCCGATTTTATTTTGGCAACCAGCTCAAGGGTACACGGCACACCTCGGCTTGGCTGTTGCCTGTTGCATGCAAAATCGCGACCTATCTTAGATAACCTAACTAACTATTCATATATGTATGAGTTGTTGAAACCTATATGTCTACCAAGCATACACGCCTCCACAACTCCTCCATATATTTATTATCGGAAAATTGAGTTTTTCAGTTCGATAAGGGAAAAAAAAAGTAAACCCTTCCACTTTCATGTGTAAGAGTGTAGGCGTGCACGTGTGTGGGGGTGATCGTGTAGTGTTGTAGCGGTGATGTATATTTGTGTGTCACCGTATCGCGCAAGCAACGCACTCAAGGGCTCCCTACCGAGGGATCGAACCTAGGCTTGAGCCGCTGCCGTGGGAGGCCTAATCGGAGCTGCGTGTTAGCGTTGGCCCAAAGCAACTATTCTACGAGGACGAAGTCGTGGACAGGAGCTAGTCCTAGATAAATTTCCTATCAAATATTAGAAATGTGTAAGTGACTTTATTTGTTCCGCGTACACTTTTTAACTGCTCAACCTATCAGAATAAAATCTTGAATAAACGTTATAAATGTACTTGCTCCTGAAGGGTAGATATATTCTAGATTAATTACACTCAACCTGCGGCACGACTTGTCTTTGTAGTTGGCACACCCGCTTATACTTTATTTTAAATGTCGTGCTCATCATAATACTATAAAACATAAAACTATGGGTATGCTGAGTAATTTAAATCAATCCCAGATAACCCAACCGCAATGCGTTCCTTATGATATAAGGGTTATACGTAGCTTGTTTTATTGGACTTCCATTTTTCACTACATTAATACGTTGTTAATTTGAAGTTAGTTTTTTTTTATTTAATACCAAAGTATTTGTAGTTTGCGGCCCGCGACACTATGAGTGAAACGTGTTTGTGACCCGTTTAAAAAAAGGTTAAAAACCACTGACCTAAATTAAAGCGAGCGAAGCGGCGAGCAAAAGAATATTTCAATATTAACAATCCTTTCATTCTCACATTGAAAAGAAATTCGACATCTCAATATCAAATCAATGGCGTCATTTAGGTAATAGAGTGTATACAAAATTTCATCCCTTTTCTCAAAATGACTACGCTATTGACCCATCAAGGTCTTAACAGCTTCACCGGACGGCTTTATGAAACAAACGTTTCCTTTAGATTTAACGTATTCAGTTTGAGCTGCGTTAATCATTTAGTAAGGTGAGATTGTGTCAAACGTTGAAGTCTTATAAAGTATTAAGAAACCTTAGCAATCCGTACAAAAATATCCAGTAAATAAATTGTCACCATCACTGTATTTTTTTGGCTTTATTTTTGGAAATCAATCTTTCAGATTATTACTGGCATTGTCGCGTAGTCTATTGCAAGCGTCGTGTGATCACTTCAATAACGCGTCGTGTGAGCCAATATTCTAACAAAATGGTGGATCTCTTGTTAGAACCTTCCAGGGAGTTTTTGTGGCATCTCAGAATTTCATGCTCCGTGCTATTATTTTCCATTAACTTCACATATGCGCAATAAACTAACTAAATAACGTAAAACACCTCCCAATTTACAAAATATAGAGTCATATAACACAAGATTATGAATAAAATATAAAATCCACTACATGACAGACTAAAATGCCACCAAAAACTCATCACTGTATTTACTAATAGACGGAATTAAGCTATGCCGGTACTTAGCATGTCATTCCTATCAACGTAAGTTTCAATTTTACATGAAAGAATATATCATACTAAAAGATGGGTCTTTTTCATTCTTCAAGTTCTTCAAGTTATTCTGATGTGATCGAGTAGGACAATTAGACCTAAGGCGGTCATGACCACGTCCATACGTTAAAATACATATATTGTCACGATTCGATATAAATTATACATATAGTTACACCCTGTACGCGAATATGTCCTTATAAATACAATTTGAATGAGTCATCGATTGTAAGAACCAGAAACATTAGGATTCTCAAAATAAAACGAGTAAAGTTTTGTGGAATCTCTAAAATAATGACGTTAGGTTTCCAGAGATTTCCACCCTTCGTTTTATAAGGGCGTCCAAACACAGTTCTAATCTGGATATTAGAGCGAATAGGAAGAGAAATAAAACTCAGAAATCTACAAGCAGACTGCTACTACAGCTTTACAAAGTATAAGTGTGACTATAGAGCAATAGGGTAGTAGTGAATATATTGAACTTTTTTTTGTCTTTACGAGTACAACTAAAGTTCTTTCAACCAGTGGCAGATTTTCAGTCTTAGCCGCCCTAGGCCCCAGGCCATGTACCAGTACCAGCCACTCCTGTGTCTGAATTTTTTTGTAACGATTGGCCGCCTCTTGTATCTGGCCGCCCCTAATATTTGGTCGCACTAGGCCCGGGCCTCCTGGGCCTTAGTGCAAATCCGCCACTATTTTCAACGCAAATGCCATTTGATGTACCCATAGGTAGCATATTATAGTTTTCTTTCATGATCAGTTTATAAATTAGTACCGTGACGACGGCATTTACACTATCATTTCTATGTCATTTCTTAGAGCAAAGCTGTTCTTTGATAACTCCTAAAAAATATTTCTGCAGTGTTGGATTTATTAATTAACGGCTCTATTTTTTTATGTCCACAATAAACTCTATAACCAAGGTATTACGCAAGGTCGTCTAGTATGACCTAATACTATTACGAGATTAGCGGCATGTTCCTAATACGAAGAAGCCCCTGCATTGGTGAGGTATCTACAAACGACAGCACTCGCCATCGTATTGTTAGTGCAGCGTGGACGTGTTGCTCTAGCGTCTAAGGGTAAGTGATTTATTTATACTTAATTAATTTTCTGTTTGACAAAGAATAACAAATAATAGGAGAAGTTTTAACTGTAGCCTGCAATTACCAATTATGCAACATAAAATTGATTGCATGCCTATTTGCTACTTCACAATAATAATAATAATTGTTAACAATTAAGAATTATGATATTTTTTTTTAATTCACAATAATTCAATGCCTATTTCAATCTGACAAAGCCCTGTTTTTAGTTCACCCGATTAGGCCTCCCACGGCAGCGGCTCAAGCCTAGGTTCGATCACTCGGTAGGGAGCCCTTGAGTGCGTTGCTTGCGTGATACGGTGACACACAAATATACATCACCGCTACAACACTACACGATCACCCCCACACACGTGCACGCCTACACGCTTACACATGAAAGTGGAAGGGTTTACTTTTTTTCCGTATCGAACTGAAAAACTCTCAATTTTCCGATAGTAAATATATGGAAGACTTGTTGAGGTGTGTATGCTTGGTACACATATACGGTTCAACAATTTATACATATATGAATAGTTAGCTAGGCTAGCTAAAATAGGTCGCAATTTTGCATGCAACAGGCAACAGCCAAGCCGAGGTGTGCCGTGCACCCTTGAGCTGGTTACCATAATAAAATCGGCTGAGTGCCTTAAGCGCTCGCCTTAGTAGTCCGGTGAAGCTGTTAAGACCTTGATGGGTCAATAGCGTAGTCATTTCGAGAACAAAAAAAAAACTGTTTTTAGACTATATTTGATTATTGGTAAACTTAACGCGTATGTGTCAGTTCTAATCAGTTTTGTAATTATAGAAGAATATTATATACAGTTTTCCACCCGCGACTTTTATCATAAACATTGTAAGGTTTATACAATATAACCATCAGCCTGACCACGGCTTGAATTATCTTAGCTAATTATGGGAATAATAGGAGTTGTAGAAACTATAAGAAACTATACAATAACAATTTCTCTACAATGGCAATTAGGTTGCACATCACAATGTATCTTATTTGTTTCTATACAAATATCACTAATTTAATATTTCAACTTGTAAAGATTACTACATTTCGCAGAGTCAAGTTAGTCATCATACTACTGGATAACTATGATAGACGGCTTAAATATATCATCCTTACCAAACCCCCTGGAACGATATAAACTCGATACCTTACTAGGAAGTGGTATCTTTGGCGAAGTGTACAAGGCTTCGGATACGCAAGCAGCTGGTAAACATGTCGCTGTTAAATTGCAAAAATATACCGATGAAAATGAGGGCCACATACAGAAAGAATATAGAATACTACGAGATTTTACTAACCATTCGAACTTGATTGAATTCTACGGAATATTCTGTGAGAACACTGAGCATGCGAGGAAAATTTGGTTTATTCTTGAGGTAGGTAAAAATAACAAACGTGTGCATTTATGGGACCCACGCGGCTAGGAACGAACTTCTTTACGCTGTACCATTAACTCTGAATGTAATTCGATGTAAAAATTTAAATTAATATTTTCATCACGTAAAGAAAAATCGTTATACGTCATGCGACTCTATGTAATCTGTATTTTTATCTTCTTTTCAATGAAAATAATAAAAAATAAATAAATCAAATCAAGTACTTTCATTTAATATTTTATGAACAATAATCATTTATTAAAACTAAAATATAAAATATTGAATTATACAAAACAATGCTAAATAAGTGAAACATAATTAAATAAAAAAACCTATAAATGAAACTTCCACGCGATCAAATTTGACATTATACGGATAGCCAGCGTACGAAGCTCGTCTGGTCGTATTTCGATACTTGCACGCGCACAAGCAATATGTATATTAGAAAGAGACAAAGATATATAAAATCGCACGAAGGGGACATAACGCTTTTTCATTACGTAACGATTCCTATCATTCAACTAATACCGCGTTAACTTGGTTCCAAAAATACTTAGAAAATAATGCGATCACAAGAAAACAAAATCCATTGTAACTGCAAAGCTATGTAACAATATTATATCGCAATACTCAATTTATGCGTTAGTTTTTGTTTTGTATGATTCATAAAGGGGATCTTTTACTGCATTCCAGTTATGCGAATGTGGATCTGTCATTGATATTGTCAGAAAACTTAACACGGCAGAGAGAAAAATGTCCGAGGAACACATAGCTTACATCCTCAAATATACGATAAAGGTAAGTCCATATTCGACTGACTATAAACATGTCTCTCGTCACATTCTACTCGAGATGCCCGTTTATAAAACAAAGGGCCTGCCAATCCACCTTTCAACCACTGAATCAATTGGAGGGTACTTTGAATGCAAACTCAATTGTTCTCGGATTTGTGTCCAAGAGATTCTGTTGCTTCGAGTGACTTCGAATAATATATTGCTCTGGGTACGTCCACGTACGTTGAAATACAATCTAGGGCCATTACTTAAAATGCACGCCGCTTTATTTGATGTGATTCGCAACGGAGCAGTCGAAGTTGTCGATGTGGATGTTGGAGCGCGCTCGACAACACCGTGATGGCCCCCCATCGCGGCGCATCGCTCAATTATCGTAAATAATGCTCGCACACGAGATATACGGACCTCTGACGCAGTAGCCAATAAGCCCCTTAACTTAACACCACCAATAAATAATACCCTTTATATGTATTCGTTTAAAGATTAAAATCGGAAATCAATTCTGATGTTTTAAGTCCGAAATGTTGTGGATAAGTTTAAATGTGTATTATCTTTATGCAAGCCACTTGGTCCACAATACTTCTATAGCCAGCCCAGTTCCATGCACTCGGCATATTTACCACTCGTTTCTATCGGTGTACGATATCGTAGAATATCGATGCAAACCTGACTTGAATAAAGGCATAAAATCATTTTAAAATATTGGGATAATAATTTAATGCTGCAAATAACCTGTGTTACGTATTTATATAAATCAATAATTTGTACACTGAGTGAAAATTGTTGTAAATGCATATTCTATATATGCAGATATTTTAAAATTTGTTGTTGGCAAATGCCACCAATAAATATTCATAGAATGTACAATTGTAACAAACACGTAAGCCTTAATCCTAAACTACATCTTAAAATAAATCCTAAACTGTAGGTACTAAATACTAAATTTACCTTACCGAACTCTCATATCTTACCATCAGAGCATAAATGATTTACATTTGTGCGTAATATGACGTAACAACAATTCGTACTTTATAGAGAATACTTTTAAAAAAACAAATGAATATTCCAAAATTCATGGACGTAAAAAGTGGCTATTATAGGTTTTGCTTAATAATGGCAAATTAGAAAGCTTAATATTAATTATTTCATAAATTATCGATATCCTTTGTTCACAACCCTAACATTGAATCGATCGTAATGAACGCATTAAATACACTGATATATCAGACAACAAGAACTGTAGACAGGCCGCCTGTGACAGCACTAAAGGCTGATACGTATGCAAATAAACTCAATGAATCTCTGGGGCGTGGGCCACTTGACTGACACCGACATTAGTATCGCCAACCGTAACAAGCTGACGACCCATGAGGCGGTCATGTCATCATTCTACGTTGATTGGGTGTTAGCGAGATCGATTGGTCCAATCAATTATGTCTTCATTTCCAGGCTCTTGTTTACTTACACGAAAACAAAGTTATTCACAGGAATATCAGATGTAGTAACATATTAATAACAAAAGATGGAGAAGTGAAATTATCGGATTTTGGACTATCATGTGAACTAAATAGTACACTTGATAAAAGTAAAACAAGTATTGGATCTCCGAGTTGGATGGCACCAGAAGTGGTAACAAGTGGCGAAGAAGGCTATGGAAATAGATCAGATGTTTGGGCTTTAGGTATAACTACGATAGAAATGGTCGACGGTAAAGCACCTTTTCAAGATATGCACCCGACTAGAGCATTATTTCAAATTGTCAGAAATCCACCTCCGAGTTTATCAAAACCATCAATGTCCTCGAACGATATTAACGATTTTATTGTTGAGTAAGTTATATTTTCTTTATTATCAATAATTTTACTAACCGATCAAAATCTTCAAAATTTTAACAATTCCAGATGTCTAGAAAAGAATCCTGAGCATCGACCTTTTATGATGGAACTAGAAGAGCACCCGTTTATACAATCCGTGCCAGAAAATGATTACCATGTGAGTGAGAGAAAGTTAGTTACTTACTTGATAACTTTTGAACTGCACACAATTTAATTATAATGTAATATCGTTTTCAGCTGTCCACAGAACTTAAAATTCTTGCACTTGATATAAAAAATGTAACAGCACCGAATAAACAACCGGAGAAAATAATTAAAAACGGTTTATTAATTGTTGAGGGTATAGATAAAGCAGAAACTATGCAAGTGGAAGACCTAGCTGCATTAGAGGTTTTGACAGAAGAAAATATACTAAGTGAACTGCAATTAAAATTTATGAAGGGTTCCTTTATGTCGTTCGTTGGAGATATCCTGTTAATACTTAACCCTAACAAGTGTTACGATATCTATAATAAAAACGTATGTGTGTTGTTTTTTAATGCTAATTCACCTTTCCTTTGTTCGTTGTTTGTTCCTAGACGTTGTTGTTGATAAAATTCAATTGAGAGTGATCAATGGATCTAATGGACTAAAAATTCCAACAAAATAACAAAATATTAAACAGAAAGCCTTCCGGAAAAGTAAAATTAAATAAGATAAATTAGAATGTTTATTACAAACACCAACTTTTTAAATTAACGTCCTTTAGTGTTATTCCAGTATCACATGAAATATGAATGCAAATCAAGATCAGACAATGAGCCTCATATATTCGCTGTTGCTGACAGCGCCTACCAAAATGCTCTGCACCACAATGAACCACAACACATAGTATTTTCTGGTGAAAGCAAATCAGGCAAAAGTACAAACATGCTTCATTCATTATCACATTTAACATATCTAGGAGCAATGAAGAATAACACAGCTGAAAGGATACAGAAAGCTACTAATGTTATTCAGGCTGCGATTTCCGCAGCAACACCAATAAACGCTCATTCCACAAGAGGAATCTTGCAGATCCAAGTAACTTATGGAAGTTCTGGAAAGTTAAGTGGTGCCATATTTTGGTTATATCAGTTAGAGAAATGGCGTGTTTCGTCTACAGATATGTAAGTAGAATGTAGTGTAGCTAATTTTGAATACATTTACAATGAATGAAATCATTGTGTATGTGATTTCAGGTCACAGGCAAATTTTGACCTACTTTATTACTTCTATGACGCAGTGGAATTGGAAAACCGCTTGGAACAATTATGTTTGGAGAAAAGCAGAAAATATAGATATCTACGGATACCCGAAGAACCTACAAAAAATGTGAAAGGCGTGAGAGAAAATTACGAAAACAACGCTCAATTTTACAAAGATTTCATTGATAATCTTAAAATACTCGATTGGGAAGTGGAAGACATTACTTTCTTCGAAACAATATTAGCATCTGTTCTAATTCTGGGGAATGTTAGATTTACTGATAGTAAAAATGGATCGGCTCAAGTAGAAAACCCAGAAGAAGCAAAGAAAGTTGCAAAGTTACTAGCTCTAGAGGAATCGAAATTCTTATGGGCGTTAATAAATTATTGCTTGGTTGAGAACGGAACTGCCGTAAAAAGAAAACATTCAACAGATGAAGCTAGAGATGCCAGAGATACTTTAGCATGTACGTTATATAAAAGACTTATAGACTGGATGATAAATATGATAAATTCAAAACTTTCATTCATGAGATCTGTATTGTAAGTAGTTTTTATATTTTAGATAGGACTACATAAATACAATTGTTGAGATCTGCCGTTGTGCGCCCATCATGCAAAACTACTGGATAGATTTTGATCCATTTTTTTTAAAGTTTTACTCCATAGATACATGGTCCTCACCTAAGAAACCAATTATTACCATCTAAATATATAAAAATCCATTGTCATGATATTTGTGTGTAACGTACTTCAAAAGTAGTCAACCGATCTTCAAGAAATTTGCCATTTATGTATAATTTTGGAAGATAGGAGAATTTATGTTTTAATTAATCGCCTTATTTTCTTTTATTAACAAAATAAATTATTCTTAATACTGATTAATGTTATTTATTGTAAGTTTCATCAGTCTCAAACAGATGGTGCTTTACATTAGTTTGTTGATAGAAAACTGTAGGATCGACTATTCTATTTGTATACTATTTTTATAAGCAATAATCACGTGGATAACTAACTATACATGTTTTCTTGCCGTGGAGAAGTGGATCAAGCGGTGTGGTGTGCATGCTCAGGAGATTTTTTTGTACATAAATATATTTCTAAGATAATAAACAATGCAGACGAAGTCGAGAACATTAGCTTGTTTGAGATAATCATTTCAATTAAAGTTAACGAAAATATTTTTTTACAGCGGCGATAAATATTCTGTAAGTCTTTTAGATATGTTTGGTTTCGAATGCTATCACAGAAATCGTATGGAACAACTTATTGTGAATACAACAAATGAGCAAATACAATTTCTCTATAATCAGAGAATATTCGCATGGGAAATGCAAGAAGCAACCGAAGAAAATGTTGAGGTGTGTTAATTCTAGAATTTGTAGTTAAAGTAGCTATGTCTATTTAATGTGATAATCTATGACATGTTATATAGGTATAGGTTTTTCTTTTAATTTTGTATTATAACATTAATATGACCGACTGAACGTCCGTCTATCCTCGTATGGGATCCTATCGAAAATACGTGCTGCAGTACTACTAAAGTCTACAGTTTAGTCTGGTAAAGCTGTGAAGGCCCGTCACGCCAATATCATAGTTCGAAAAAAAAATCATCACTGCTGAATGTTTTTTTTCGAAATGGATACGCTGTTGACCTGGAAAAGTCTTTACAGCTTCACCGAACTATTGAAGCGAGCGCTGAAGACACTCAGCCGATTTGGGATGTTTGGGTGATTAACTCAAGGGTGCACGGCACACCTCGGCTTGGGCTGTCACCTGTTTTGTGCAAAAATCGCGACCTATCTGAGCTAACCTAAGCTAAGTTATCTAGGTATACGTATATGAGTTATTGAAACATGCATGTGTACCAAGCATGCGTGTCTCAACAACTCCTATATGTATTTTGTGTCCGATAAATTACTCTAAACTATATAGGATAGGATAAGGAAAAATAAGGGTAGAACTCCTTGCCGTTTATTTCTCTGAAAAAGAAAAACAGCGTGTAAGCGCCTACGCGTGCACGTGTGTATAGGTGATGTGTGTGATGTAGCAGTGATGTAAGATTTTGTGTCACTGTATCGCGTGAGCAGCGTGTTCAAGGGCTCCACGCCGAAGGAACACACCTAGGCTTGAGCTGCTACCGAGGGGGGCCTAATCTGGTGTCACTGCTAAATGGGTTTACCAATTGTTGGACATTTTTTTTTTCTTTTCACATTTTTTCTGTCTAATCTGTTTGTTTAATTATATTGTATGCTTGATCCAATAATAATGTATTTCTTTCTTTCTTTAGGTGCCAGAGTTACGTTATTACGACAACAAAAACTCTGTTGACCAGCTTATGGGGAGACCGCTCGGATTGTTCTATATTTTAGATGAAGCTAGTCGAACCGGCAGCGGACAAGAACTTATAATGAGTAATTATAGACAGATATTTATAAACAATTTTAATATAACTTGTATTTATTTATTTATTGAAGGACAGAAATACCACACAATGATTGACTCTATATGTATACAGTGTATAGGCACATTGGTCATTAAAAGCTGCCACATTATGCACTATGTGGTAAACAAACTAATTAAAAACATTATAAAGATAAACACAATATAAATTAAAATACAGATACAATAACAGATAATCCTAAATAGCTAACACAATAGAATGAAAATATCCAATATCAAGAATAGGAGATACAACATCAAAGCGGAAACATAATAAAGTTATTACAAAATTATTCGTACTTCTTGTTAACGCCACTATGGTAGCAGTTGAATCGTAAAAATCGTCACGTAAAGAAAAGTATTATGCTTTTTTGTCTCTCCGTTCGATTTTCTTCTCTCTTTTCTATATGAGTGTGCATACACCAGTGTGCGCGTGCGAGTTTCCTAAATTAAATTATTTGGTTGTGTACGCTGTAGCATTGAATAAAATAAAAGCTAAAGGCTTTTGGGGTGTAAGGGGTGTCGAGTAACATCTTAAGACTTGAGACACCCAAGCCAACCTCACCTGCACGTGGTGCACCCTGCTGATCAACGAACGAGGCAATGGCGAGAGCGGGGTGGTAGGGTTTTACAGCCCGACTGGGTCGCAACCACCATGTATATGACGAAAAAGCCCGCAATAGTGACTCGCTTCTGCGTGTCGCGTTTCGGGATCAGCCTGTGTATATCCTGTACCGGATGACTTTCGTCATTATGGCCGGCATGACAGCGGCGACCGGCGATGGATAATCTGTCTATCAGTGGTTGCCGATGTTTTTGGATTATACTATGCTTAACATCAGGCACAGTGCAGTCATTTTGTCGTGCTTGAATAAAAAAAAAATAGGGCTAGGAGAAATATAATTACTCAATGTACGTGCCTAGGTCGACAGAATTTAGTAACACTTAGATATCAGATTTACAAATTTAACAGCACTCCTTTTTGCCACACTGTAAATACAATAAATAAACTAAGTGTCTAGTCTAGTAGTCCGGTGAAGCTGTTAAAACCTTGCTGGGTCAATAGTGTAGTCATTTCGAAAAAAAAAAAAACTAAGTGAAAGTTACAAATAATGAAATAACGCCATCTACCCGATTACGGCGTAAACACTTGTGGAACCTCAAGACTATGGAGGTATGGAAGTTTCATGGAAACTTGTTTTTTATTTAGTTTTTAATTTGCGTTTTTTTTATAAATCGTTATTTTTTATATTTTTGCGTGACGAAAATATACATATTAATCTTATATGAATCATAAAAAATCGATAATCGTGAATTAATTATTAAAAACAAAATACTTTTTAAATAATAATTTATATTTCAGGCACAATAAGAACTACTTGTAAAGGACCATATATCAAACTGTCTGGAAGCCACGAATTTAGTGTAGCACATTACACTGGTAAAGTTAATTACGATGCTAGAGAAATGTCCGATAAAAACAAAGATTTTCTGCCTCCAGAGATGATCGAAACTATGAGGTCGTCAACTAATATAACAGTTCAACAGTTATTTAGGAATAAATTAACAAAAACTGGCAATTTAACCGTATCGTCAAACCAAATTAAAGTCACTTTGATAAAGTCGAAAGCAGAGAAAGAGATGGAGAATCTTAAAACAAGAGTAAGTAATTATAAATTGCAACCCTGTGTAAAAGTGCAAATATTACAGTTCGCCAAACTTTTTGATCGTTGAGAATATACTAAAGGCGGAAATTACAAATTTAGGTATAAATACGAATTATATAACACTGGCGGATCCGGCGGACGTTCTCTCCCGCCCAGATAATGAAAAAAAAAACGTTAACAAGTTATATGTGGAAACCTTCCTCACGAGTCGCATTATCTTTTGGCGAAAGCCGCATGAAATCCGTTCAGTAATTTTTGAGTTTATCGCGAACAGACAGACACGAGGTAGAGGACTTTGTTTTAAAATGTGTAGTGATGTATCTCATCGAAACAACTTAAGGATAAACAAATACAAATTTTAAATATTCCTACAATAAAAAATTGGTTGCCTGTAAAGTCGGTATACGGGCGAAAGTTTTACGTGACAACGACTTTGAGTGGTAAAATAATTTTCGTATAGTAGTCTCTCTCGCTCTTAGGCGGGCTAACCATGCCCGAGTGGAAGGGACGCGTGCCTCTCACTCGCTCTCATTGTGAGCGCATAACGTGAGCGGAGCGTAACGCAGTTTCTTGAAGTGTCACCCGGCAAACCAATTTATAAGACGTTGTCACGTCAAAAATTTACCTTTATATTGTCTTCAATTCTTGTCTACATTATGCGCAAGCTCGAACTCACGGCTATGTTCAGAGAGGCCAACAAGTTTGGCGCGGATTGTATATGTTGTATATGAATATTTGCTGAGAAAATAGTAAATTTCTATCGTTTATATGGTTTCTTATAATAAAACTACAATATATACCAATTTTATAACCCAGTCTAGTCTATACTTATGAGTACAGTTCCGGAATAAAGTAAAAGTTTTTCGAGATAGATTTTTATCTTGAAAATTTAGTATCATAACGATTTTCCTTCATTGAAAACCCGACTTTTGTAGTACTTTTTTTTCGTTTAATCACATTATCACCATGATAACTAACGGTGTGGTCTAAGATAGTAAACTTGCGCAACTTAAAAGGACTTGCTTACAAGTGCAGCTGTCCGAGCACACTCATAGATATTCGGTGATTTTCAATTACCTGGTGGACCTATTAAAAGCCTTACCACTATTCAATGCTTGCATCATTTTATTGTGAAGATCTATATCGACTAACACATCAAGATCGCTTAACCATCATCTTTTTGCTTTTGCTTAGGGCGCTAAGTGCGAAATATTGTTTTATTTCGCGCCTAAAATTTATTATTATAACGACCTTAGAAATCATGTATTTTCGTGACGGTGTATTTCAGGCATTTCCCATTCGTACTATTAAAATTAAAGTAGTAATAAGCGAGGAGATATACAAAAAAAAAGACAATAAATGTATTGCTTTTTTTTTCTCTAACTGACTACGCTATTGGCCTTTATTTTTTGGCCTTTACAGCTTCACCGGACTATAATGTATCGCATTTCGCAATATACAATGCAGAGATCCACAAATTGGATTGTAAAAACAAAGTTTTTACCCAATTAAAAATATTTCAATATAGTTCGTTTTCGTTTACGAAATTGGTACATGATTAATAGAAATCGTACCTTATTTGTTCATGTTTATGAAATATAAATTTAATAACGTTCCACAAAAAACTAGAAAAGTGACATCTATGAATATATTAGTAAACTACAGAGCTTGTCTTTATTAGATGACTTTTTAAATATGGTAGATGACTCTTTCTACAGTTATTTATTATATCTGGAATCGATATTTTTACGTAGTATTTTGTTTTCAAAAAGTTATAATTATAAATGATTTTCGTTTATAAGATTACTAGCCTCTACCAGCGACTTCGTTCGCGTGGAATAGATAGTTTGGGCTAATGCTAACACGCAGCGGAAACTCTCAAGAGGAAAAAAACCCCGATACTTAAACATTCTTCAATGGTGTTCCTATTGGTCTTACCGTGATATATATAGGCTATAACCATCCTCGATAAATGAATTATATAACACTGAAAGTATTTTTCAAATCAGACCAGTAGTTCCTGAGATTATCCCCTATAACCTCACAAACTTTACCTCTATATAATTTTAGTATGGATAACGAATTCCCGGATTTTGCGTTATAATAATCGCTACATAATATATTAGATAACCTTCACCAGTTCTACAATATCTTTAATGTAATAATATATTTCATATTTTTTTAGAAATATAATACAGTGTCAAAAGGACAATTCTCACAAGTACATCGTATGAGAACCGTGGCTGCTACCTACAGAGCTACAAGCCTAGAGCTTCTCAAACAACTCTCTATTGGGCCTGGCAGTGGCGGAACGCATTACGTTCGATGCATCAGAGCTGATTTGAGTGACAATCCGAATGGTTTTCAAACTGAAGTCGTTAAGCATCAACTGAGAGCATTAGCCATTTTAGATACAGCTAAAGCAAGACAGAACGGATTTTCCTCAAGAATTCCTTTCGCCGAGTTTATCAGGAGGTAATTTAAAAATTTCACAATTCGAGTTTAATTGAAACTTTTTTAAATAATTTGGTCTGATCTGGTCCGGTTTAAAAAATCTTTCAGTGTTATATAGCTCATTTATCTAGGATAGTTATAGGTATATCATCACGCTATGACTAATAGGAGCGGAGCAACAATAAAGAATATTTTAAAATTGAGTTCCGCTGTGTGTTAACATTAGCCCAATGTAACTATTTCACGTGAACGAAGCCGCGGGCAAAGGCTAGGATATAAGACGTTAAACACACTAAACCAGCAGGGGACTGGCTCTCAAATTGCTATACGACAGATTTTAAACTTTAGAGTGTTAGCTAGCCAGACGGATTTACAAGAAATTGTGTCCGAATACGCTATCAATTATTCCAACATATATACATTCTTCTCGTCATCTTAACACGTTCACGCCGGCGCGTACCACCGGTGGTTCGTATTCGATTGTGCTATTTTTAATAAATAAACGTTAAATTCTCATTATTTCTAATAGCACAATCGAATACGTACCACCGGTGGTACGGGCCGCCGGAAAAGACAGTCTAGTGCGGGCTACCGGTGGTACGCCCCGGCGCGTGTATCGTCAGATCGTTATAAAGTATAGTGTTAACTGGCTTGCGACTTCCTAGGATTTTAATTCTTAAAGTGGTCCAAGTAGACCCACAGGTATCTACGTTGGCGTGACAAAAAAAAATGGGTGTCCATGATGCGTAAGCAGAATTCCATGAAAATTGCTCTGCTTTCGATAGTGAAGAACTAAATGTTGACTTGACTTCACCTATCAATGAAGCCAGATAATATTATTTATACAGAAACTTAGCGACTGTTACTTGTAATCAATTGTATATTCCATGTTCATTACGTGTTCAGATTTGCAAAGCGCTGCCACATCAAGGCTTATTCCAATGTGCAAAGCGGAATTAATAAACCAATCAGGTGTCACTTTTTTTTCGATGACTATGAATTCGTGGTTGGAACTCAGCCGCAATGCAAATTTCCTTAGTTAAATCTAATCTTCACATTTTTGTCGAGATTTAGGAATATGGGAGAAATGTAGCTACAGCGGTCAACCGCAACCAGCTTAATTTTGAAAGTGGTTTATGGGAAAAAAGGTCTGGGAATCTCTGATTTAGGGAAACGATATTCTTAACGTATGTGTCACTATTTGAAAGCAATATAATTCATGCACAATATCCAAATAATAACATTTAAAATCCCACCAAAGCTACAAAGATTAAACTAAAGTAACAAGTTTATAGAACTCTAAATAAAAATATAGGTACATTGCCAGTCAACTATCCATCAAAACTAATTATATATATGACAGATATAGATTCCTGGCATTCGATTTTGATGAAAACGTTGAAGTGACAAAAGACAACTGCAGATTATTAATGATCCGACTGAAAATGGAAGGATGGCAACTTGGCAAAACAAAAGTATTCTTGAAATATTACAATGAAGAATTTTTGGCAAGGTAAGTAAATACAGTTTTAGGATTATTATAGAGCTGTAATAAACTAAAAATCAAATACCCATAGGTTGTACGAGACGCAGGTGAAGAAAATAATAAAAGTGCAGTGCATGATGAGAGCGTTCTTGGCAAGGAGAAAAGCCATTAAAAGTAAAGCGAAAATTCTGCACAGTATGTATACCACATACTATTTTTGATTACCTAGTAAATAGTCCCTTATGTCAATACTTAATTAGATTGCTCAATAATTTTCAGTTAAAGAATTAAAAAAGCAACAGACTCTTAATGTAACGGAAGATGAAGCAGCTCTTTTGATACAAAAAGGTAATTATAAGCAATTGAATGTTTTACAAATAATACAGAGTAACATTTACATAATACAGTCAATAGCTGCCTTTACAAGACACGCTTTTTCACGTATGAAAAAGCTGTCACACGGTAAAGAGGGCGCGTGTAAAGACAAAAAATAACAATGACTCGTGAATTTACGTACGCGCTTTCCTGTGTTCAATCTTGCATTTTCTCATCGCGCGTGAAGGAGCTGTCGCTATAGGCAGTTAATCTATATGCATTATAAAACAAAGTTTTATTTCCCGCCCCGTTTTTATCTATCTAATATCTTTAAACGAGCAATCTTGTATATTTTTATATATTCAGGATCTCGGAAACGGCGTCAGCTATTTACGTGAAACTTAGTATGTAGGTGGTTTCGGGGACGATAGATTGATCTAGTTAGATTTCATTCATACAGAACTTTTTTATCCGAGTTTTCAGGCAAAGAAAAAATATAGCTAGAATATAAAGGTAAATTTCGCCGCCGCTGTCAAAACATAAATAGCTCGGATGGAAATCGGCTGTTTCGAAAATCCGTCTAACCCCAGTTCGAATCCAAGTGACAGCAAAAGACATGTATTTTTTCATAAAGATGCTAATTTTGTGAAGCAAACCTAACAGTTTATTTTAATTTGAAAATATTTTTTACAGAACCGAGCTATGCTCGTTCGTCCAGGTACTAACTACCCCCTTATATCTTCTAAACCCCGCAATAGATGTCGATACGATTGTCACTATCACCTGGAGATGTTCTTCTGGGATTATATATATATAAGATTTATGTATACACTAAATCCTATCATATTATTGAGTACAAATAATTGTAAGAACATGTTTGTACAGAAATGCTTTTTCAAAAACAATTTAGAAGAACGACGCGCACGTCACCTAAAATCCCAAAAACACGTATAAAACTTGACTTGGCATGACTTATTTTACAAATTTATTATAGCTTCTTGTTATAATTGAATAAAATATATTTTTGAAAGACTAGTAGTACCTAGTAGACTAGTAGTTTACGTACCTGACAATCTTTTTCCAGCATATCGGGGTTACATAGTCCGCAAAGCATATGGGCCGTTGATTAATAAATCCACTGGTCAAATAGATGAAGAAACGGCAACGTTTTTAAAAAGGTTTGCTATGAAATGGAAGAGTCGTTCGATATTTCAAGTCTTGTTACAATATAGAGCAGTGCGATATCAAGATCTTGTGCATTTTTCACAACAAGTAAGTGTATCTTTAGTTTTAAGTGAACATTGTGCTAATATAATCAATTGTTAATTTTATTTGATTCCGAAGCGAATCTTTTTATAGGAGGGTTTTGAAATTTTCATCCGCAACATTTTTGTGCGACGAAAAGTGGTGGGAGCAAACACTGTGTCAGGTAGGGTTGAAAATTAAGCAACGTCGGGCGCGATCAGTCCTGGGATGTGTGAACGCTTGGGAACACAGCCTCACGTTGGCTTACTGTGTCGGATAGCTTGTTGGAAGCACCGGTTCTCGTCCGATCACCGAAAATAAGCAAGGTCGGTCGCGGTCGATACTTGGATGGGTGTCCGCCTTGGATCACCGCGTCACGTTGGCTTACTGCGTTAGAAACACCGGTTCTCGTCCGATGACCCAAACTAAGCAACGTCGGGCGCGGTCAGAATTTGGATGGGCGTCCGCCTGGGAACACCGCAAGACCTTAGCTTTTGGTGTTTTATTTTACTATAATATGAATTTTCTCTTCAATCGTATCTTTACAACACATCTTTTTTTATTTAATTGTAGAAATAGGCAAGAGTTGTTACAGTGCCACAGGATGTTAAACGATAAAGCGTTATTTTATGTCTCCTAAAGCAAACAAACTGGTGGGTCACCTGATGTTAAGTGATCACCACCGTCCATAGACACCAGCAACACCAGAGGAGTCGCAAGTGCGTTACCAGCCTGTGTTGGTGGAGAAGGGGGATGGAGGGAAAGGGCAGGGAGGGAAGGGAGAAGGGGGAGGTGGGTCTCTGGCGCTCTCACTGACCGAACGAAACGCAACAATGCAAACACTGTTACTTCAAGTCGTTTTTCTGAGAGGATGTGCAGTGTAATCAGTAGCGTAGTCGTTCAGACCCAAGGCAAATTCATCTAATGGGTTATTTATTAAACATGAAGATACATTGAGTCTCCACAAGTCAAAGCCCCGATCATTTTGCCAGTTCTGCCTTATATTATTACGCTTATAAGCATAATCTTAGTAAACATAAACATTGTTTTTTTTTTTTCAATAATTGTATTTATCTCTGATGAATGCTTTTTGTTGTATTAAAATTTCAAGTTTCAGTATTTTTTGAGAACATAAAACCAAAATATTAATTTTCTTACCTTCTAAAAATCTTATATTTCTCGATGTATGTCTAGACACAAACAGAACATTCATGAATTCCAGGTTCACATATATAACCAGGCTGTACTGGGAGCTTTTCTAGATATCAGCACATCAGTTATATTGGACCGCGTTGATCCTCAAGCAAAAGAATCCGACTTCCTCGGATCCAGTCCGCCTACCGTATGGAAACTGCCATTCAGAATTGATCAACTTCAATACTACGACACAATGCAGATGTGTGACCCTACTGCGAAAAGTAGGTAAGGTGTATCATTTTTCTTGTAACAATTCCATTCCATTATCTATTCTTATATTTAATTACCAATAAGGACAATAGTTAGTTTGCCAAATTATTATAATTAAACAATACCTTCAACAACTTTATAGACCATTTGTTGAATAACAGTACAGTAATAACAGTAAGTACTTGTTATTACGAGCAGTTGTTAGTAGTAATTATTAAATGGATTAAAGATTAATAAAACAATTTATTTGTTCTTATAGTGACACATTTGTCAGTCAATATGACTCCGACCATGAACAATGGGACGAACCATTAAAACGCAGATTTAGTTCAACGAAAACAGACCCAGACGTTTCGGCGAGCACACAAACGCTCATTACCGTACCATTCTGCAGGGATCCGACGCAACCTGTACCAAAGTTGCCACCAGACGTTAGCAAAAAACAACAACCGGAAACCATAGACGAAAAGCAAGATCCAGAAAACGTAGAAGAAAATAAAAAACCAGGAGCTGAGGAAATAGAACAAAAACCAGAAGAAAAGGACGCCATAATCACAAAAGTAGAAAAGGAAATGTCAAGTAAAAGACCAGCGGTATACAAAAAGAAACATGGTCACACACCGCAAACGTATTACATTCCGCCTGAACCTTGGAACACTGTACGCGACGATTCTGATATATTAGAAGACAGCGCTCCAAAAGTAAGGAGATCTCAAAGCAAGAGTTTCAACGCCTATGATGGAACGGATATGCAAAATCCAATACAAGAATTGCAAGCAATGGCAAGACCAGCCACTGACATGAACGACGATGATCCTCCTTTCAATTTCCAAGCCATGCTAAAACGGACGCCGAAGAATAGAGCATCAATGAAAAGATTAGAGGAATTAGGTAACGACTCATTGAAAAAGAAATCTAGTGTTGTTACACCAAAGAAAGGTAAAGCTTCTCCGCCTCCTGTAAATTACACTCCAGAAATTTTTGAAAATAATTCTCCACCGGCGCCTACATCTATAAAAAGAATACCAACACCAGAAGCAACAACTGTCATCAAAACACCAATAACAAAAATAAGTGATCCAATCACACCACAAAAAGCGATCCCAAAAGAAGACATAGCCTCCCAAAAAGAGGCCATAGCACCATCCAATGACGTTAAAACTATAACAAAGCAACCCGAACCAGAAGTCAAAGAATGTACACCACAAGAAAAGGAACTAAAGTCTACACCGCAAAACAAAGAACTAACAAGAGAAAACTCAAACGACCTCATCATCGACAAATTAAAAAGAATAGACTCAAAACCCGAACTTATTTACCCCATTATAGATACAACGGCTACAATTGAGAAAATCGAACTGGCCCCTGGAATAACTGTTGAAGGGACGGTCATAAATTTGTAAAATTAAAACAACACACATTTATTGTACAAAATATATTTAATCTTCATTGCATTGAAAGTCCGTGTACATCTATATATCGTTACAAATATTTAGTTTTGGACAATTAAGTTTTAAAGCCATAAGTTTTGTTAAGTCATACATTTCATCTGATACATCATTTAACCAGTAAATAATTTATTATCTCAATTAACTTTATGAGTATGATTAAATACAAAATCGGACTTAAAGCGAATTATGGCGTATTTTAAAGCGATTTCCACACTTACTATTGACATACTAATCCATAAATACGTGGATAATTATCACCAATAATAATTGTTAACCTTTATTGTGTGGAAAATCACTCAAAAGCTATATCTTATCAATTTTAAATATATATATTTATATTTTTATATTATCCACCTCGGCAAAACGTATCTTAATAAAAAATCCTTTGGTAACTTATTATAGATAATCTTAATCCAAATATGTAATAGTGGTCGAGTTATTCTTAACTTCTTATAAATTACTCTGCTAATTGATGACACTTTATCAATTTAGATCTGATACAATTGACATGAATACACTATATATTATTAGAATAGTTCTATTACGTATACTATTACAATTTTCTCCTCTGTTTTATATTATGAAGCTCGTTTTAAACTTTGTACGGTTTGATATGTTTCGCATTATATATAAATATATATACTGCCCTACAAAAGGCAACTAAAGTAACTGTTATTTTTGTCGAAAAGTAGAATGTAGTATATCTGAATCAATGAACACCGAGATAAACCCGTTACATTTATTTACGATGTTCAATACAGTAGAACTTCGATAAGTCGTAAGATGTTGTTTTCTTTCTTGTTGCCTTCTTCTACCCTTCTCGTCCTGGATGAATATTTGAGACGTTGATAAGTCAAAATGATAATTTTTACTTATTTATGTGTTGCAATATATATTTTATTATTCATAGCATATTCTAACAGAGAGATCATCTATAATTTAAAGTAACGACTCAAACAAAACAAAAAACTTTATTTATAAGTCAAAACCTTTTGAGACGAACTAGATAAAAAATTCATTTTTCGCGTCTCCTTTAAAGTTCGATTACTGACGTTCTACTGTATTCTTATAAAAAACTAATTTTATAAAAAAAATATATATTGTACTCTTTTTTTAACTTCAGTAACTATTATGTCCTTAGTACGCCAGTATAAACTAAAAGAAGAATTTTCCGTACTAACTTTGCCTTTGTATTAGTATTTTATATCGTTAATTCCTGTTCAAATGGGTTTACCAAAATTCATGCTATCAATTATAGCATAGCTCGCAGTAAGCCATAAAGAATACAGTGGGCCTACCCAATATAAATAAAACCACGTGATATAGCGCTCAGATATATCATCTCCATACATTTTGTCGTTTTCTATTTGCGTTAGTGATTGTCGATAAGCAACTTGGGTAGACCCCCGGTTTATTTAGAAAACATAAAAATACCACGGAACTATTACTTATTTTGTATATACTTGCCATTCAGATACAGTACAATAGGTTTGGCAAACCACATAAAGATAACGATTTCCGAATCAACGGGTTTCTCGTTTTAAACTCAACATTGGCAAAGTTCATACGATCTCGTTTAATCTTAATATCATAGTTTTGTTTTGATACATTAATATCGTGTAATCATCTGAATAACAAAATATGTAAAAAATAAATCATGTAGACACTTATTTCCTAACCTCAAATAAAACATATTTTTAAATGATTTATATTCCATATATAAAAATATGTGACTAGGATATCTATATGCACCGGTATTCATTTCATATTATTCACCTTCACTTGGTGTTCATAAGAAAGTATAATCTATACTTTTTCCATTATATTATCTGCTCAATGACAGTTTGGTTCAGTGACCATCGCATTGGATCATATCGATTATCATTTCATTTAATCGATATTAATATAGTGAAATGCGTTTAAACTTACTAGAAAAATCGACTTTTTAAGAGTTAATTGTTTTACCTAAGAATTTGGAAGCAATTTAAGAAAATCGATTGCAATTATTTTGTACAGGAAATAATTAAAAATAAAAACCTTCATGTAATACTTATAGTTTAGTGCATATGATATCATTTTAGTACGATATTTTAAACAATAATCTTTCTATTCTATTTCGATTATGGTAGATTTTTTATATAACTAGCGTGGATACTATATAATCTATGGGTCAGATGACACGCCGAATGTCATAAACATAAACTCTGCTGTCAAGAAATACCAAATTTGACAAGCGTACAATTGTCAAAATAAAATAATGGAAAAAGTATACTATAGTGAAATGTTTCATAAAAATAAATATTTATTTGAAAATATACCACTTTTATATAAGTTGGCAACCCCATCACTATGTTATTATTAATGCTAATTTTATTAACTAGCATTATTATATTTATATTCTTAGTATAAACGTGTGAGCAGTATTATTTTTTTAATGAATATCATCACAAAATTACAATACCTTACAATATAAGTCTTAAATTAATATGGAAAGTCACTTAATTATCATTCCTTTAATAAAGATCTAAAAAAATATTACCAATCCGTGCCTTATTTCAAATGCAGGCTTTTAAATACTGTAAGATTTTATTATCAAATATAATTTCTCTTTATATCTAGACATCACATAATAAGAATTATTGCCAAAAATATCCTTATGTAATTAATTGACTTAAAACTATATTGATTAATTAGGAAATGTCCCATAAGTATTATAAAAAATATCATCGAATATCATTAGAAAACCTTAAATAATCTACCTTAAGCTCTATTATTCAGTCATGATTGAATTCTTTTTTTTTATTTGGATTAAACATACAATTGTATTCCTCCATACAATTGAAACATTTTTAATTTTTTTTTTTGCAAACAAAAAGATTAGTAGTAGCTATGATTTAGACATTCGAAATAGCATTTTAAATATTGAGATACTTTATGGTGTACTCTTGTGACGTTGAAATAAAAAAGTATAAGATTATATTATATTTAGCAAAAGACATTAAATTCTACTAACATTTTTGAAAAGAATGCTCTATCTATGTGGATGTCATTTTTTTTTAAATCTCTGTCCAACTATAGACCTCACATCTAAATAACTAAAGATGAATCTTACATAACTAACAATCAACTGACTTCATATTATTGAGATCACAACACATTTGTGTGTTCAAAATAAAACATTAAGGGAAATGTTTACAATAAGAGTTCTTATTCGGTAGTAAAGAGAATGAGACTTAACAAGAAATAAAACCTTTATACTAAAAATTTAACACAGAGAGCATTAATATTAAAGATGCATGTTAATATTTTATTTAAATAATGTGCATTGTTTTGACAAAAGCGTGGTTATTACTGACCATTTTACTGGTAAATATTTTCTATATTACTGGCAACTTTTTCGCGTCGCGTTTCCCATAAATACACGTAAGTATCTATGACGTACGATGTATACATCTAAATAGGTTTCGCTAAATACATGTATGTATTTCTCAGTGCTGAGTACATTGTCATAATCAATCCGAATATTGGTATCAAAACACATAAATCAGAATGTACGACAATGAGAATGTTCCTGCCCATATTTCGAATCCATTTGAGAGAGAGAGAGATAAAAAGTCATTCTACTCTCCCTTTTTACGAATTTCGGCGAAAATGTAAAGCGATTGGAGAAATGGCTAAAATTCAAATTCAGTATACCAAATTCATATATTGGCAAAATCAAGTCTTTGCAAAATGTAAGCATTGCTGATTACATTTTGTATTGTCAAAATCTTCCCACGAGTAAACTCTAGTGAGTAAACAAGTACATATTTGAAATTACATTATGGATACTATTTCATTGAAATTTGCCATTTTGTAGTCTATATGTAGCGATTTCTCTGTTCATATGAAATATATAATATACATATTACATTAAGCTGATTTTTATTCGGCCTATATAAAGTGTGAATTTGCTAATTTTTTAATTTATTTTTTCAGGCAACATTTTATATCAATTTATTATTTTGTATTCTGGCAACCTAATTTTAAAACCCTAGAATTGTTCAGTACTAACATTTTTAGTACTGCACCAAATCGTTTTTTTTTTTCGAAGTGACTACGCTATTGACCCAGCAAGGTCTTAACAGCTTCACCGGACTACTAAGGCACTCAGCCGATTTTATTTTGGCAACCAGCTCAAGGGTGCACGGCACACCTCGGCTTGGCTGTTGCCTGTTACATGCAAAATCGCGACCTATCTTAGATAACCTAGCCAACTGTTCATATATGTATGAGTTGTTGAAACTTATATGTGTACCAAGCATACTCGCCTCAACAACTCCTCCATATATTTGTTATCGGAAAATTGAGTTTTTCAGTTCGATAAGGGAAAAAAGTAAACCCTTCCACTTTCATGTGTAAGCGTGTAGGCGTGCACGTGTGTGGGGGTGATCGTGTAGTGTTGTAGCGGTGATGTATATTTGTGTGTCACCGTATCGGGCAAGCTACGCACTCAAGGGCTCCCTACCGAGGGATCGAACCTAGGCTTGAGCCGCTGCCGTGCGAGGCCTAATCGGGTTACCACCAAATCGTATGAAAATGATAGTTGTACAAAGATCAAATGACAATTTTATTTATATTCAATTGCCTTCAAACAAATATTAAGTGTTTTGATACTTTTATAATCGGTAAGTTTAGAGATTTTATTTTATACCAATATCTTTTTTTTATAATTCAAGAGTCTTATACAATAAATCACACTAATATATTGTAATAAAATTTAAAACCTATTGCTTGTTTTCCTAGTTTTACAGCTCGGGAAACAATATTATTTATCATATGACACACGAAAAGTATGGATAATACACATATATAGTATATATAAAATGTTTAAATACATAAAACACATTTATTATATCTGTGTTACCAATTTAAACAAATATATGCGATCAAAAGACCGCCGCTGTCAGGAACAAACTATCTTATTTCTTCAACTACGATTGTAATTTTAAATGGAGATTGAGATTGTTTGCATTTGCAAATTTTCGTCACGTAAGGAAAAAGAGTTATCTTTCTCTCTGTCTATAATCTGTGTATTTTAATTTTCTATCAATAACATGATGTAAGAAAAAAATAAGTAATGAAAAAGTTCAATTAAATTAAAAGTACGTTTCATATAACTCATGTATGTTTTATAACAAAAACAAATAAATGTGAATTAATTTTCCAAGCGTTCGGTATTGTTATTATATTACAAATTACGCTCTTCTATTCGAATTTTAATATTCGCACACACACACAATCATATAGAAGGAGATAGGCAGAGAGAGAGAGAGAGAGAGAGAGTCCATTTTCCTTACATGACGATTTCTACCTCAAACTACATTAAGAAACTTCGTTCGGAAATCAACTTCACAATATTATAAACTCCTGACAAATTCTTTTTTTTTAATCATACCAACAATGATATGCCAATTAAACAGACTGAATTGCACTGCAAATTCATAGACTACAATAAAGTAATATATGACACTGGTTTACGTATTCTATGATTTTATCAAATTTTTGGCCCTCGATCATGAATTAATTATCAAATTAAAAAAAAAAAACGATTTTCAATTACAATTTTTATAGGAAGACATTTTTAAATCTTTAGATAATTTTGTAAAATAGATCAATAGAAAAATACTACAAAATAGTGAAGCACGGATATTCCACAAAAAATTGTATAAAAATAATGTCATAGTATAATATACCATAATACCTTGGTCATAGTTTAATTCTTGAAAATATACTCATATTATTTAAACTTCTCTTCGAACGATGGCACAGTTCTAAATGGAAATGAGAGAATCATGACATACCCTAATTGCTCTTGTCGCTGACATTCCCATCCATACTAACTTGTCCTAGTAATTGGGTAACGCTGGGCTCGTTCAGAGTCAGCACAGCGTGAGCTTCTACCATTACCACCAGCGAATTGCGAGCCTCCTCGTGGGGCACCCCGTGAGTCCGAGTCGCGTGGGAGTACCACGCCCCGGTCGAAGGTAGGACTGACACGCACCATTTGCACGATAACCTAAAATGATTGACGTGTACAATGAATAAAGCAATAAGTTCAATAATAAACTCTTTTTTTTTTCTCGAACTGACTACACCATTGGCCTTATTTTTTTTACCTTTACAGCTTCACCGGACTACAATAATAAACTCACTTTTCCCGGAATAAAGACATAAGTAACAATCAAAACCAAATATAAAAGAATATGTATGTATATGTAAGAATATGTAATGTAGTGGTAGAGCCAAGCTGAAGCTATTATTGTTTTCAGCACGAATTGGTCGGCTCGTCCGGGGAAGCACCACCCTCTCACAGAAAACCGACGTGAAGTAACAGTGCTCGCATTGTTGCGTTTCGTTCGGTCAGTGAGAGAGCCGGAGACCCACGTACCCTCCCCTTCCCCTTCCTTCCTGTCCCCATGTCCTCCTCCCAAACACAGGCTAGCAACGCCCAACTCCCCTGGTTGTTGCAAGTGTCTATGGACAGTGGTGATCACCTAACATCAGGTGACCCATCTGTTCGTTTGCCTCCTATGATACAAAAAAAAAAGAATAAATAGAAATAGTTTACAGTAATGTTACGTAAGAATTAAGAGGGATAATAAGGAAAATAATTAAGAAGACATTTCGCTCTATTGGACTTGCAGTGGTATCTAAAAAAAAACAGAATTTATATAGGAATCAATACTTTCTGATAAACATTTTTGTCATATAACAAATAACTTGAATTAAAATTTAAAAAAAAAAAATGTACAAATCCTACGAAATGAATTATATAGTAAAATTGTAGGTGATAGAACGCAGTTGAAGCTGGTTTCAGCATCAATGAGTCGACTCGACCGAGGTAGTACCAGCCTCTCACAGAAAAACGACGTGAAGTACCAGTGCTTGCATTGTTGCGTTTCGTTCGGTCAGTGAGAACACCGGAAGATCACCCGCCCTCTCCTTCCTGTTCCTCCTTCTCTTCCTCTCCCCTTCACCCCCAACACAGGCTGGCAACGCACTTGTGACTACCCTGGTGTTGCAAGTGTCTATGGACGGTGGTGATCACTTAACGTCAGGTGACCCATCTGTGATCTCATAAGTGTGATGTAAAAAAAAATCATTCTTTTGCCATATTAGAATATGTTTAATTTGAATGTAGTTTTCAGGAAAACACAAAGCTGAACCTAGGTTAGGAATAATAATTTGTAGATTAGAATATATTACCATACTTTCCTTTAGATGGATCCAAAGACTAATGACAACATTACAATTAGAAACATAGAAATAGTTATTAACTTCTTAGCTTGATTTCATGTAAGTTAATCTTGAATGTTAGATGACACAATAAATTTTACATTGAAGTAAACATTTGCAACATTTGCTAAGTTTTATTCCTTACCTGTTGGTAATATGTCTTGATTTCACATGTCTCCGTCTGTATCCCCAGCTGTTGTACACACGTGGACAGAACGGACATGGAAATGATGGATTTGCGTAGCATGTATTGTTTTTGTCTGAAATTGTAACAATAACTATATAAAGAACCTTGTTAATTCCAATAATGAGACATGACAAATATGTCTATTAGAATGAGAACACTACACACTAGGAATCACCTTGGATTCTCTCTCATATACCCAGCTTTTTTTATTTTTTTCTCGAACTTACTACGCTATTCACCTAGCAAGGTCTTACCAGCTTCACGGGGCTACACATATATTCAGCAAACGAAGTGCATTATATGAAGTATGACCATCATTCATATAGTGTATCATAAGATCATCATGGTGACTATCTTGTAATTCATCATATTCTGAGACCAGCCAAAGGTTTACAGGCCTATATGACCCTGTTTAAATCTGTTTTTTTTTTCTAATCTATTTACAATATAGAGGTCCTCAAAAGAAGGCTGAATAATTTTTAACATGGTAAAATTTCTATATTGTGGGCTTCACTTTCCATCAGGTATGACTGAGGCAAAGAGTCATGGAATGTATTTAAAAATAGATGACAAGAAAGATTATCAATACATTAAAAATATTTCACTATGCTTCCTATCACACACAGCTTGTTACTATTAAAAGTGAAAAAAATAATAATGGAAAGCAGTTTAAATTTTATGTTCCTTATTTAAATAGAAATATATTTTGTAGAAATGATGATAATCTAATGGGCCTATGTTAATTGATGTTGACTCAAGTCCTTGAAATGGAACAAGGCTTTTAGTTTTAAAGAAATATTGTAAGGAGATCATAGTATGATTCATTTCTATGATACCCACTTGGCTAGCTACCTGCCTGTTTGTCTCCTACTATGTCACGAGCTAGTCCCACATGTTCACTTAACACTTAGTTGTCTGACAATGTTACTTAGAAACTATGTCACAAATTTTATACATTTTTGAATGATTAAAATGTGCTAGACATTAAAAACCAAGAGAAGTATTTTCTTTATTATAAGGTGAGACAGGAATGAACATGATGCCCAAAGATTTGGAATATTTTTATCACATTTAGTTTCATAAATTGAAATAGACAATACAAGTGTAATAAAGAATTAACGATCAGATGAGATTGTAGTTAAATATTATTAGATATTAGGATATACCTTTACAGTTCTGAGCTTCACTTGATACAGAATTCAAATTTTCTGTTGTTATACTCAATGATTCCACAATTGTACCACTCTGGAGGACTGTCTCTACTTCTTTATCAATCTCTATACTCTCTTTTTCATCATCAACAATTATTCCATTAGTCTTTTCATTTATGTTGAGACAGGGCTGTGTACTACTGACTTCACTGATCCATTTCTTTACATTTCTTTCATTTGGTGAAATAGTACAAACTGTTTTGTTTGAGAAATTATCTGTATTAACAGAGTATTTCTTCTCAATTGTATCTTCAAGAAGAGCAATGTCTGTATCATTCGTATTCTCTCCAGAATAATCTGTGAGTGGTGAATCTATTGGTTCAACTTTAGGTGTTATACTCTGAAAGATTTTAATGATTATAAACAATTACAACATAATGTTACTACTGAAACTGAGTAGATACTAAATGTATTTGATTAAATAGTCTAATCAAAATCCACAATTTGAAGAAAGATATATGACCTTTTAGAAATGTCATAGTGTTACAGAACATTAATGCAATTTTTGATATTTTTTCTTTTTTATCGTAGCACGGCAAAATGACTGTACTATGCCTGATGGTAAGCACAGTACAATCCAAAAATAATAGCGACCACCGATTAACACACTGTCCATCGCTGGTCGCCACTATCATGCCGGCTGGCAGAAAGCTGGATATGCACAGGCTGATCCTGAAACGCGACGCGCAGTAGCGAGTCATTATTACGGGCTTTTTCGCCATGTACATGGTGGTCGCGACCCAGTCGGGCTGTAAAGCCCTACCACCCCGCTTTCGCCATTGCCTCGTTCGTTATTCAGCAGGGTGCACCACATGCAGGTGAGGTTGGCTTGGGTGTCTCAAGTTTTATGATGTTATTGGACACCCCTTACACCCCAATAATCACCAATATATTCTATAAATTTTTCTCTCTCTCTAAAACATTAAGCAAGTGTGGCGCATTTAAAACATAGCCTTTTTAAGGCAAGTATTGAATACATATTAACTTTTTGTAATAACAGAGATGATTTTTTTTTCTCGAATTTACTAAGCTATTGGCCTAGCAAGGTCTTAACAGCTTCACAAGGACTGCTATATCAATTATAATTTTATGCACCTGTACACAAATTATTGTAATATTAAACTCACAGATGCTTGTAAGACATCTCCAGAATTGTTTGTCTGAGTGTCTATTTTAGCTCCAGGCTTTTTGTATCTATTGTTGTTATCTTCATGTTCACTTTTCTTACGTTTCTTTCCTTGTGTTGTTCCTGCGGATTTCTGAAATTTGATCAATAACAGCATGTAACATTAAAATAATAAGTACTCTGATAGTAAATAGATTTTTTGAAGAAAACATGGTCTTTATGCCATAAATGAAAATTAACAGTATTTATGTTGACAAAATCAAATGTATCCTTTTACTTACTTTATAGGTTTTAGGATTTTGCCCCAATCTTATCTAATGTTAAATGCCAACTAGTCTATGGTTTATATATATGTATATATATATTATATGTGGCAAATGAACATGTGGGTCAACTGATGTTATGTGATCATGACCGTCCATAGACCCCAGTGATACCAGAGGAGTCTCAAGCACTTTGCCAGCCTGTGTTCGTGGGGAAGGAGGGAGGGAGAGCGGAAAGTGGGCCCGTGACCAAACGAAAAACAATAATGCAAGCATTGTTACTTCACAACGGTGTGTCTGTGTGATAGTAATACTACCCTGGACATGCTGACCTATTCAAGCTGTCACCAGTTATAGCTTCAACATGGCTCTATCACTAACAAACACCCAAACCTAGAGGGGACTGGCTCTCTATTGCAGCTGCCGGAATACACTAACAAAGACTCGGTGATAGAATTTTAAATGGATGATAGCTAGCCAGGCGGACTTAGAAAAAATCGCTATGGATTCATCACAATATCTTCCTTACTACCTATGCATATTGAGTAATTAATACTAAGAAACTTTTTTGATAGAAACATTGTTTTGAAAAATAAAAATTATTTACCTCATCCTCTTTTGAGATTTCGCTTCCTGCTGATAGTCCACAGATTTTTAATGTGTCTGCAGTCTTTAGCAGCACTGGCAGAAATTCTTCAGTAACATTAACTTCTCCGTTGTACATAAACGTTAGTAAAGTCCGCAAAGAGGCCGTATTTATGTCGTGCAATACTATAATTGGATCCTTGTGGGGGTTTTGCTAAGAAATAACGCGTGGGTGTTAGACGAAAAAACAGTAATTGTAAATGCGTATATAAAGGTTCGCAGTTACCTGAAATATGGATCTGAACACAACGCTGTTGGCTGATAATATTACTTTATGTGCCTTAAAACATTGGCCTTCCGAAACCAGGGTCACGTCCGAAAGCCCCTCATCTTTGTATAATTCCTTTACGTTTGATAATATATTGCTTTGGAAACCGTTCCATTTCAAACTGATCTCCTGATTGCTCATAATTGTTTCTTAATTACATAAAGGAAATTAGTAGTTTGAACGAAACTATAAGAATAATCAAAAAACACAACTAATGCAAAATTCGATAAAAGAAAAACAATACACAGATAAAAAATACATTGCTATTCATTACTTTTAATAGTTGAGGTTACTAAAAACTCGTCTTTTAGGTCTAATATCATTCTAATTTTTTTATCTGTCGTTTTGTTTCGTAGCTTTGATTTTTTAATATCTCCTGTCCAATACCTTACACAAATATAAAGTAATAATTAAATGTTTTAGTATATTATATGAAAAGTGGAATAATTGATGATCATATTATATAATATGTTCTTCCCCCTAATAAAATAGCAGTTATATAAAATGATGGTTCTCTTATCAATAAATCGATTATCGTTTAATATTAAAAAGAAATAGACATAAAACGTCCATGCCTCATTCTAATAAAGTGGTATAACAATTAAATTACATACATACGTATATAAACATAGATCAGACTGTATTTTCATCACATTTACTTAAAGCAATAAATAAATTGGGACAAGAATAAGCAAATTAGTCCTTATTCAAAATTAAATAAAATGAAAGAATATCGACCGGGGATATTCATTCCGTTTGATGTGAATTTTTTACAATATTTTGTAAACCTTATTGTCAGGACTACATATTTTTGAAGTTCAAAAATATGAAATTAGCATACCTACTTTTATTTTTAGTTTTTATGTTACTAATATTATTTTACAATATTTTTTCAAACTACATAAAATCTGTCATAAAAACTTTGTAAACATTTTTTTACATTCCTAAAATCTTTATACTTATGTTATAAAACGAAGGTATTACTCAGAATAGTATGTTATTACAGAAAATGAGAAATTAAAAAAGAAATCGTCTGTTAGTTTCTAAATAAAAAAAAAAGTTATATTGCTAGGGTCCGGTTTCAGCGTACAATTTGAAAAAACCGATTACTTTTCCTTTTATTATGCTAACTAGCGAAGGATAGTTGTACAGATTACAATTTTGAACTTTTATTCAGCAATAAAATTTTCTAAATTACAGTATAATCTGATCTTTCTTGCGCCGACTCTGGTCTGCACCTTGAAGGTCAATATGGAGGCCACTGAACCCGACTCTATATCCGAGAAAACGAGCACCATAATATCCTTGTTTCTGCTACATACTGAACAGCTAATACAACTTAACAAATTTGCTTGGGAACGCATTACTTTGTATACCGATCATTTCATAAACAACATTGTTAGATAGTGTATATCTTATTTAGATAATTTGTTTACCTTGAAATAGGTAACGATATTTCGAAATAATTAAATACTTATCTACTATCGATTATTAAGACGATTATCAAGACCGTGAAGTAATATTTCACGTAAACACTTTAAAATAGTACTAGAGAGGTACAATTAAAGGGGTATTTACCTCTACCGCATTTTGTGACATTTCAGTGAAAAAGTGTGTCGTAAAGATACATAATAGAAGTGACATTTTTGTACTACGGTAAAAAAAGTGTGTGTGTATTTATGTACACGCGTTAGAAGTTATACTTCTTTGGTGTAACAAGATAAAAATCTTTTCAAAAATGTTAGTTTTCGCCTTATTCTATGTTTGTAGAAAAAACGACACTAACATAAGAATAAAGTATTTAATAATAATGAAGTATGAAGGTTTTAATACAAAGAAATACAAACAACAAATACAAAGAAACAAAATGTTGACTATAGCTAATATGGTGTCGGTATTTCGTGTCGGTCTGCGCGCGCATCGTAAAAATTTACTCTCATCTTTTTTCCCTAACGCGCCAATAGAAGTATAACTTCAAAAATCACAACAAAAGGCCAAATTAGGCGATGTTTCCAGGCGATCACACATCTAAATATAGACCGCGCCCGACGTCGCTCAACTGACTGTATGAGAACCGTTGTTTTAACACTCTGTCCGACACAGAGTTTACCTCTATCACTTTTCGTCACAGAACAAGGTTGCGGACCACGATTTCACAGCCATACCATACTACGTTTAGTGAAACTCTTCAAGACAATGCGATGAAACTATACTATAGTGGTTATATAGGTTTTTTCTAAAGTTAAACTAACAAACTATTATTGTCCAGTCGAAAATTTGTTGGCATACCAGGTGTGTTCTAGCAACTGGACCTAAGAGTCAGTTGCCTATAAGTTTAGTAGTTTACCATCTTAGCCAAGAGTTACGATTCTGACGCGGCCGGGAACGGTTGTGTCCGTGCGCACGGAACAATATTTCGATTCTCGCGAGTATAGTGATACAGTGTATTCCAGTGTAATACGTAGTGTTACTGTGATTTGCGAGTGCTGTTTTCGAGTGTTTTAAAAACCGCACTTTTCAGTGCGCATCCTATATAGCGAATAGTACAACGTGTCGGTCATCCAGCGCATCGTATCGTGTTGGACGTGTTTATCTCGTGTAATTCGTCACATATCCAGAGCTTCGTTTCGACATTTTAATCGAAAATTTCAATCGTTGGGCGTTCTTTTCAGATCATTTTATTTATATTTTTAGTGCGCGCCGTGTTCAACGTGTACATAGCATCGAGATCGACGTAAATAACGAGCACAAAACGTTTGATAGTCCCGTAGCTTCATTTTGGCGTGTCCCCCTGCCCATCAGGCAGGGAGGTTAATTTAATCCGTCCGCGTGTCCTCCCCCCCCCCATGCCACGGAATGGCTAGTCAAAATCAGTCGATGTTAGATCGTCTAAACTGGCTGGAAAAAATTGTACAAAATATTGCAACCCATGCCCCGCATCTATTAGAAGATTCTCAAATTGAATTAGAATATGCGTCTCGTATCCCAACCACGAATTCCTTCGATTTGCTAGATTCGTATCAGTCTCCGAAAAGACACGATGATAGAACTCCGGCCACCGCCCCCATCCCGAGTTCCAACTCAGAATCCGGAGATGATATGGAGCTCGATACAATCGTACCCGCCGCATCTGTAGTCTTACCCGCCACGAATTCCGAAAATGATAGATTCGAAGTCGTTACGCATAAACGGAAAAATTCGAACCCCACTCCCTCCGCGTCCCAAGTCTCCGATTCTGAGTTGGGTTCCATACACCCGGTTCAGAAAAATATCAAGAGAGATAGCGCCCGAATGCCTATGCCTGCGTCAGCTAATCACAAGCCCCGCCCCATCGATCTTACTCAAGCCGACGCTACGACTTCCGTAGCCACGGCTAAGAAGCACCGCCCACCTCCTGTTACAATCCAAGACAAGGTTTCATGGTTAAAGATTTCCACTAAAATGAACGATTTAAAAATTCAATACAGCTCCGCCTTGAATACCTCCGCGGGTATTCAAGTGAAAGTTCCTACCTCCACTGATCACCGCAAGCTGACCACCTTTCTCAGGGAGGGCCATTACGCGTATTTTACGTTTGCTCTCGAGGAAGAGCGCCTCCTTTGCGTAGTCCTCAGACGTATCCCGGTAGAACTTTCGACCGACGAAATCTCGGCCTCCTTGAAGGAGCACAACTTTCCAGTCCGTGAGGTGCACAGGATGTATCACCTGCGTATCCGAGCGTCCTATAACATGGTTCTGGTCATCCTAGACCGCTCCCAGGAAGGAAAGGCTATCTTTAGCCTGACCTCTGTATGTGGCCTCACCGGTATCACCGTTGAGCCCCCCCGGAAAACTCACACACCGTCGCAGTGTCATAACTATCAGAGTTATGGTCACTCGGCGCGGAACTGCTATCTCCGCCCTAGGTGCGTCAAGTGCTTAGGAGAACATAACATTCCACGGAGGAGTGCGAGCGCACGCCCGGCTTTCCTGAACCTCCTAGCTGCGTGTTGTGCGGGAACGCGGGTCATCCCGCGAATTATCGCGGCTGTCCCCGCGCCCCGCGCACGCACACAACGCCCTCGCCAAGCGAGACAGACGGCCAGAGCGCCTGTCACCGCCACCCGCACTCCGCCTCCGCCACTCATGTCCCTGGAGGTCTTCCCCGACCTGCCGGGTGCCTATCACACCCCAGCAGTGCCCGTGCCCACTCCGCGCGCGCCACCCTCTGTGCCGTGCGCGCCCCAACCCGTGCGAGCCGCTCTGTCCTCCTGGGCTCCCAAACCTCAGCCCCAGGCTCCGAAACCTCAGGCTCAGCCACCGCAGGCGAAGCCTATTCAATACGTACCGCCTCAACACCTTTCCCTTGGACGGCGTTGACTGGATTAGCCAGTTAATGGTTGTGCACAATGTAATTGATGTCTTACCTTTTGCCGAGCTTCTCGTGACGAAGAGAAGTCAGGATATGCTCAGAGCATTCGCGCGTTTTCCGGCTCTTGCTAGGACAATGAACGAACTCGCCCGTGCTCATTATAACAAATCGGTTTTACAATGTTCGCGGCAATGAATAGGTTTAAACCGCGCGGTCTATCTCTTTCATTTTTTAATGCTAGGAATCTCTCAACACAGCGCGATCTAGTAGCTGCCTTCTTGCGCGATAAACAAATAGATGTTTTTCCCGTACAGGAAACATTATTAAAACCAAAAAGGCGTAGCCCGCGAATCGCGAATTACAATATAATTCGAAATGATCGTGTCACCCGCGGGGGTGGCATCTTAATCTACTTCAAACGCTCGTTATACTGCATGCCGATAGATCCACCCGCTCTAACCAATATGGAAGTGTCAGTGTGTAGACTAGGGATGACCGGTCATACGACCATTATAATAGTGTCCACGTATCTCCCGCCGACTAAAGAATTATTAAAATCCGACTTAGAAGCGTTGTTCGAATTAGGAGACTCCGTCATAATAGCAGGGGACCTCAACAGCGGGAACGTCATCTGGAACAGTCCAACTACTTCTCGTAACGGGAAAATATTGGACAGACTAGGCGACGATCTAGCTTTTGACGTCTTAGCCCCTATGGAACCCACTCACTTTCAAGATAACTGTCGTCCGACAGTGTTAGACGTAGCTCTCTTTAAAAATGTCACGCTTCGGGTACGACTCATACAAGTCGTACACGAACTTGACTCAGATCACCGTCCCGTTATACTACTGTTAGGTTCGAGCTCGGATGCCACCCCTCCGTCGGTTAAGGTGGCAGATTACGCGAAACTCGCGCGTTATTTCAAAGATGATCCTACCTCTCAAAGTTTAGACAGGATTCCGGACGTGTTAGTGTCGAAAGCCGACGCGGACCTGGCTATCGATTCCCTGGTCGATTACCTCCAGACCGCCATCAGGGAGACCTCGAAAAAGGTACAAGCGGTGAACGATCGCCGCTTTATACTCCCGGACGACGTGAAGGCATTGATTACGGAAAAGAACGCCGCGACCCGAGCTCACGACACTTACCCGTCCGCAGAGAATCGCGATCGTTTACGCTCACTACGAAAGTTAGTTAAAAATCGAATCTTTCAGATCCGGGCCGACAGGTGGGACAGTCTTCTGGAGGACATCCGGCCATCCCACCTGGCGTACTGGAAACTCGCGCGAATATTTAAGTCACACGAGACTATTCCGATGCCCCCTCTCGATAAAGGCCCCGGGCTGCCTCCCGCGTTCGATAGTATAGACAAGGCGGAGTGTTTCGCCGTGAGTTTAGAAGAACAATGTTCACCGAACACAGTAAACACTGACCCTACACATACTGGATCGATAGAGACCTCGGTAGAGCGCGCGCTCGCGTCCCTGCCGGCGGATACGCTAACTCCTATCACTTTTGATGAAGTATCGGATGCCATCAAGCGTCTAAAGCTTAGGAAGTCCCCAGGTCCCGATGGGATCAGGAACGAAGTACTGAGAGTCCTTCCTGATCGCATCATAGCTTTATTGGTCTGCATCTTCAATGCGGCCATGTCCCAGGGCCACTTTCCAGCCGTTTGGAAGAAGGCCGTAGTGATAGGCATACACAAGCCCGGCAAAGAAGCTACGCTTCCCCATAGCTATCGCCCGATTAGCCTGTTAGATACATTAGGTAAATTATACGAGCGGCTCCTTCTGAACCGTTTCCAGGAGACGATTACAGATTTAAAATTAATACCACCTGAGCAGTTCGGATTTCGTGCCGAACACTCTTGCACGAATCAAGTACACCGCCTTACGGAGTACATTTTCTCAAAATTTAACGCCGATCCGAAACGTAAACCGAAACGCACAATTGCAGTCTTCTACGATATAGCCAAAACCTTAGCCTAAGGTCTGGCATGCAGGGCTCATACATAAATTATGTAAATTTTACGTACCCGATCACTTAATACATATTATCCGCGATTATCTCACTGATAGGACTTTCCGTTTTAGAGTGGATGGTGAACTATCGCTGCCCCATCCGATACGCTCAGGTGTGCCACAGGGCTCCATACTCGCGCCCACGCTCTTCAATCTGTTCATCAGTGACCTACCTCGGTCTCGGGGGGTCGAGGTAGGTTGTTACGCTGACGATACCGTTATTTACACTTCCGGCTGGCGGTCGGACTTTCTTAGGAAGCGCATCGAAAAAGACGTTCGTACTCTCGGTGAATGGTTTCGTCGATGGCGCATAGAAGTTAATCCCGATAAGAGTGCCGCAATACTCTTCGATCCCACGGAACGCGCAAATAACTTTGAGCCCATTAGGCTATACGGAACCGATATCCCTTGGGTCGAAGAGGTCAAATATCTCGGTGTTACATTAGATAAACATTTAAAGTTCAATTCACATACAGACAGAGTGCGAAACAAAGCCGCTATGGTCTTGGGTCGCCTCCATCCGTTGCTTTGTCATAAGAGTAAGATGTCCCTCAGACACAAGCTCACTTTGTATAAGACGTGTATCCGTCCCGTGATGACATATAGCTGCCCCGTTTTTGCGCATATGTCCAAAGATAACTTTCATAAGCTGCAGGTTCTCCAAAATCGTGTTTTACGTAAAGTAACCGGTGCCGGTACATCCGGAGAGTCGATCTCCATAGAGACCTAGAGATCCCTTCTATCTGGGCATACGTAAAATCACTTTGACTAGCTATTTTGAAAAAGCCGCGAATCATCCTAGTCCGTTAGTGGTATCCGCCGCACAATACGAATCCGTGCCGAACACTGCGCATTATTATAGACGTCCGCGACATATTTTAATCGACCCTCCTGATGAAATAACGCCAGTGAACGATCAGTACCAGCCTGTCTCTCCAAACAGAGCGTGTTCACGCCCACACCCGTGTAACCACAGATCACGCCGCCGTGGTCTGGGGGTAAATTTCGCTCCCACACACCAGATTAGGCCCTCCTCGGCAGCGACTCAAGCCTAGGTCCGTTCCCTCGGTGTGGAGCCCTTGAGTGCGCTGGTCGCGCGACACAGTGACACAAAAATTTACATCACTGCTACAACACTACACGATCACCCCCACACACGTTTACACATGGAAGTGGAAGGGTTTTATTTTTTCCCTTATCGAACTGGAAAAACCCTAATTTTCCGATAAAAAAATATATGGAGGGGTTGTTGAGGGTGTATGCTTGGTACACATATGCGTCTCAACAACTCAAACATATATGAATAGTTACCTAGGTTAGCTAAGATAGGTCGCGAGTTTGCATATAAAGTCATTTATTAGGAAGGTTTAGGTATATAATTTGAAAATGTTTATTTTTATTATCACGGCGGGACAATGTGCACCGGGCTCGCTGATTAATAATAAAAAAATATTAAAGTATCAAGTAAATCTCTTTTTCATAAAATATTCTTAAAATTTTGGTTATAATTACACTAGCTATTACCCGCGGCTTCGCACGCGTTTTTTTAAATTCATTTAATAAATTAAGTATATTACAAAAATACTGTTTCAAAAATATTTGTAAGTATCACACGCACATCATCTACTGTAACAGGTAACATGTACTTGTACATTATATATGTGAACACTAATAGTGAATCGAATGGGATGGGATTTATCATAGGCCACATAACTGGAACTTTAAACTGCTATATATGACACTTAGTGCCCACTTACACTATATAAGAAAGTAATGAAAATATTAAGCTATATATTTTCGAACAATATGTGTTAAACCTTTTATCATATAGATATAATATGTCCATAGTGTTGATATAATTAAGTTATTATCATACCTTGCTATAATTTAAATCACATATAAATATATGACTTTCAATTACAACAGCGATGCCCTTGGTGTTGCAGTTGTACATAGGCGATGGTAACCACTTACCATCAGGTGGGCCGTCAGCCTGTTTGCTGCTTTATATATTTATATATATTTATTCTTGGAGTCCAGTACAGCGCACGTCACACGTGCATGTTTACAGTGAACAACATATTATTCATTAATTTCACACGGACGAATGCATGGATAACAGTGTATCGCTACATAGTGTAAAACAAAGTCCTATTCCACGTCTGTTTATATGTATGTTCGCGATAAGATCAAACACTACAGAACGCATCTTCATGTCGTTTTCACCAATATATCAAATGATTCTTGGGCAAGGTATAGTTTGTCTTATTATCAGGGCGGGCAACGTCTGCTGAACCAGCTAGCTTAAAATAAAACAGCTAATTAGTTACTTATTGGCCCGTAAAATTCCCGTTCAAATAGGTCTAGCCGTTTCGGAGATTACCCGGAACAAATAAAAAAACAGACAGACATATCGACAGAATAAAAAAAAAATGTTAATATTTGTAGCATCACATATATTTCTAATATAAAATACACTCATTTTACGTTTGTTACATGTAATATATCACAAATCAAAAATTGGGAACAAAACTAACGTAGAATAGTTTTTGAGGAGTTTTTGGCGAGATTTTAGTCTGTCATGTAGTGGATTTTATACCTATTTTATTCATAATCTTGTGTTATTTGTCTCTATATTGTGTTAAATTTGTGACGTTTTATGTAATATGGTTCGTTTATTGTGCATAAGTGAAATGATAGAAAAATAATATCACGGAGCATGAATTCTATGGTCTTGAAAATTAAGAAGATAAAAATTTACGAAATATTATATAGAGTATTTGGCTCTTATACCTTTACATTATCTTGGACATAAAAGAAAACTACCTATATTAACAACTTCACAATTGGCAGTATGAATTAATTGCTTCGACTATCTTATTGGACGAATATTATTACTACTAAACTTTTTGAATAGCAACACAAAATAAACTTTAGAAATGTTTCCGATATAAACGTACCACGCATAATTATAAATTGGAAACAAAAGTAACGTAGAATAAACTCTTTGAGTAGGAACACAAAATAAACCATGAAAATATTTGCGATAGAATGTTATCGTTTTACCATGGCAACGCATATAATACTGACATTAACACGCAGCGGAAGCTTCCAAAATAGCCCGATTTTGAGACATTATTTATTAGTGCTCAGGTCCTATTGGTTTTAACGTGATGATATGTAGCCTATAGTCATCCTCGATAAATAAGCTATCTAACACTAAAAGAAACATTCAAATCTGACCAGTAGTTCTTGAGATTAGCGCGTTCAACCAAACAATCAAACTCTTCAGCTTTATAATATTGTATAGATTATTTAAGTAATTCCTACTGACAAATGAAAGCTACCTTAGAACGCAAACCTTAAGCTTAAAATATTATGTTACAGTTCTTAAAAAAATATCGGTTCTTAATTCTTAAAAAAATAATTCTTAATAAAAAAATATATATTATTAATGTAAAATTAATTGAAATAAATAATTCAATAAATATTTATCTCTGAACTTATTACCGACAAGCGAATGCCCGCGATTTCGTTCTCCTAAAAATATATCAATTGTTTCATGGAAACTATTCGTGCTTTTACAAAAAAAGATGAATACCTATTAAATACTTTTTTTGAAAAGGTTTCGTAGTAAATGCATCGAAGCAAGTTCGCGTTATCCTTTTTTCACATGTCTAACCTAACCTAACCAAAGCGAGACAAAAACCAAGATGGCGAACATTCAGTGAGCGCGGTGCATTTAAAACGTAACCTTTTTAAAGCAAGTATTAAATACATATTTAACTCTTTTGTAATAACACCGTTCGTGCTTATCTTCATCTATTGTGGATAATTGTCGTTTTTAATTTGTATGGTCAAGGTTTTACCATTACCCAACGGGAAACTGTAATCTATACTAATATTATAAAGAGACAAAGTTTGTGAGTTTGTGACGTTTTGATGTTGTGGCGTTGTAGGGGGTAATCTCAGGAACTACTGGTCCGATTTGAAGAATTCTTTCAATGTTATATAGCTCATTCATCGAGAATAGTTATAGACTATATATCATCACGCTAAGAAGTATAGAAGCGGAGCACAGATGAAAAATTTACTTTTGAGAACTGCTGCGTGTTAGTGTTGGTGTTAATGTATCTATTCCACGCGAACGAAGTCGCGGGCAGAGGCTAGTGATATATAACCTAGATAATACTTTAGACTGTTTTCTATCGACCAGCATAGATCACGCGAAGGTTCAGCCGGTTCTTAGATTAGACCGTACAAACAATAGCCACATTAATTTCATTTATTATTTCATTCATCAGATTAGATTTGATTAATAATTGGTTTATCAAATTCAGTTCTTTAACTACTAAAATAATACTATGCAACAAATGGCCAGTTAATATAATTATCTATTTAACGTTTGAAAACAAATACCCTGAGAATTCTCTTATCGTAATCTTGTCATTAAATATCTTGTGAAACATATGTATGTACAAATTGACTACTTATAATCAATCGAACACCTTCTTCGAGTGTCATTGTTTCCAACGTTGCATCTTATTTGCAACGCATCATGAATTTTATTACAATTTCTGTTATATTTTTCACCTTTGTTCATTCGGAATCAATCAATAATAACGAACAATTCGATATTTATTACGATATATTAAAAAATACAAACTCTAATATACTTGAAGACGCACGGCTAGACACTGTAAGTATAAATTTTATATATACGTAATTCGTTACCTTTTTATAGTTGTCGACAATTTTTTTGACGGCTATGGACATAGTTCACAAATTTAAGTGTATATATCGTGGTACATATAACATCATGTAGCGGAATGTAGAACACTACTTATTAACGTGGATTCAACAAAATAAATTTTGCTTTTTGTTACAATTTAGTTGCGTTTAATAATTTAAGGTGTGCGATTATTCTAATTTCGTTATTGAGTGACGTTTATAGGTGCAAATTCAGATCATGTATGTATAACATCGGAACAATGATAAATAAATGCCAAATATAGATTTCTATAATCATATTTTAGCTTTGTTTTGTATAAAGTTCTCGACTACATTACGTAAAAGCCCGAATTTACGGCTATATTCAGCCAAAGAGACTGACTAGGACTTGTACGACGTGACTATTGATTACTTTGATACATATACTACAAACATATTTTCATTCGGAGTGATCGTATGGAACTTGCGCAGACGACGCCGAATACGACTGGACTGTCTTCTAGTGACAAATGATAATTACGTACTTTAATTTAATATTTTTAACGATAACGGCTCATTTGAAAGCTTCGGATACCGCATTGAGCGACGAGTTTCGAATCATTGCGACTGAGTCAGGGCTATGGATGAAAGGAAGATGTCGTAATGAAAGCAAGCTTGGTAGTAGGTCTTTTTCTAAGTCCGCCTTAGTTACCACAGATCTATTTAATCGCTAAAACCTACAAAGTATTTAAAAAAATACAAAAGTTCAAGATCTAGTGTCAAGCACCTTTGAGTATGTCCTGGCTGCTACACTTTCCAGATTACTTTGATTTTCTCTTCAACAAAAATACTCCTTAACATATTTTGTCCAAACAGTTCTCCCTAATACGAAAATATGGTTACCCTTGCGAAATTCATCGCGTGTACACCGAAGATAAGTATATATTAGAAATGCACAGAGTCCCACATGGCAGAGACGGTAGACCAAATGGTCCCAGGCCGGTCGTGTTTTTGCAGCACGGCTTGTTGTCCTCATCAGCCGAGTGGGTACTTATGACACCTGGTAAAGGACTCGGTGAGTTTTTGCTGCAGATTTTTAGTAGGAGATAACATATAATTCGTTGTGATCACGACATTAGGTGCAATATATGACATAGATAAAAAAGTTGTATGTATTTCACACACGATAAAAATGAAACTTAGTATTTATATTAATTTTTAAGAAAATGAGAGAGATTATATAATATCTTAATCCGTATTAACAATGCTAATAATACACAAAAGTTTCTGTCTCTCTCTCTCTCTCTTTCACACAGCCTAAAACGTATATATATATATACACCTGTGTTTCTACTATGATATAGGTACATAAAACAATGGAAACGACAATGGAAATACAGTCGTAAAATGTCATATAGCTCAATATGTTTTTCTGATATATTTTCAGCATATATATTAGCAGACGCGGGCTACGACGTATGGATGGGAAATGCCCGCGGTAACACCTATTCCCGCAACCATGTCTCAATGAAGCCAACATCGTCAGCATTCTGGAAATTTAGTTGGCACGAAATCGGCTACTACGATTTGCCAGCCATGATCGATTACGTCATTAAAGAGACTGGCTTACCAAAAATACAGTACGTCGGTTTCTCTCAAGGAACCACCGCATTTTGGGTGATGACCTCGACAAGACCAGATTATAATAACAAGATAGTTGCTATGCAGGCTTTAGCACCTATAGCTTATATTGGGAACATCAAGAGCCCACTTATTAGAGCTGTAGCACCGTTCACGAATTCAATAGAGGTGAATTTATCATTCGATTCTACTATTATATCAATACAACGAAATTACCCATACTATAGTAGTTTATAGTTTTGTAGGTGGTAGAGCCACGCTGAAGCTATTACTGACTTCAGCATGAATAGGTCGGTTCATCCGGGGTAGTACTACCCGACCCACAGAAATCCAACGTGAATTAACAATGCTTGCATTGTTGCATTTCGTTCGATCAGTGAGAGCGCCGGAGGCCAACCTCTCCTCACCTTCCCCCTCTCCTCCCTCCCTCCTCAAATACAGGATGGCAAGTCACTTGCGACTTCATTTGTACTATTACAGTCACGCATAATATTCCATTTTCAGAGAATTTTCAAACTACTTGGAGTAAACGAAGTCCTTGAAAACGGGAAAATAAACGAAATCGCAGGTCAGAAGTTATGCGTGGAAGAGGCTGTCACGCAATTTCTTTGTAGCAACCTTCTGTTTCTTATTTGTGGATATAACGAAGAACAGCTTGATAAAGTAAGTCTAAACCAGAGGCGGGGAAACTACAGCCTCCATGAGTTTTTGTACAATCTTTATAAAAACTCTTTTGTCAAGCAACGATTAATGATATAATTTAAGTGGTTTGATTTTTTTTTCTAAATAGATAAAAGGTTATTATTGTTAAACTGAATAGTTATTGAGTATTGTACAAATAATGCAAATTTTAGACGGAGGAATCGTGAAGTAGGATAAATAAAGGATTGAACTTCTCAATGGTAGGGAAAAAACTAGTTAATTTCAATTCTTTTTTAAGATTTAGTATTATCGTATTAGCATTCCATTATAGTTACTAAATAAAAAAAAGAATGAAGAAGATCGGTTAATAAATAAAGAAGAAATATGTACTGAACTGTCTGGTCTACGTCAATTTATATATGGGTATATAATGATAGATAGAAAATTAAAATATTTCAGTTTAGAAGTATATATTTGCTCCATTTTCCCTACGATATTTTTCACTACGATCATTTATTTACTACTCATTATTTAGCTTCAGTGTCGAAGACTTGTGTAGGTAGTAGAACCCCGCTGAAGCTATTTTTGGTTTCAGCATGAATGGGTCGGCTCCTCCGGGGTAGTAACACCCCTCTCACAGAAAGCCGACGTGAAATAACAGTGCTTACAATATTGTGTTTCGTTCGGTCAGTGAGAGAGCCGGAGTCCCACCTCCCTTCCTCTTTCCCTTTCAAATTTCAAATTTCCCTTAAAAAATTCACAAATTATAACCTGTTAAGATGATGGATTATCAGAAAACCTAGTGCTCGTCTACATTCTGAACACATTGGTTATTATATGATGTGTTATTCAATCCACTCTTAAGAATTTTACTAAATAAATCATTGTGTCCATTCCATGACAGCTCGTATAGGAAATTCTACATTAGTACATCTTTATTTACAAAATAAACCATATAATATTGTGAATATATAACGATATGTAACATAACTGCTGCAGAAGGGAACAAAGTATTATCACATAACAACAACATAAAATCCACATAAATAACAAATACATTAAAAATACTTACCAGAGAACTGAATTAAAAAAAACTTTTTAACAAAAAATTAAACCGCTGAAAAAACTGAAAAGCAAAAAATAATAAAACTTTTACTTTATTCATCTTAATAACTAAGTTCTTAAACTAATGTAAGTAACCTAAGTAATTTTAAGTCGGCGCGAAACAATCATATTAATTAATTACGTAAAGCGTGATGGGCGGCGGCGGCGCAGCGTGACACATCCCTTGCATGCCGAGCGCTTACGAAGCAACCCGAACGGGCACACACGTTACCGCTGGAGATTTCATTGCATTTTTAATTTGATTTGGTTATTTGTGTGAATTTAAGTAATCTAGTGATCTTTGTTCATTGATTGTTTGGCGCCGACTCAAAATTTCTTAGGTATAATATATATATATATATATATATATACACATTAGTTTAAGAACTTAGTTATTAAGATGAATAAAGTAAAAGGTTTATTATTTTTTGGTTTTCAGTTTTTTCGGCGGTTTAATTTCTTGTTAAAAAGTTTTTATTTCATTTTTTTTGTGACTATGATCTTATTAATTACTACATGCTTAATTTATTTGTAATACACAACTCGGAAGCTGAATTATAAATCATGACCTGTTTTCTTACCCTTGGGGTTGCTTTTTTCATGTATATGGGACCAACTTCTGGGTGTACTCTTTCAAATCAAAGGATAATAATTTAATTCGGACTATTCTGTCTAAAGATATGCGCGGTCATAGATATAATCAGTGCGTGAATAATCAATCATTGTCGATTTTCATACCCTTAGGGTTGAAATTTTTTTCTCAACCAACTTCGGAGTATACCCTTTCCAATAAAAAAAGAATTTTTTAAATCGAACTATATTGTAAAAAGTTATGCACATAAAAAAAAATATATACGCGACGAATTGAGAACTTCCTCCGTTTTTTTTGTCGGTTAAAAAGACTTTATATCAAATGAACCAAATTAAATAAATTAGAAATGTTTGAAAGTAATCATAAGATTATAGATAGACATTCTCAATCGTCACAACATAAACTTCAAATATTAGACTTTATTAGAGTTACCAATGAGGACGGCGTTAAGCTGTTAAAACTGTGTAAATAAAACGTTTCATATTTACAGACGATGCTTCCTGTAGTCATGGGACACACTCCTGCTGGTGCGTCAACGAGACAAATCATCCATTTCGGTCAATTGTACAATTCAGACAAGTTCCGAAACTTTGACCACGGATGGTATTCCAATCTATGGCTCTATGGTACTTTCAAACCACCTTCGTATAATTTAAACGCTATACGTACACCGATTTTCTTACATTATGCTGACAACGACTGGTTATCTACTCCCAAAGATGTCGATAAACTGTTGAAAGAAATCCCCAGTGTCGTCGGTAAATTCAGAGTTCCAATGACAGAATTCAATCATTTAGATTTTGTTTTTGCAAAAAATGCCACCAAATATATTTACAACCGTATGATGAATATTATGGAAGAATTTAAATAAACAATTTTGTTAACACGTACAACATTTTATTTAACTTCCATTCATTCCTTTTCACTTAACACAATTTTTAGGATCACAAATTGAAGTGCTCAACTTTATCGCTTGTAGTTTTTGTTGAGAGCTGTAAAAATAAAGAAAAGAACTATAAAACTTACTCCAAAATGTACCTTTGAGCCAAATAGCGCTTTAATCGTACACGAATCTACTACAATATGTTAGTTACCCTTAGTTCCAGAAGTGGTTTTCGATGAGCTGTTTGTACCATATATCGATACGGCTGATTTTGGTATGATAAAATTTTTGATATCAAGATAACAGAAATATGAAAATAACTATGTGAATATTTCTTGCCCTACAATACGTATATGGGTCCCTATAATGCAACTTCCATAGTAGACTGTTTTTTGGACAAATTATCACTTAAAGTTCATAAGATAGATGTTTGTAAACTCACAAAATTAGACTCTGAACTCGCTGATGGTGTCGAATCTAATGTTGCTAATCTACAGGCATTTACTTTACGAAACGTTGCTTCAATATCTGTCCTTTTGGAACGTGGTTCTTTTTCAACGACTATATTAATTTCTCGTTTTACTATCGCTCCGAAAGTTGTTTGTACTGTAAAAAAATGAATTCATTGACTTAAATGCTTTCATTAAATTTATTCAAAATTACATATAAATGAGATTGAATCGTTGTTATATGTACAGAAGAAGGTATTTGAAAAACAAGGTACTTTTAAAAACTAAAGCAAAATAATATTAATTTATACAAATATGATTGATTAGTATTAAACAATAAACACCAGATTTTTTGGATTACCTTTATTCAGTAAGTTAATAGGATCTTCTTTTGTAGAAGATAATTCATTAATGTTCATATCGGCCATTACTGGATGATTTGTTTTATGAAGAACTTGTAGCAATGAGACATGTTTAAAACTCTGCAAAAGTACATATTTTAATATAATCCTATAGGTTACCAGAATACTTAATTTCAGATGTTAATCGTCTACCTTATTTTGACAATTTTTCATTGTAATTATCATTTCAGAATCAATATTTTTGGTCGAATCGCTCTCTGTTTGTCTTTCCACATCATTTTCGAAAGATTGCAATGTTGTTGCATTTTTATCAGGGCTTAGTATTGCACGCGTATGAATATTCGATTTCTCATAAGGACTTATACGAGAATTCAGTAATTTACATTTTAACCGAAGATTCTCTTGTCGTAATTTGTCTATCTCTATTTTATGTAGGTTAAATTTATCTTGTAAATATTTCAAATTAGCCATATGCGATTTTAACTCTTCGTTCTCTGTTTCTAAATTACAAGTGCTGCATGCATTATCAACAGTTTTAACTTTCACGGAGATACTTCTATTAAGCTTTCTGGAAGGTTTTTCACTAAAACTTTTGTTCATTAGAATAACCTTATTCCTTTGTAAATTTTCAAAGCTAAATTTTTCGCCTTTAAGTTTATAATTCGCATTTCTCGCTTGAGGTATACTTTCAAAATTAACTGTATTTTTTAAATTATAAAATTTATCGTCTGATTGAATTTTACCTTCGTCATTTAGAACTGGTACAATTTTTTTTATAAGTATGGCTTGTTGCACTATATCTCTTTCCCAGACTTTTGCTGTAGACTTAACCCCATTTACCCGAATAAAATTATCGGTAGGTGTGTCAAATTCATGACTTTTGCCTACTTGAATATTAAATATTTTTTCTACAATAATTTTCCAGAAAATCTTAATACTTTTAAGTGCGTCCAAACATCTTTCGCACGGCCAATGACTTGTTTCAAACTCTTCCTGTAAAATAGAATACAAGTATTACTAGTATTACCTAATTTTGTTACTGTAACAGTGAATTCATATAAACTTACTTCTTTAATATACTTATCGAATTTTCCATTGACTTTTAAACATTCTTTAATCGCTTGACATGAAGTACAAATGCTCTCAAGTAAAACTTTTGATTTGCAATCGGGATGACATCTGGGAGTCGTCTGAAATTTTTTTAATCATGAAAAATAAATCTGTTTCTTGAAAACACGATACTGTCTATTACTGTATTTTATCAGAAACTGGCTTTGCGATTGCATTAATAGGTACCTATCGACTTCTTAGGGGCATTATTACTCTGACGAACAACAAAAACATTCATTCTTAAAAATCATTACCTTTATTTCACAGGGTCTTTAGTATATACAAAATTATATTATTAGCTCGAATATCATTATACAGAAACAATGTAAATAATAAATACATTGATTTATTATAAAAGTATTCTATACCTTGCCACGGCTTTTGCACGTCATAATCTTCAAAAGGCTGGTCAAAGTGCATACAGGCATAAAACAAACTGGCATATCACTCTTAATCCATTCCCTGAGATACCGATCCCGTACTCCAACATCATGACTCCATGCTCTAATATCAAGGCAAGATTCATATGATTTAATTTTACCCTCGTTCCTCGATATAAGATTTCGATTTTTATGGATTATTGTATGATTCATTGATCAAATTTACTCTCATAAAATAGTATTGCGTATTATATTCATCTGTATACATTTATTGGTGACATGAATTTTGATATACAAAATTATTTGTCTCACTGACGCTGTCATGTGTAACAACAAACGTCTGTTCTAGCTTTAGTTAGTTTTTCAGTTCTTTAAATGGAGTATATGTTCTATGTTAAACTATTTTATGATATAATGTCTACGGTACTGATTGTATTTCTCATGTCAAGTTTTTAAAATAAATGGTTTCATCATGTGCAATTAATGAAAATAGTTGTATCAACAGAATAGTAATTGTAGAAAAACCAAATGGAAGTATAAGATTATGTTTGGATCCCTCTGATTTAAATAAAATAGTTGTTAAAAAGCCCAAAGTTTTACCCACACTCGAAGATTTATGTATTAAATTAAAAGGCAAAAGATTTTTTTCTGTTTTAGATTTATCTGAAGGTTTTCATCATCTGGTCCTTTCAGAATCAGCATCATGGAAATGTTGCTTTGCAACTCCACTTGGAGTATATAAGTATCTAGTATGTTACCATATGGGTTAATAAATGCTCCTGAATTATTTCAGGATGTACTTGAAAATCATTTTGTAGAGATGCCGAATGTTGTTATTTGGGCTGATGTTATTTTAGTCATGGGTAATACAGAGGAAGAACATGATAAAGCGTTGCTACAAGTAGTGAAAAAGGCAAAAATATTAGGTATTAAATTTAATAAGTTTCAATATAAGCAGAAAGAAGTAAAGTATGTAGAGCAAGTTTTCAACGAATAAGGCATGTCTTTAGATAGGGAAAGAATTGAGTCACTCTTAAGTTTGAAAGAGCCTATAAATAGAGATGAGCTGAGACAAATATTAGGTTCATTCAATTATGTACGTAGATATGTTCCTGATATGGCAAATTTAATGTCACCTCTTTTTAAGTTATTAAAGAAAGACACTGAATTTATTTGGTCACCTGCTCATAGATTAGCATTTTCTGAACTGAAAGAAAAGTATGTATGGCTCCAGCTCTTACCCCATTTAATTCTAAAAAAAAGATAATTTTACCATGTGATGCATCTAAGAGTGGTATAGGATGTTGTTTATTTCAGCAAGATGATCAAAATATTTTGAGATTGGTTACTTGTGCATCAAGAACCATGAATGATACTGAACTTAATTATAGCCAAACTGAAAAATAATTATTGTCTATTTGTTATGCTGTTAAGAAATTTCATAGATTTATATATGGATGTAATGTAGATGTGCAAACTGACCATAAACCTATTGTGTCAATAATGTTAAAACCCATTTGTAAAATTGGATCACCCCGGTTAAAGAGGTTAAGGTTGAAATTATTATTGTACAAACTAAATGTTTATTATGTACCAGGTAAAATATTATATTTTGCTGATATGTTGTCTAGGAACAGTCTTAAGTATACTGAAACATATAATGAAATGACATATATTGTTCATTCGGTTACCGCACATTTGCCTATGTCAACTGAAAGAAAAACTAAGTTTGAATATGACACTAGTTCTGATACCGCTTTAAGTTTCTTACATAATTATTATTTAATTGGTTGGCCTGATGAAAATAAAATTTCTAAGGAGAGCAAAGAATATTATAAAATAAAAGATGATATATATTTTGAATGTGGTTTAGCATTTTTTCAAAATAAGATAATTGTACCTAAGTCTCTAAGATCATATGTTTTAAATTTAGTTCATGAAGGTCATCCGGGAATTTCTAAATCAATTAGTAAGGGAAGACAATTGTTTTATTGGCCTGGACTTTCAAATGATATACATAAGTTTGTCCTTGAATGCCGTACGTGTGAGAAGTTTAGACCGGCTAATTCACATGATAAGTTGTTACCACATAAAATACCACCTCGTAGATATGCAAAAGTAGGTACAGATATTTTAGAATTTAATAGTAAGTATTTCATAGTAATTATTGAGTATTTTGAACACTGGTTAGAAATATTGCCATTATATGACAAAACCTCTAGGTCTGTTATCAATGCTTTTCAGGGAGCGTTCACAAGATTTGATTTTCCTGAAGAGATAATAGCAGATAATAATTCTTTCAATTCTTTTGAATGTCATGAATATTATAAATCTAAAGATATTGTGTTAATTACAAGTAGTCCTCATTATCCTAGAAGTAATGAGATGGCTGAAAAAGCTGTTCATATAAGTAAAAATATATTACAGAAAGCTAGAGAGGATAGGGCGGATTACAGAGATTATTTATTGAGTTATAATAATACTACTTTAACAGGATTAGATGTTTCTCCTCACAAATTTTAAATAGCAGACGAATTAGAACTCTTATGCCTACAAAGGACATTTTATTAATGCCCAAAGTCGAGAGTAACATTTACAATTTATTAATTCTAAGACAATCCTTAAATAAGAGTTTAAAAGATATAAGAAGAAAAAAGGAAGTTAAGTTTAAGGTAGGAGATAAAATTGTTCATAAAACAAATAAAGATAAATATTGGAGAAAAGGAAAAATAATTGCAAAATTTAAACAACCAAGATCTTTTTGGATAGGAAGGGAAGGAGAAGGTAGGATTAGAAGAAATATTAAGCAGTTCATGAAGTCTTATACTAAAAGAAAATATACAGTTCCAAACTTTGACAATATTTATGAATACAACAATAAAAATTGTACAAACTCTCCCACACATACTAAAGACGTGAATGTAGTAAGTGAGCCTGTTGGTCAAATAATCACAAGAAGTGGTAGAATAGTAAAGCCGCGTAAAATTTTAGATTTATACTTGTATCATTTCATTTATGTAGTTTGTTTTGTTTATTGTAATTGTCTAGAGGGGAAGGTGTTCTATGTTATACTATTTTATGATATAATGTCTATGATACTGATTGTATTTCTCATGTCAAGTTTTTAAAATAAATGGTTTCTTCATGTGCATATTGTTGCTTTTAATTATAATAAAACAGTATAATTTACGTCTTTATATTATCTTGTCTTTTTACTGAATTTTTCTATATCATGTAAAAAAAAAAACAAATATTAAATAATTAAGAAGATAGATATCATGTTGTATATAAAACCCGATTAGGCCTCCCACGGCAGCGGCTCAAGCCTAGGTTGGATCCCTCGATAGGGAGCCCTTGAGTGCGTTTCTTGCGCGATACGGTGACACACAAATATACATCACCGCTACAACACCACACGATCACCCCCACACACGTGCACGCCTACACGCTTACACATGAAAGTGGAAGGGTTTACTTTTTTTCCCTTATCGAACTGAAAAACTCTCAATTTTCCGATAATAAATATATGGAGGAGTTGTTGAGGCGTGTATGCTTGGTACACATATACGTTTCAACAACTCATACATATATGAATAGTTAGCTAGGTAATCTAAGATAGGTCGCGATTTTGCATGCAACAGGCAACAGCCAAACCGAGGTGTGCCGTGCACCCTTGAGCTGGTTGCCAAAATAAAATCGGCTGAGTGCCTTAAGCGCTCGCCTCAGTAGTCCGGTGAATCTGTTAAGACCTTGCTGGGTCAATAGCGTATTGTATATAAGTTACCCTAATAACTAATATTACTCATGTATACATAATATTTAATCCTTTACTTTTTTATTACTGTTAAAATAATACATTTATTTGCTATGAAGATTATAATAATTCGTATTCTACTAGCGAATTATCTTATTGTCTCCTACAGATTTATAAAAAGATATAAATGTATTTCAGTCTTGTTTTTTTTTCTTGAACTGACTACGCTATTAACCTAGCAAGGTGTAACAGCTTCACGGACTACTGCCAGTCTTGTCAATTTTGGCTAAGGTTAACTAACCAAAAAAAGGAACAAAAGTCTCTTACAAGATATATGTACACAGTAGTAACACTGTGTGTGTACATATATAGGGTACAATGAGGTGTATGTAATAAACGAGTGAATGCAGTATCACCATATCGCGCTAGCGTCGTCCTTGAGAGTTCCACTTCTTAGCATCAAAGCTAGGCCTGAGATTGTCTAGGAGGTTCACCGCGGGTGTGCGGGTATGAAGTTGACCGACCAATCACTGCAATGTGATCGGTTGTTGAGTCCGCTCTTTTTCTGAACTGACTTTTTTTGAACTTCACAGTTTCATAGGGCTTTTAATGCAAGTGTTCATGGTACTCAGCCGAATGGCAACAGACTCAAGGGTTCCAAAATAGTAGAATCTCGGTTTAAGCAACTGCCTTGAATATAATACCGTGAGTCGAACTACGCTAATTATGCGAGCTAAGCTAACCATACATGTATACTTTACTGACGTATACGTATATACGTATTTCGAGTCCGACAGCTTCCTGCTTTTTGTGTGTTACGCCTTTTATTCACTTCCAAGCCATTATTGTAGTCGAAGCCTTTGCATCGTCATATAATATTATTACAATTTATAGAGGTCGTATACACCAGCAGTATATGAAAATATTTTTTAAACATGACGTTCTAATTGAAGCCGCCATAGCTTCTCGATTTTTAATGACATTTCCATATTAAATATATATTTGATTATACCATTATTTACATTACATTATAAGTTATAACATTTGTGAAATCAAATATTTAAAATCATAGTATCGTTGCGTTTAAAATGGAAGGCGTTGTGTGAACGATATTTATATACATATTCATGTTTAGACAATTAATTTACATTCCAGTTGGAAGCAAGTCTTTTCCTAGTTATGTCTTTTATAACAAAGAGAGAACGAGTCTTCAACGAATATGATTTGTTTGATTTACCGGCAAGAAATGAAGGGAAGTTGAAAGCGTACGCCTCATGTACTGACGCAAGAGCCTGGTCACACTTCTGTTCGGATAAATCTGAGCATTTAGTTGAAATTATAAAAAGAAACAATGACACTTGCCGTCCGAAATATGTACCGACGGACGTAATCGTCGAAACTTTAATGGTGGCTAAGAACGCGGAGATCGGTCGATTGAAGCGTAAGATTGAAGAATTTGAGCAGTTACTCTTAGCATACGACGAACTCGATCTAACGTGCGAACAAAAATGCGAAATTGCAAATGCTGTACGTATATCTATTTAAAAATTATTTTATTGCTACAGACAAAAGAGATGGTGGAACTGGTAATGTCCCTCTTTTAGTTGTCATGGCTCTAGATTAGGTATTGTATCTAGTTGTCGAAAGGTTTGGATGGCGTGGTGACGGCGACTGGCAATAGACTGAGTAGATTAAGTAGGTGGTAGAGCCACGCTGAAGCTATTACTGGTTTCAGTATGAATGGGTTGGCTCGTCCGGGGTAGTACCACGTGAAGTAGCAGTGCTTGTATTGTTGCGTTTCGTTCGGTCAGTGAGAACGTTAGAGGCCCACCTTCCTTTCCCTCTCCCCTCTCCCCAAACAGAGGCTGGCAACGCACTAGCAACTCTTCTGGTATTGCTACTGTCTATGGACGGTGGGGATCACTTAACACCAGGTGACTCGCAAATTCGTTTGCCTCCTACGACATAAAAAAAAGATTGTAGTTCAGTTACAATGCAGTCACTTTGTCGGCATAGTTCGGTGAAGCTGTAAAGACCTTTCCAGGCCAACAGCGTTAACATTACGAAAAAAAAAAAAAAAAAAACTCTGTCGGGCATACATATAAATATCCCCAACATCTAGTTGTAACAAGATCCTCATATGGCATTTCACAATCTTTTTATTATATTATAGGTTTTAGGATATGACCACAGTCTCATCTAACGTTATATGATGAATTGTACTAAGATTTAAAACAGGTGTAGTGCGTGTCGGGTCGTCGCAGACGGTTGCAGGAGATTTGGAGAGAATTAAAGCGCGTTATATGCTGATAAATTACTCGTCATTTATTCATAAAATAGCATTTCTTATGTACAAAATAAATGTGCAATAACAGTAGCATGTACACGAAAATAAAATACCACGTTGGCCAATAGCAATGCGATGAGGTTCATGAAGCGCGCGCAATCGTTGCGCGTCCATCTCACTCGCCCTCCAACAGGTGAACATCTGGTGTCCACTCGCACACTATAAAACGCGAGGTTCTCGCGCATGCGCATTGGTCGTCCGCGAGCGCCGCCTGCTCCGACCTACGCGACGATGCGCAAGTCAAGCGCCCCTTCGTCCGCTCCGCCTCTTGCGTCGAGCCGACGATCCACAAAAGGCCCTTTTCAGGGCCAACCAGACCCCTGCACGACGACCGCTAGCCTGCCTACGGACCCCGCCGCCCCCTCCACCTCATCGACCCCTGCAATGCCCACTGGACTCCGCTCCGTGCCTGCGCCCCGAACACCGACACCGGATGCGCGTCAGCCGCTGGCCGGCGGGGCGTCCGCTGCGACAGAAGCGTACGAGAGTGATATCCTCACTCTCGCCCAGTTAATTTTAACTGGGGCTCTGTCGCAGGGGATGCTTCGCTGGATGGCGCTGTTCCTGCGCGTCCAGGAAGCCGCCTTCGAGGGAAAGCCTCCTTCCCCGGCTGACTCAGCCGCGCTCACCACCGCCGCCCGCGGCAAGCTCGCGCCGCCTGCCTACTCCGACGCGCCGACTAGCCCGCTCGGTCGAGCGCTGCGCCGCAAGCGCAGCGAACCCGAAGCTGGGCCCGGGCCCGATCGCGCTACGACATCGCCTGCAGTATCAGAAGCTCCACCGCCGATAAAGAAGCCCTGCACCACACCTCTCGCGCAGACTCATCCGCGCGAGAAATCCGAAGCCCCAGCGGCGCCGGTAGTGCGCGCACCCGCACCCGCCCCCGCTCCGCCGCGAAAGGTTGCCCGCGAGCAGCCTACTTACGCGTCGATCGCAGCGCCGCCCGCGTGCGATCCGCGTACTACGCCGGTCGACTGCCCGCGGAACCCTAAATCGCAGCCTTCGCGCGACAGTGCTGCCGCCGCGGCCGCGCGCGATACTCCTGCCTCTCCCGAAACGAAAGGCCCGCGCTACCCGCCGATTGTGGTCGAGTCCGCCCACGACTGGGCTAGGCTACTCCCACAATTGGCGGAACAGTTGGGGCACGGGCCCAACGTCCGCGCCTATGGAAACGGGGTGCGGTTCATACCCGAAGACATCGAAGAGCACCACATTACATTGAGATTCCTGGAGAAAATTGAGGGGGCGAGTTGGTTCACATATACCCCGCCCACCCAACAAGGCCTGAAGGTGGCAATACGCGGCCTTCCCAGAAGAGTACTCCGCCGAAGATGTCATCGGAGCACTCCGGAAAGAGGGCTTCGTGGCAGATTACGCCCGTGAGATAAACGGCCGACGTGGTAGATCCGGGTGCATATACTACGCCGTGCTCAAAAGGACGCCCGGGCTCATACCCGCCATATACGACGTGACAACACTTCTGTGCATGCCTGGAATCACCATAGAAGCCTGGAGAGGAGAACGCCGGCTGGCGCAGTGTTTCCGCTGCCAGCAGTTTAGGCACTCCTCTCTACAATGCCACCGACCGATCGCCTGTGTGCGATGCGGCGGCCCACATGCCGCCCGTCAATGCGACCGCCCGAAAGAGGAGCCGGCGACCTGTGCCAACTGCGGGGGCGCCCACACCTCAAACAATAGGAGATGCCCGGTGTTCAAAAGAGAGCTCAGGAACAGCCGAGCCGGGACCGTGGCCCGGACGACCGGAAGGCCCACGCAAGCGGGGGAGGCCACGATGGCACCTGCCAGCAACCCCCAACCCGCTAAGAGACGGACCAGGAAGAGGAGACGCCCACGCAAAATAGTGGAACAACAACCACTTAGAGATTGCCCACTTCAATCAGAGGACCTTAACTTAAACCCCGAGGAAAGGGACGTGGTCAAAAGGATGATCACGGGAGACTTGCCTATTGACGTAGAGACACGACTGGGACAACTGGTTGCGAGTCTCCTACATGCCACCACAGAAAGAGAGGCCAGGCTGGAGACAGCCTCCCCACAAGAAGCCGAGGAAATTAGGGCAAAGGGCGAAGAGCAGGCTAAACGCATGTTCCAGGCCATAGGGCGAGAATTACGACGCCCCCACCAGACCGCACCCATGTAAGAGCGAGACACCAACTCGCCGAGAAAACCCAAAGAGCGAGACGACAAGATTCGCAACAAGACCACAGGGGGCATGCTGTCTTCGACGGTACCACCCCCGCATATTAGACACCCCCGTTAACCGGGGGGCGAGAGAAGCCACGGCCAGAGGGTCCGCCCTGATGCCGTCCCCCCGCACGCCCTCACAAGGGTGGGCGAGAAGAAACCCGCTGACGCATGCGCATTCAGTGCAGAGCAGGTGTCAGCGTAGGTAAGTCGCTAGCGTCGCCAGCATCGAGTGTATGTGGAGTGTTGCAGAATCCTAACCTCCATCTTGCTCGCACTCGTGTGCGCGCGCGTTTGTCGCCTGCACGCACACTATAAATATACCAGACATAGGTTCGCGCGCTCAGTCTATACCATGCGTCGGCTGGAGGATGAACGTAGTCCTATACAGGCTAAATCTAGAGTACAGCTACTGGAACATACCAACAGCTTGGAGATAGATTTCCAAGTTGAGGGGTGATTTGAGCTAATTGTCAAAATAAAACCGGATAAGTGCCTTAAGCGTTCGCCTCAGTAGTCCGGCGAAGCTGTTAAGGCCTTGCTAGGCCAATAGCGTAGACAGTTCGAGAAAAAAAAAGTTAATATTCAATAACAAGACTAATTAATTAATATATTAAATCAACTATTGTTTGTTTGTTCTAGCACGCCGCTATCAAAGCTGCAAATAAGGAACTTGACGAATTGGTAAGCGACAACAGGTATTTAATATTGTTTGAATATTTGATAAACTAGCTGCCTCTACCAGCTTCTTATGTTTGTATTAACGAAGGAAATAAAAACGAATGATCCTTTATAACATAACCATGTAATTAAACAAAATAGTAGCTGAACAATTGAACATCATGTCTTCTCTGTCATTACATTTAATGATATTCTATCCTTACTTCTTACTCTTCACATTTTTATATGGAGATTTATAATCCATATACACACACACACGAACGCACGCACGCACACACATAATGCGTGTACATACATTCGATAATTGTTTTATATTTATATAGAAGACAAAAAATTGCACAATCAGAATAAATTGCATACAAAAGTCGATGTTATTCAGGCAACTAAGCCTCCTTAAGATTCCAAACTCAGCTGTGTGAGGAATAATAAATCACATATAAATCTTCTTCGTCTTACATACGAGTACATACAGTGGCACAAAATCTTACATCACAGCTACAACATCACACACATCACCTATACACACGTGCACGCTGTATTTCTTTTACAGAGAAATAAACGACAAAGAGTTCTACCCTTATTTTTCCTTATCCTATCTTATCCTATATAGTTTTGAGGAATTTTTCCGACACAAAGTACATATAGGAGTTGTTGAAGCACGCATGCTTGGTACACATGCATGTTTCAATAACTCATATACGTATATCTAGATAGCTTAGCTTAGATTATTTCAGATAGGTCGCGACTTTTGCACAAAACAGGCGACAGCCCAAGCTGTGTGCCGTGCACCCTTGAGTTAGTCTCCCAAACATCCCAAATTGGTTGAGTGCCTTCAACGCTCGTCTCAGTAGTTCGGTGAAGCTATGAAGACCATTCCAGGTCAACAGGTGGAGACTGGTATAGTGATTATGGCTTTACTATTCTTCTGGAAGAAGCCTATGGCTCTGCAGTGGATGTCATACAGGCTCATGTGATCTGATGATGATTCTTTGGTAAAAAAAAAAAAAACAAAAATCAAGTATTCTAGATTATAAACCTTAAAATTGATACAAATTAAGTTATTATTAATAGATTTCGATAAGAAATAAAGTTACATGTTTTAAATAAATTGTGTAATTTACAGTGCTTGGATTTGGATTTGTCTGGATACACAGAGGTCAGTGACGTTTCAGTAATTAGTTGTGTTAAACTGTATAATAATAAATTCAATAACTTCATTAATATTTCCAGGGCATCGATTCAGAAGCTTTTGAGGTGAGTTAAATATGATCAATGTATAAAAGTATATATATTTTGTATAATAAATATGGACAAGCTTAAGTATTATTCATTTCAAAGATATTGAAAATAGTTCGTTTTTTCCATGTCATCGAGGAGTCAATGCCTTTATTTGTAATTCTTTATTTGACATACTTAACGATCCTAATATTTATACACTCTTTGAGCAAAAAAAAAAAAAATTACTATTTAATATTGAATCTTAGAGATTCAAAGAATTGAACTTTTGGACGACTAGAGCACGTAGGCATTGCCCTAAAGAGAATTTTCAAAAACATCGAAAAATTGCCATAGAAACTAAAAAATGAATTATCAATCTCGGTAACTCTGGATTTCTCTAATAAAAATCAATAGAAATACATAAATGCACTTTTTAAATTGGAATTATATTTTAGAGTAAATTGAATAAAACTGATTTGAATTTATGGGAAGCAACCGGAAACTATGAATATCTTTTCGTTGGTTTCTGTTCTGAAAATTTTACAATAATATTTCACCATTATCATATACCACAAGCACCCTAAACAACAACGTGTACATTTTTCCTTCAAAACACAGTGGCAAGAAATAGGGAGATTATGGACTTAAAACTTTTGAAAATTAGCATGCCCCCAAAAATAGATTGATAAAAAAGGCCCGTACAAAACTATTTAATTACTATCAAGACATTTTCTTAATTACTAAGGATTTTAAAGGCCGTCTAAAAGGATAATATAAATAGTTATACTTGTTTTTATTCGTTCCTTTTCACTATTGCAACGTTAATTCATTTTTTTTATGTCATAAGAAGCAAACGAGCAGGCCAATCACCTAATGCTAAGTGATCACCGCCGCCCATACACACATGCTACATCAGGGGAGTCGCAAGTGCGTTGCCCACCCGTATTTAGGGAAGGGATTTGGTGGCGAGGGAGCAGGGAGAGGCGAGGGAAGGGGAGGTGAGCCTCCGGCGCTCTCACTGACCGAACGAAACGCAACAATACAAGCACTGTTACTTCACGTTGGTTTTCTATGAGAGGGTGGTTCTACCCCGGGCGAGCCGACCCATTCATGCTTACGCCAGATATAGCTTCAGCGTAGCTATACAACCTACATATACGTACATTTTAAATACATATACGTTGTTAATTTAACAATAACTAGAACGAGTTTCTTACCTATATTTTAACGATGACTACGTTCTCTTCCTAACCGATAGTAATTTTAACGTTCATTAATATAATAAATAATAAAATTAGTAAAGCGTTGCTAAATATAAAGTATTTTTAATTTAGATTATTGTTAAAATAATTCTCATTATATTTGAGGTATATCTTATATCACAGTAAAGATAAAAACTAATCAAATAAAAATAAGTTTATAATTCCATTTATATTATCATTGCAGACTGGTAAATCGAGAGGTGACGAGGTAATGGACCATTGTTTATTGTTAGCTTTTAATTAATTCAAACGTTTTAATTAACTAATATTTCAATGTATTTTTCCTTCAGCCATCACGACACAAAGCCGATGAGGTATGTATTTATTTAGGTAGTGATAATTTGTTTAAATAGTATTTCCTTGCATAAGTATCGTTTGTACCGAATCATTGGTGTTTTTTCAGACCACAAAATCCAAGGGCGAGGAGGTATACAAAATAATATAGGTCTATCAAAGTGAAATATAAGTTTATATACATATCCTATTTATCTTTGCATTTAGTGGACATTTGAAAGAGATTCAGCACCGAAAATGGAAACGAAATGTAATCAAACAAGCCTCTCATGTATCTGCGACGCAAGCACATGTAATATGTAAAACTTTTAATTAAATAAATACCAATACAATATAGATTTCCTTTCTAATCGTGTTAGTTATTTATAGCTGCAACCGATCCACGAGTAGAAGAAATGCAAGATGACATTATTGCAAAAGATGCTAAGCTAAATGCTATGCAGAACACCATAGCGGTATATACGATTTGTTTACTTGTTTGTTAAAGCATTAATATTTCTGTTACAATATGCATAAGGCCTTTATTTTAACTTTCCAGATAATGGAGAACGACATTTATGAACCATATTGTATATACGCTCATATATACACAGCATTGGAAAAAATATTTAGCACCTTATGTCAAAACGATAAGTACAAGCAATACTTAGATTTGCTGGTCGATATTGTCAATTACAATTTTAATGCAACTCATTTATATTTTGACTGATATATATTATTCCATTTTCAGACTGCAGGTAAAGACACTAGATACATTGATATAAAAGGAAAGATATTGTTTAAATTGAAAATTTTTGAGAAGTTTTGTTTAGCTTTAATTGCTCCCTGTTCTCAAGATTTCAATGATCACTCGGGCAGAGAGTGTTCATGTTATCACGCGGAAATTGTAGCCCATGTCGAAACAACATTTGCACTTACCTCTTCCGAATCTAAGAAACCAAGTTTAGATAATAAACGAGCACAGCTAGTTGCTGATATAATACATAATGACGAAATGAAAGAGATTCTTAGTAAAGAAAGTAAGTCAGATAAAGATGAGAACCAAATTCAAGATGATCTCATTAGTATAGATAATTACAGTATTGAAGGAGAAAATGTAAAACGCCTAAAACTTTTGCAAGAAAACTATGACGACTTAGTGACTTGTTATGAAACTTTGAAACATGAAAAGAACTGTTTAAAACTTAAATGCGATAAGTATGAGGACCTTGAAAAAGAATTAGAAACTTTACGCTATCAGCTAAGAGAATATAACAATTTATGGGCTGAAAAAGAATATTACAAAGATCGATCTTTAAACCTTGATGATCTAAAACAACAATACTTACTGTTATCCAATGAAGCAACTAGTCTAGAAACGCAACTTGAAGCTGAATCCCAGATTAATAAGATTAAATCTCAAACAGTAGACGAATTAAGAAAAGAAAATATTTTATTAGAGAAGAAGCTTAACGAAGCTTCGATAGCTTTTGAAAAAGATAAAAACACTTTACTTTGTAAATTGAATGAAATGGAGTGCAAAGTACTTTGTAGAGAGCAAAAAATCAAGAGTTTATCTTTAGAAATCAATAAACTCCTTGAACAAAATCATGAAAGGGTAAACTTTGTTAGTTTTTTAATTCGCTCTTATTAACGTACCTCCATTAGTGTCTATGTTTTTTTAGGAGGCAATCACTAACGAGACAAACTGCGTAACATTACTCAATCAAATTGAGGTACATGAAGAACAGATCAAAAATTTACAAGAAGCATTATTTTGTAATGAAGAGGAAAAACAAAGTTTACAAGATGATTTCCATGACAAAATAAAATTCATAAACGAACTGAAGATGGAAATTGAGGAATGGAAAAGTATCTTACTTACTTAAGTTTACTTTTTTGAATATAACTAATTGATTAATAATATTTCACGTAAATTTTCATACTTTAAGGTACATGTGATAAAACAGTGCACCGTAATCAATATCTTGAAAAATACATAGATGATATCAGGGATGAATTAAAAAGACTAGCAACCATAAATCAAACATTGTCACAGGAACTTAAAGAAAAAACATCTGCTGTGGAAAATTTAATAGATGCTGTTAATAACAAATCACAAGAAGTCAACAGACTAACCTCGGAACTAGATAGCAAAAATACGGATAACGAAGATCTTTTAAAAAAATATCATGAATTTCAAGAGAAACAGAAAATAAGCGTTGAATCATTAGAAAAAGAAAAAAGTGATTTGCTGCAAATTGCGCAAAAAGAGAGTGAAGAACTGCTTCAGAAAGTGAAAAATTATGAAGATATTGTTCATAAACAAAATGACACTTTGAAACCACTCGAATTAAAAGCTGAAAAGTACAAGGAATTAAAAGAAATATTACACAATACCATGCAAGAAAATAAATGCTTAAAAGATAATCTTATTAGCCAAGAAAACAAATACTCAGTTATGTTTCAAGAAATACAAGGACTACGTGCATCAAATAGCCATATTAATAAAGATGTAAATAGATTACAGAATGAAAGAGATCACTATAAGATGTCATATGAGCTAACAAAAAAAGTGAGCGAGGAATTAGAAAATAAACTTTCTAATTTTGAGGATCTAAAGCAGGAATTAATTTACCTACGAGAATCACGTGAAAAACTTATTGAAGGTAGTCATATTCTTGAGAATGAACTGCATGATAAAACGATTAAGCTTAATTCAGCAATTAGTTCTTTAGAGTTAACTAAGAAAGAAAGCAGTGAATTATTAGATAAAATACAACAGTATAAAAATTCAAATGAAGATTTAAACAATATCAAAGCTATAAATGAAACTCTGTCAAAAGAAAACTTAATCATAACGCAATGTTTAGCTAATGAGAGAAAAAAGGTTGAATTACTTGGAGATGAAATAAAGAAGTTAAAAAAAGAAAACGAGCATTTACTAGAAATCGCTCAGAATACTTCAATTCTTGGGAAAGAACATATCGATTTAAAGAGTACCTATGACGAAATGCTAACAAAGAAAACAAATTTACAGAGTGAATTCGATAATAAAATAAAGGAAATTAATAATTTACATAATACCTTAAAAGACAAAATAGAAGAAAATAATGAATTAAGAGAACAAATTCGTTCATTGAAACAGCAAATCGAAGTAGCAATGAATAACATGGAAGAGTTAGAAACAAAAAATATCGCAACTGAGGATTCGTTAAGTATTGTTAAGAAAGAGAGTTCTTATTTATTTAACAAAATGAAAGAATTTGAGACACTACAATTAGAGTTCGATAACTTGTCAAAAAGCTATGTACAGATTAAAACAGACAAAGAATTTTTGGAGAAGGAGTTAACAAAACAAACCGCTCATTTCAATAAAATGAAAAAAGAAAATCATGAATTACATAGCCATACGCAAACATTACTATCACACAGCGAAGACTTAGAAAAAGCACTGATAAGTTCAAGATCGGAGGTAATATTAATTATATTTTGGTAAAATAGGTATTCCCAATAGGATTTCTCATCGGTAACATCTCAGTAGTTATCTTAACTTTAACCCCGTATTTAACCTTTTAAGGGGTGAAGTATCGAAAATATTTTCTTAGTACTCAGCAACGTTATACAAAACTTGTGTAATTTTTCATAATGTTAGGAGTTACTGGCTAAAATTATGCATTTTACGTCAGTCACAATAATGTCACTAAATAGATAGAAATAATATTTTGCATATTATTCTATATTTTCAGGATTCAGTGAAGTCTAACTCAATAATTCAAAATCAATACACTGTTATCTTAAATGATATTGAAGAAATGAAAAAAGAAAAGCTTATAAAACAGTCCGAAATCAGAAACTTATTAAATAAATTGGATGAAACGGTGCTTAATTTTTATCATTGCTTTCATGTTACTTAAAATTTTGTTACGAGATTTAGTTCCAAAGTAACGACTTTTAATCGTTTCAGGAAATAATAATTTCAGATCTCAGTGAACAAATTTTAGCACGTAACGATAAAATAGCAGTCTTAGAAAATCATATAAATGAATTAGAAGATGAAGTAAGACAACTACACAATTGTTTAGATGAAGTGGTCAATGCTGGTGAACAAATAAAAGACAACAGTTTTCATAAAATTGATCAATCCTTAAAAAAAATGGAAGCACATCGTATGTATATAGTTGATTGTCTTTTTTAAATTGATTAATTGTTTAAATGTTTTAATTTAATATGTTAATTGTGAAAGACCTAAAAAAAGAAACGAATTCAGATCAACAGATTTAGATATATATTAGTGGTAAAAATACTTAAAATTCTAAGTATGACGTTTGTATTTGTAAATTGCTATATTTAAATTAAGTGGGCCACTCATTACAGATTCAAAAGCAGCACATAACATGAAAATGGAATTAGCCCAACTTCATAATATAAACTCTAAACTAGAGAATCAATTATCTTTTACGAAATTAAAAAATGAAGATATTTCGAAAGACAGACGTAAATATATGTCTCAGATCATCAATTTACAAAATGAAAGGGAAATAATCGTAACAGATATTAAGCAATTAGAATTAAGCTATGTTGGTGATAGCCCCTTGTCACCAGATAAATGTAACACAGAGGATATACTAACGTCATTAGAGAGAATACAAAAGAATCTCGATGCCAAAACATCTAGAATTAATTATTTAGAACAAACTTTATTTCAAGTACAGGCATCTTCACAACTACTTCTCAGTAAAGCTGAAGAAGCGAAGAAAATAGTAGAGAACGAGAAACAAAAAATTATAAACGAGAAAGAAGAAGTATTACGAGACAGACTCAATATTGAAAAACAATTAGTAAATCTAAAAGAAACTTTAGAAAAACAAATCTCTTGCGACCAAGACATTATCAGGGATTTAGAAGCAGAAATACTTAATAAAGACTTGATTATAGACAAAATAAATAAATCAACGCAGAATTATATTTCAAAACTTGAAAAAGAGATTGAAAACATGAAAGAGTTGTACGAAAATTCATTAAAGAAATTAGAAAACTTTCAACAAAATATGCAGACAATGTCAGAACAAAACAAGAAAAATGTGGCTATTGTTAATAAAGTTAACATGGAACTACAAGAAAAACGTAAAGAAGTCGATATATTGCAAAAAACTTTAGAAGAAGTTAAAAATATGTCAAAATGCAGTATAGGAATTCAGACCCTGATTATATCTAGAGATGTAGAAATTCAAACACAAGAATTATTACAATACGAAAGATCTGATTCCGTGAAAAGACAGTATACAGAAAACAAGCCCAAATCACTCGTACAAAGAACAAATGGTGAAGTAAACAACATAAAACCAAATTTTATAAACGAAGTTCAAGTGCTTAATGCAAAGATTGATCCTACTTTTAACTACGTAAGAAATATTTATTTAAGTTATAAAATGAAGCAACTTGACTGTTGTAAATTAGAGCAATATTCGGTTTCTTGTTTTTTTGATGACATCAATGGGAATGATTCCAAAATAGTAAGTACTCCTAGGACGCAACTTTTTGATAGTTATCAAGAAGCCGAACAAAACGAACAAGGTCCTATCGATTCGGTTACTGAAAATCATAATTTAATCAATATTTATAATAAAAATTCCATGTATACAGATTCTTCTAGAATTTTTAATAATGATGAGCGAGATACAACATTCGCTTCAAACCCCAGTCCGAAAACTCCAACTAAATTAAGCGCTTTTACAGAGTTAAGTTTGACAAACGAATGCTTCGATGTTAAACCCAATGCTAATAGGGATAATTTTAGCAACTTGTTCAATTATTCTACCTCAGGAAATTCTACAGATAAAGATATTTTTGTTATTTACCAAGATAATGTAAGTAACGATACCCCTGAAACCCAAGATTGTATAGAAACTTGGACATCCAAAACACCTCCTGAAATATCAACCGAAGCATGTACTGTTAACTCAAACAAATATAAACATAATTATATTAAGGAAGGGCTACCACAGGCCAAAGAAAAAAGTAAGGAAAATATTAACTACAAAGATTTATTTTTATCTCTTGGCAATGTAGAATCCAGCGATAACAGAGAGAAAAACAAATTAAACATAACCCTACCGATGGTTGAAATCGAGAGTGCTTCACTAATAGAAAAGGATGATAAAAAGCCAGTCGATTCTGAAAAATTAATAATTCATCCTTTTCTGAAACGAATTTCAACTTCTAGCTTAAATGTCGATAAAGATGTCAACGAAATAAAACATAAAACATCTTTACCTAATATTCAGAACAATGATGCAATAGATGTTTTCTATACAAATATAAATAAAAATATAGTAACTCATTCAAATGCTAAAAGAATAAATTCAATCAGTAGTGATAACCTCTATGATGAAACAAACATCACTTATTCAAAAAAAGGAAAGAGAACTGTCCATTCTAAAAAAGGTAATATATCTTATCATAATCTACTGAAATTAGATACTGACACTCTGTCTTCTAATAATGGAAAGAATTACAATGTTGTAGACGAAAATAAAAACAATACCGAGCAAGAAGATCCTAAAAATTTTGGGATAAAATATATTTTAGATACAATAAATTGTGAGATTCAACCTAAATATATTGAAAAGTTTGAAAACAAAAATCCACCACGTCAAACGAGTGATAAGACGATACACCAAAAGCTTCTAAGTGATATAGATCCGAGACCATCACGGTTGAGAATTAATAAATTTTCATCTTCAGAATGTAAAAGTGACACAAATCTCATTAGTAAACCAACAGTTAAAGAAGCCCCACAAACGACTTTTGAGGAGCAAGGTGTCATGGTTAAAATGGACACTGATTACGATTATGAAGATAAAATCCAAAATTTAACAAAGTTACTAGAAAACACTGAAAAAGATTATAAGAAAAAAATTGAGGCAATAAAAATGCAATACGATAATAACGTCAAATGTATTATTAACGACCACAACGAAGGTGTAAAAACTATTCAAAGTATCCACGAAGAGACATTCCGGGACATAATAAAAGTTCACGAGAATGAAATAGAAAACTTGAGGTCCATGAGTATCGAAGCTATGCGGAAAGCTGATAAATTAGAAAAGGAGAATCAAAATTTAAAAACAAAAATATTAGATCGTAA
>JACEII010000008.1:840576-974989 GCA_014332785.1 Antheraea mylitta | reverse complement strand
CTTATTGGTTAAATGAAAAATATTAAATTACCCTGAAATAATTATAAATTAATTTTTAAATTGAATTTTAGAATTCACAACATTTTTCAAAAGAAGCAAAATTATTAAAACTTTATTAACGTATTTCATTTCATATTTCATTTACGTACTTCAATACAATATGTTATTTAATATAAATATCCTATACCGTATCAAGTAATGACATTTTCACGGTCGCCATCTTTATTGAGAATCCCACCAATTTTGACAACGCTCACGTCGACCCACGTCCAGACATGGGGCGTCGTGAGCTTCGCGTGAGCGTATGTTATGACGTCATCAATGACGTTTTCGCCACGACCGCAACGCTCGCGGTTGTCTAGTGGAACGGCGAAAAGGGCGTTGTGAGTGTTGTGAGCGTCTCCCGGAACGCGCCCTATAGCGGCGCAGTATGACACTCGGTGACATAATTGACAGTGTGGCTCTGTTTAATAATGCTCAGCTTTCGTGCCAACCTGCCTTCAACCCCTACTTCCCCGCACTACGTGAATTCCCAATGTTTCTTCGTTTTCACGTATCCTAATTTCTGACTCAATAATTTTGCCCCATTCCTAAGAGTTTCAACAATAAGCAAATTACACTACATGTACACCACACAATAATACGTAGTAAGTTATCATCAATAAGTGTTTATACTCTACTTACATGCAAGATCCACGACCACTACATACCACCGTATCTCGTGAATTAGATTTACACTTTTCTAAACCATCAATATCGCTTATACCAGCCGTTTTGATGCATTGACATTGTTTGCCACTTCTAAGAACAAAGAGTAGTAAATTTAGGATTATACAAGGCATTCCATGAATTTCATTTTTAATTGATATTATAATAAAATAATATACCTGAAAGGCTGACAGTTACAAATACCACACTGCATAAATCCAAAGTTACTACATTGTGGACTCAAAACATGGGACATACCATTTTCGCAATCACAGCGACAATCACTTTTAACTTGAATTATTAGTTTATCGGTTAACCCGACAGGATGGATAGTAATGTGTTTAATATTATCTTCACAGCGTTTGATTTCTAGAGTAACGTTAATATGAACCGTGGCATTTATAGCGGGTAAAAGACAGTTGCGTTTTGGTTCAGATTTACAGTCCTGATCAAATTTTATGTCAACCGAAGAGTGAACATCGCTAGTTAGTTCTACAGTTCTAACTGAATCCTGAAAAAAATTATGGTACACTTATCGTGGAATATGAAATATTAACAATCGTTTTGGAAATTTCGCGCTTGTGAACGCAAATAATAGTGTATTTCATAGCAAAATGACTGGAGTTTCTCATAGCATTTAGTCTTACTTTTTGAGTAATTAATTAAACACTAATATTATAAATTACAATGTAAGTTTCTTTGTTTCTTACGCTTTCATGTCTTAACTAGTCAAATGATAATTATAAAATTTTGTTTAAACGTAGTCAGAGGTACACAAAGGGATAGTACTTTTCATATGGAAATAAAAGTAGTTACCTATGGATAAGCCAAAATTAGATTAACACAAGCAAAGTCGCGGGCAATAGCTAGTACATTAAACTACAGAAAATCTACAAAAAAGGAGGAAATAGAAAATAATATTCACATATTAAAACAAAAACACTCACCAAATACGCTTCTCTAATAATTCCAACGACATTCGACTTCTCTTTGAGTTCTGCATATTTTGCTCCTAATATTTCTTTAGATAAATACGTGTAATCGATATGAACATCCTTATGTAAATTCAGCTTTACAGCAAATATTATTTTGAAATTGCCATCGGTGGCAATTTTATTGATTTGACTAACAGAGGGATAATCCAATTTTGTAGCCATACTGTATAGATTATCTTCTAGATGACATTTCATATCATTTGGTTTTATTATACCTAACATTTTACCGTCACCAGCACTATGATACGTTGAATCAGTACATAATACAATAATACGCCTAGAATCTTTACGCCAACCCAACTCTTTTTCACAAGTCATAGCTTGCATCAAAGCATCAAATCCGGCTTCCGGGTTATCATAGTTCGCACCAAACGGGCTATCCCTAATTACATTTGTAAATTCTTCTATATCTTTAGTTAAACTTAGATGGTTTTTAAATGAGTACGATTGTTTTTCTGATCTGGTAAAAGAAAATCGTTGCTAATTATTTCATTACACAGAAATACTGCCTACCAGAATAGCGGTAAGGTTTTATCTTCTTTTTTTAATTTCTCATAAGATGCAAAGAAAAATCTGTCAGCCCCGATATTAACATTTCAGTACCCGGCATCTGATTTGGCAGATTGTGGGGAAGAGTGAGACGGATAGCGGTTAGTTATTAGTATCTCCATCAGTTTTGTAAAGCGTTCTCTCTATTGTACAGCGTAATGACTGTGGTAGACAAGATAACGCTATGTGAAAACCAACTTAAACGAAAATCCCAGTTTTAATCCCGGCGTGTTTAATCAAAAGTCGAATCCATAATTAATTGTCTGGGGTTTTCAGAACAGGTTATGTTTCCTAAGTTTTTGTAATTCAAAGATAGACATGCATGAATATGTATCCCAGTCACAATGAATTTAAAACAGTAGTTGAATTAGACTAGGAATAAGCTAGACTTATGTTACAGTTATAGAAAACAGCAAAAGAATGTGTTCTTAAAGCTAACTGGCTTGTTTGTGCTTTAACAACATTAGAATAAATGATATTGAATTTATTAATAGAATAATTTATGCCTTTGGAAGGGATTATGCCCACCACGCTAAAAGTACATCGCCTAGCTATTTTGAGAAATAAGCGATCGACACAAACTTTGTTTTTTAATATCATAGGAGGCAAACGTACAGATAGGTCACCTGATGTTTAGTGATCACCACCTGTAACTTGCAAGGACGTTGCCAGCTTGTGTTGGGAGGGGAGGCGAGGAATGGAGTAGGAAGAGGAAGGGGAGGGTAGGTGGGTCTCGGGCGCTCTTACCGACTGAACGAAACGCAACAATGCAAGCACTGTTACTTCACATCGGTTTTCTGTGAGAGGGTGGGTGGTACTACTCCGGTCGAGCCGACCCATATATGCTGAAACCAGTAATAACTTCAGCCTGGCTCTACCACCTACTACTATCAATTATTAGTAAGCGATATTCGATTACCCAAAATAACATAGAACTTTGAAAATAGCAAAGAATATTCACCTGCTATCGTAATAAGGGTATAATGGTTTCTCGACAAAACTCCCAACACCAAGTCGAACATTATTCGTAAGTCTTTTGAGTTCCTCGTAAATTTCTTTAGCTTGATTAATTAAATCATATCTATTTTTCTTCATTGTATCAGAATTATCCATCAAATAATACACATCTATAGGATAGTCTTTAGCAGGTTGATAGGAAACAGTGAAATTGACTGGTACACCAGGCCTAGCTGTGATTGCGATCATTTGAGGCATAAATTGTACTTCAATATCGTTATATTTCGAACCAAATGGTTTATTTATTTGGATAGTATTACTTGGTTGTGGATTTATTATGAACGCATCCTTGCATTTCTTTTCTTCCTTGCCTGCACCCTTAATTATATTTAGACTGCTATCGTAATAGCTTTCTGGTTGACATCTTTCTCCTGCGTATGAGTCCTGAAAATATTTTTTCTATAAAATTTATGACTTCAAGCAATCATTTGAACGTAGGTTCGAATTCTTGTGAATGAGCCAAAGTTATCGATCAGGAAAAATATCGTAATGAAATAATTACAGGTATTTCCAGGTTCACCTGACTAGCTCCCATCCTCAAGTTGATGGCCTGTCGCCAAGCACCTAGGTGTGTTCCAACAGTCCTACCTGAGTAATGATCCTCCTCTAAGTACAGCGTGTGTACTATCTAATACAAAATCCTCATTCAACATCTGATAAGACTACACTTTTACACTTTTTTTTTTCGAACTGACTACACTATTGACCCAGCAAGGTCTTAAGAGCTTCATCGGACTACTAAGACGAGTACTTGCGGCACTCATATACGTGCAATTCGCGATCTATCTGAGCTGACTTAAGCTAACTATTCATACATATATGAGTTGTTGGAGCATATATGTGTACCAAGCATACATATCTCAACAACTCTTATATATATTTCGTATCTTCTTCACTCACTTCTACACTCTACTTCTAGTTCTACTTCTACACTCAAAACCTATAACTTATACTTATATATATACTTTGATCATATTATTGACTGAAACTAGTTATGAGAAAGATTTGAAATTCTGATCCGCAACGTTTTTGCGTGACGAAAAATGGTGGGGCTAAATACTGTGTCGGATACAGTGAGAACAGTTTCTCCATTACCTTTGGGTAACGGAGAACAGTGAGACATACATTCTTCTCGCTTTCTTTTTGACAATTTAACTTCTACCACGTGTCAAATACTTTTTAAAGTTAAATCAGTCTCTATATTATTGACGAAAATAAAATAAGTAAATAATTGTTATTTATATAACGTGACATCAGAGATTCCTGATGACGCATTCATATATTCAGCGATAGCAACTTTGTAACAGGAAAATTTAACTGTTATATACATGTAAATGACTATAATATGGACATATATAGTTAAAAGCTACGGGAGCCATTTTAATCACAGTTTCATCACTTCAAATTTTGTAAATTCGATTCTAACGTAAAAGACGTTTATATTAGAGGGGTATGCTTAATTATACATCGCCATAATAGTCCGGTTTAGCTGTTAAGGCCTTACTAGGCCAATAGCGTAGTTAGTTAGAGAAAAAAAAACACATCGCTATTGTAAAGCACGTAGGTAATAATACCACGTTGTTAAAGATTTTTGAAATTAAGTATATGTCTTGATTCTAGGCTCCTCAGCCCTTAGTTATATCCACATATAATGTAGCCATGACCCTGTTATTATTTATCCAATTACAGATAATAGCAATAGTGTAGTCTATGTTAACTTAACGAGCTGGTTTGTCAGTTAACACTGTCACTGCTTACCACTTTTTACGACCTTTTATACCACACCGACATAGTGTAACGTATCCTGGAACTGCACAACACGGTGCCATGTAGTTCAATTAATACATAGATATACTTTTCTGTAGTGGAAAATACAATAGGACAAAATAATATTGCTTTTTATCAAGAAATTAGCGCCATAACACGCTTGGCAACATAAATATTTTTAAGGCGCGTGACAGCATATTACAATATTATAATATATAATCTTATGATACATTAACATATAAAAGAATCTGTAACATTATTTTAATCTATATTATAAAAAATAATAAAATACCTCACTACACCACGCGCATCTCTCTGCAGCGTAACTTATACATTCACCGCATGTTTTAGCATTATTACAACCAGTTAAACTACTCACAAAAGTGATACATAATATAAATATTCCCAGTTTTAGCAAAGGAAACATAGCGGTCTAATTGCTCGACGAACGAATGAAATCGTTTCACTGAAAACAAATTGTTACAGAAACAGAACAGGAAAAATCATGGAACAAAGTAATAATTAATGTAATTTTAAAGTGGGGTGTACACAGTGACCTAACAACAGGATTAATAGTAATTTAATCTTAACATACTATTGCATATATGTATTTATGTCAATATATATTTAATTCTATTTATATTGCTTTTTCTTTGGCAACCAATCTTCTCAATTATTACTGCCATTTATATTATCGATAAGTTTCTTGTTATACTTTTCTTTTTTTAATATCAGTTAGGAGGCAAACGAGCAGGCGGGTCACCTGTTGTTAAGCGATCACCACCGTCCATAGACACTAGCAATCCCAGAGCAGACACAAGTGCGTTGCCAGCTTGTGTTTGGGGAAATGGAGAGAAAAGGAGCGTGGGGTGGTAAAGGGGAAGAGAGAGGAAAGGGGAGGGGAGATCAGCCTCTGGCGCTCTCACTAACAGAACGAAACGGAACAATGCAAGCACTGTTACTTCACGTCGGTTTTTTGTGAGAGGGTGGTGCTACCCCAGACCAGCCGACCCATTCATACTAAAACCAGTAATAGCTTCGGCGTGGCTCTACCACCTCTTTGTTCTAACAAGATGACGGCTCCTTTCCTAAAACTTTCCAGGTTGTTTTGTGGCACTTCCAGATTCATACTACGTGCTACTATTTTTCATTCACGTTACTTATGCACATTAATCGAATTATGTTACGTAAAATACCACCAATGTTACATACATACATAAATACATAAGCAAATAACACAAGGTTATGAATGAAATATAAAATACACTGTATGTACGACACACTAAGATCCCGCCAAATACTACATTTATTTCGTCTGCCGTTGACAATTCGCATCGTAAGAGTACATAAAATTAAAGAGTGCCTAGTCAATGTACTACCGTTATCCACTTCTAGGCAAAATTTAGTTAGAATCTTTCAGACCGTTTGAGTTTGATTAATAAACACAGAAATGTATTGAAATAATTTTTTTTTTCTTTTTTTTTTCGAACTGACTACGCTATTGACCCTGCAAGGTCTTAACAGCTTCACCGGACTACAAATATATATATATATATATAGTCGGATTCGAACTGGGGTTACACGAATTTTCGAAGCAACCAATTTCCACCTGAGCTATTCTTGTTTTTCTTGAAATAAACGAACTTTTATATTCTAACTAATATTACAAATGTGGGTTTGTTTGTTTGTTTGTTATGCTTTCACGGATAGGAATTTTTAGTGGTATAGAAAAGGATATGAGTACCTGTTATCCAGAAAAAAATACCGTTTCTGAGAGATAGGTCAAATCTTCATGAATGCGAGCGAAACTGCGGGCAAAAGCTAGTTATTGACCGATACGATTTTCATGATATACTCTTCCTACGCAATATATATTAAACTAGCCTCTGCCCGCGACTTCGTTCGCGTGGAATAGATACACTAACACGCAGCAGTTTTCAAAAAGAAAAAATATTCCGATTTTGAAACATTGTTCATCTTTGTTCCGCTCCTATTAGCCTTAGCGTGATGATATGTAGCCTATAACCATTCTCGGTAAATGAGCTATATAACACTGAAAGAATTATTCAAATCGGATCAGTATTTCCTGAGATTACCCCCTACAACATCACAACATTACATCGTCACAAACTCACAAACTTTACCCTTTATAATTTTAGTATAGATTATTGAAGACATTATTATCTGCTGTTATTTATTCATTGTTTGCTATTATAACTTATAAATATTAATGTGCGAGCAAGCAAATATTATGCCACAATGAAGATGTGTAAGCAGGAGAGCACTTTTCGTTGCACACGCCCAAAATCACGATATGAACAACGAATATTCATTTCGTTATAGTCTTCATTGTTGCAATTTATTATAGACATAAGACAGCAAATTACACAATAGCAAGAAGTCCGGTGAAGCTGTTAAGACCTTGCTATGTCAATAGCGTAGTCAATTCGGGAAAAAAAACACGGTAGCTAAATAACAGATAATAGTTTATAATAACAAGCATTGGGTCTTTGGCGGGATCTTAGTCTGTTACGTAGTGGATTCTATATTTTTTTTATGAAGCACGACATAGTGACTGCACTATGCCTGATGTTAAGCATAGTACAATCCAGAAACATTGGCAACCACCGAGAGACAGATTATCCATCGCCGGTCGCCGCTGTCATGCCGGCCATAATGACGAAAGTCACCCGGTGCTGGATATGCACAGGCTGATCCCGAAACGCGACGCGCAGAAGCGGGTCACTATGACGGGCTTCTTCGCCATATGCATGGTGGTTGCGACCCAGTCGGGCTGTAAAACCCTACCACCCCGCTTTCGCCATTGCCTCGTTCGTTATTCATCAGGGTGCACCACGTGCAGGTGAGGTTGGCTTGAGTGTCTCAAGTCTTAAGATGTTACTCGACACCCCTTACACCCCAAAATTATTCATAGTCTTTTGTTATTCGAACCTATATTTCGTAATATTGGTGGTATATTATGTAATATTGTGTACAGATGAAGTGGTTGGAAAATAATACAAGGTCTTTACCTATGAGATTGCCGTTTTGTATGAAAAAATTTAAACAAACTTTTTTCATGTATTTTTTATTTGTATTTATCGAAGTAATCACCCGTGCAATCGATGCATCTTTGCCAATGCAGTGGCACTTTATTGATGCCCATCTTAAAGAAATCAGCTGGAAGGGAGGCAACAAATTTTTCAAAGGCATTTTGTACTGCCTCTCGGGTATTGAATTTTTTTCCCGACAAAGAGTTATCCAAATTCTGGAAAAAGTAGTAGTCTGTAAGAGCAAGGTCTAGTGAGTAGGGCGGATGACGGAGAACTTCCAACCCCAGTTCTTGCAACTTGGACACCGTCTGCTGTGCAGTATGAGGTCGCGCGTTGTCGTGCAGGGGCAGCGGAGACGAGCGACTGACCAATGCTGGTTGGAGATGTGCCAGCTTCTCCGTCATTGTATTCAGTTCTTCACAGAACACATCTGCAGTAATGCTCATCTCGTTTAGTAAGAAGCTGTGATGAATCACACCGGCGCTAAACCACCAAACAGTGACGATCACTTTTCTAGGGGTAAGTTTTCGTTTAAGGCATTGTTTAGGTGCTGAACAAGGATCCAATTTGTCAATTTGACGCAAATAGACCAATATTGTTTTGACGTTAACGTCAAAAGCAGCTGCTAATTCAGCCGTAGATTGTGTATCATCAGCTTCCACAATCGCCTTTAATTCGTCATTGTCGACCAAAGTCTTCGGATGACAGCTAGGTTCATTTTTCAGGTCGACATTCCCAGAACGGAAGCGAGCAAACCAATAACAGGTGGTGCGTTTGATTTGTAGTTTTAGCTCCGTAAACGTCGTTGATGTTGCGTGCCGCTTGTGCCGCGTTGCTGCTACGACGGTACTCATATTCCATAATTACTCGAATTTTTAACGTATCCATGATGACAAAAAAGATTGAAATGCGATGAAAATGTAACACTAATCAATAAAAAATGACTACTTTTGGAAAAAGAACTCCATGTTTTTAAAATAAAATTAATTTGAAATTAGAATTCTTAGCCAGAGAAAAAATATTTTGATTTGAGATGGCCAGTACTGCAGAACGGCAACTCCATAGGTAAAGACCTATTATTATGGAGCATGAATTGTGAGATGCCACTAAAATTGTCTGGTTAGTTTTAAGTTCTGAATTAGTTGATAGATGGTACTACAGATAATGAATCTTTGATTTAATTTGTTACTTACTTACATTGAAACCAGGTGGCAGGACGGTCGTGCGTCCATATATACATAATTAATTGTATTGTATGATTTTTATTATAATACGATGTAATATTCCATTATTATTTTTCCCATTTTTTTTTATTTATTTGTTTATAAACTATTTATTGACGAAATCATAAATATTAAAAATTCAGATGGTACAGAAACGTGACGGCATATTGGCGTAACGGACTTCCGTTGCATTGTCATCCAATTACCTCCTAGTCGCGCCTAAAGAAGTTTTACTTCAAAACGATTATTAAACAACACAATAACGATCATTATTATATAGCAATTATTGCCTTCTATAATTATTAGGTAGCATACATAAAAGATTCAACTATGTATTAAAAGCTTTATAACGATATACAAATTTCCTGTAGTCGTAGGTCGATAATTAACAATCATGAAGTTAATAATAGAATATTGATTTACCTCACAACCGGTCAATATGTATGTCCTGATCAAATATATTCTATGGTATTTCGTACTTAATTTAAACATTTACTTTGCTTTTATGACAAATTCGTGTGAGCGGCAAACGACATGCGGTGATTGCATACGTGATCCAAGTGTTTGTGTTTGGTGCGCTGATGTAAGTATTTATATCCTAAGAGATTCAAACATACAGAAGAATAATGTTTTTTACGACTTCTTTAGCTTTAAAATATTTGCTTAGTTTCAAATTTTTTATACGGACCGATCATCAAAATTCTTATTTGACTGCACTATAGCTTGGGGATGGTCAATAGACAAGATCATTTCTAGATTCCCTTCATTTTCTACGCTAATGTTCCTTGTGGGGTTTACAAGGAAACTCTATGGAATTTTTAATGTTTTAATTATGGAACACTTATGGGCCCGGCGGCAAATTATACACCTAAACCTTCCTCATGAGTCACTATATCTACTGATGAAAGCCGTATGTAAGGCCGTTCAGTAGTTTTTGAGTTTATCGTGAACATACAGACAGACGTGGCAGAAGATTGTTATGAATGTAGTTTTTTCGAAATTTCTACGCTATTGACCCAGCAAGGTCTTAACAGCTTCACCGGACTACATGAATGTAGTGATTTATATAATATCTTCTCCAATTGTAAAATTACTGAATTTGTCTTTTAATTACTCCATATTAAATTTCAGAACGATGCAACTGAACCGAGATGTAAATCACGGGATTCGATCTCTAATGGATGGTGTCCAGGACAATTGCAGGATCCGAAATCGTCTGTCCGACCAACAGCATCTGGGGACAAGAATTTCAGTTCAGAGTCGGGGAACGTTATACAGATTAAGCCACAGAATTATAAAATACGGGCACGTCGTGGCGAACCCGTCGACTTTACTTTCTCCTATAAAAGCGTTAAAGATTATCCCGTCGACTTGTATTTTTTAATGGACGCGTCGAGTACTATGAGAAAAATGAAAGACAAGACAGCCACTCAAAGTGAAAAAATTTACCTCACTATGAAAACATTTACAAGCGACGTACATCTAGGAATGGGTTCCTTTGTTGACAAAAACGTTTTACCTTTTGCGTACCGGTAAATATGATTTACTTTATTGATTTCATCATATGTTTTGGAAAGACTCGAGTTTTCCATTTTTTAATTATTATTGATTTACAGTATGAATATGAATTGTAGGCGGTAGAGCCACGGTCGAGTTATTACTGGTTTCAGCATGAATGGATCGGCTCGCCTGGGGTAGTACCACCCATCTCACAGAAAACCGACGTGAAATAACAGTGCTTGCATTGTTGCGTTTCGTTCGATCAGCGAGAGCGCCCGAGTCCCACCTTCCCCTACACTCCTTCCGCTAACCTCGTTTCCCTCCCCTCACACCTTTTTTAAAATGCTTCTTTCCGCTGACATGCCGGCCATAATGACGAAAGTCACCTAGTACTGGATATGCACAGGCTGATCCCGAAACGCGACGCGCAAAAGCGAGTCACTATGATGGGCTTTTTCACCATGTACATGGTGGTTGCGACCCAGTCGGGCTGTTAAACCCTACCACCCCGCTATCGTCATTGCCTCGTTCGTTGATCAGCAGGGTGCACCACGTGCAGGTGAGGTTGGCTTGGGTGTCTCAAGTCTTAAGATGTTTCGCGACACCCCTTACACCCCTTTGCTCCCTGTAACATAAAAATTCAATACATGCAATCCTAACTAATATTATAAATGCGAAAATAAGATTATTTTGTTTGTAAGCTTTCATGCCGTAACTACTCAACCAATCATCATGAAATTTTGCATACACGTTGTTAAGATAATGCAAAGAACAAAGGGTCATCATCCAGAAAAAGTATACCGTTTACGAGGAATAGATTGAATTTAAAAATATCTAATAAGAACAAACCAATGAAGAGCGTCAATTGTTCGAGCGAAAAAAAAAATACTGTAAGCAAATGATGTTTAACGAATTTTTGATGTAAAAGATCTAGAGACGAGGGTAAACCTAATTGATTTCGTGGCGATACAGGCCGTGGCGTCTATGTGAGCCGTCGCGACACGGTGCCATGTGCAAGCGACTGTGCGCAATCTCTCTTGCGGCACTAAGCTTGCATACCTATAGCTTAATTTGAGAATTTGAGATTCGTTCGATTCGAACAATTTTGACGTTTCACATGTGCCAGGCGTCCCGTGACGGCTCATTTTTTTCGTGTTTAACTACAGTCTAAACTGATGTTAAATGACGATGTGGTCTGTGATGGCTCTCAAGTGCAGCTGTCTGAATACACCAATAGATGCTTGGCAACAGACTTTCAACTTGACGATGGTAACTAGATAGTTACTACCATGATATGATTTCATCACAATGTTTTCCTTCACTGAAAGCTGAAACTCAATCGCAAAGATTCCAACATACGGGTTTTCGAACACGCCATCAACTAAGCCAACGTTACTGTATCTTATTCGCTAGCAATATAAATATATTTTTAATTTAAATAAAAAAATGAGATTACATTTTCTAAACAGTAAAAGAATTTATGCAAATTATAAATACGAAATAAAGACATAGCTTTTTCTATTTCTGCCACAAAATATAAGTGCTTGTTCTACTCTACTGACATCTGGTTGTTAAAGCACTCTGTCGAACAGTATGCTTAGACTAAATCATTGACTGTAGCAATCTATAAATGAACAGCCTGATTCCGAATTGTTTTCCCATTTGGGATTGTTCATACATACATTTTTCGTTACCAAATCTTTATAGTAAAATGCAAATATTTTTGATGTCTTAAACTGTGTCGTTATATTGTAGTAAGACCTAAAACGAAGTATAATATTATATTTCTTATTAGTTGAAGCCCTTGATTTCATATCCTAAATAATACTAATAATGTTTTATGTTATTACCAATGTACACTATTAACACTGTAATTTAATTAACACTGTGCAGGTCTTACTAATATTCGATCAGAAATTACCTGAAAACTGTATTAAAATTGCTTCAGTAATTTGCAAATAATATGCAAACAAATAAATCTAAATCTCTAACAAATAAATTGACCGACATTTAACCCATATTATTCAACGGTTTGTCCTTATGTTCCAACGTTCAAATTTAGTCAAGGAAAACGTATATCGTTTTAATTATCCACTCCATGGAATTCCCAATCAATAACAACAGCTCACGAATTGTCCTATTTTTAACACCATCAGGAAATTAATCGTCAACAGTACTTACATTGTCCCTGCGTATGTTATCTTTTCTTTTTTTTTATATCAAAGGAGGTAAACGAACTGTTGGGTCACGTGATGTTAAGTGATCACCACCGTCCATAGACACTAGCGACATCAGGAAAGTCGCAAGTGCGTTGCCAGCCTGTATATGGGAGAGTGGGAGGGGAAGGGAAGGGAAAGAAGGAAACAGGAAGGAAAGTGGGCCTCCGGCGCTCTCACTGACCGAACGAAACACAACAATGCAAGCACTGTTATTTCACGTCGGATTTCTGTGAGAGGGATGGTACTACCCTGGTCGAGCCGACCAATTCATGCTGAAACCAGTAATAGCTTCAGCGTGGCTCTATCACCTACCAAATCAAACCTGAAGAACTTCTGTGAAAAGAAATTACATTATCTATCAACCTGTTTCAAGATTTTTGTTGAATAAAAAATATAGAATATATATGTTTATTTACAGAACTACAGATAGCAATTTGACATACTCATTCAGGCATCGATTGAAACTTACGAAGGACTTTAAAGAATTTCAAAACACAGTATCGGCTACACCTTTCGGCACAAATCGTGATAAACCAGAAGGTGGACTAGACGCCCTCGCACAAGTTATCGTTTGCAAAGACATTATAGGCTGGAGGGTGGAATCTAGAAAGATTATTGTTCTGCTGACTAATGGTCCGTATCATGCCGCAGGAGATGGTAGAAATGCTGGTATTTTTGAACCTTACGATGGAGAATGTTACACTGAAAATGATATATACACAAAGGAAACAGAAATTGATTATCCATCGCTGGCTATGATTAATAAATTGGCTACACAAAATGAAGTTATAGTAATATTCTTTGTCGATAGTAAATACGACACTGTCTACCTTGATTTGAGTAGTGTTATAAGTGGATCTAAGACTGCAAATTATGACGAAAGCACGTTAGAACAAGAAGACAATTTCGTTAAGATTTTGAAGGATGTTTATGAGGTATATAGTTTATTTCATAGGAATAAATATATCATCATTGATATTGAAATGTTTTTAAATAAATTGATTTCAGGAAATAACAAAAAGAATTAAATTAAAAATTGATATAAAAGGGGAGAATCGAAAAAATGTATACATCTCATTCAATCCCGATTGCAAAAATCATCAAGGTAACGATTGTGAAGTGAAAAAGGAACAAGAACAAAAATTTGTGGGTACACTAAAAGTTGACGAAATAGGTAAATTCTCTTTGGAAGTGACAATAGAAGGTATTAGTGAAAAGCTAACACTGGACGTTGAGATAATAGAAGAATGTGAATGTGAGAAACTTGCAGAAAGATCGACATATTGTCACGGGGAACTCCGTTCATGTGGAGCTTGTATATGTGGAAATGAAAGGTACGTATATAATCGAATCATATATTTCTCGTTCACTTATATAGAACATCGTTAGATTTAGATCTTCTTTTCATCAAAAAGAAAATAAAATCTGGGGAATAGTGGCCAACTGCAAAGTTTTATTCCCATACGCCTGAACCGTTGCCGAACCGGTCTTTGGTAAATTGGTGTTAAAGTTGCTCATATAAAATCAAACCAAAACAATAAAGTATAGAAAGTTCTCTGAAACTCATTAACGTTTTGGAATTATATAATATGCTTTATGCCCGTAGATATGGAGATCGATGTATCTGTGTGAGAAATGAGAACAACCCATACAATGACAATTCTACTTGTGTCGCCGACGGCAGTACAGATTTGTGCTCAGGACATGGGTCTTGTGTATGTGGTACCTGTCAGTGTAGGGAACGGTGAGATCATTTAATAATTATGAACCTCTTTGTATTATACTGTAACGTTTAAATGTACGTGGATATATTAAACAGTTAATTAGAGAATTCAATACATTTTGATACATATTTTATTATACAAAATAGTTTTATATTATAACGTTTAGCTAGCTGCCATCCACGTACAGAAAACTTGACGTATTACTGTTAGTAGTCCTGGTCGTCTTTGTAAGTTTGGGGAATATGTTCTGGTTACCCACTAAGAGTGGGGAACGAGAAGATGAAGTGGGACTTTTACTCATTAAAACTTCATGGTACACCATCAGTACCTTCAAGGCAGGACAACATAAGATAGTTCTTATCTAAATCTTAAGTTTAAAAAATAATTTAAGATTCAATTACATTCAAATATTTATTCAACAATCAAATACAACCTATTATATATTTTTTGAAATCGGCGCCAAAACTCAATATTTTTATCTAGAGGACAAAAAACAATTATTTAGTAAAAATATTTCACACTTTAACATTTTGATGGGCATAAGATTAAAATTGGCGCTTCGAAATAAATATATAATAGGTAATATTTGTATATTGTAATTGGATATAAAAAAAATTTATAAGTCAGAGTGTTATGATAAATTATTTTACATATTTGCGTTCGTGATATAATTTAATAGACATAATGTTATGTTATGAAATAGTAAAAATTATGCATAGATCTAAGATTACAGCAATCGCGACTTATTTGCTGTTAGTTACTGAAGAGTTTTATTAAATATCGCCGAAGACCTTCATCAGATCCTAATGTTTTATATACTATAACATTTCCTGAAACAATAAGCATTCAATAATTAACACAATCCGAATCTGGTCCATAGTTTCTAAAAAAATCGCGGATATACAAACATATACCAGGTGAAAGTTTAAACACTCGCAGTATTCTAAGATATAGCCCTTTATAGTTACATTTAACATATAAAATAATAAAATCAAATCAAATAATCATAAACAATGAAAGAAACCTAAGTTAAAGTTTGTTCTAAGACTTTTAAAAATATAAACACAATCTAGGTGCGATAACCGTTGTCGAAAACTACAATGGGCGACACTGAGTTAATAATAAAACGTACAATAAACCGTTTTGTTTTGTTCCTGAAGTTCCCATATTCCCTTTGAAGTGAAAGTGAAATCACCCGACGGTCATTGCCACTGTTCTTTAATATAGACACGTACAGGATTGAGTATAATTTTTATAATAATATAATTGTATAATATTTATCGATATAATTAGGTTACATTTTAAGCACCTATTTTTTTATTGATTTAGAACGAGAATCGAGTACAGAATATCCTCCATAGATAATGCTACTGTCTAAACATTCAGCTTGTATATATACATACGGGTCGAATACAAAACCTCCTTTTTTAAAGTCGGTTGAAAATCGGGAGCATACAGTTACTAAACTCGTGGTTTAAGAGTTAGATATTGTTGACAGATTCCAATAGGCACAGCAATGTCTGCCGTATTATTTCGTATCTGGTATGTTCATACTAAGGAATACTAACCGGAACTTTAGACCCAATACTCAGGTTGTTCAACTAAGTAACTGAATGTAGAATTATATTACAAATTGGAATAGATATATTTATATATTCAGATTTATTTATTAATGTGGTGTACTAGTTAATAATAAAGTTAACAAAGCGGAATGGAAATAAAAATATGATTCATATTTTTCCACACTCTGGTAAAGATACGAAGGTAAATACTGTCAATGCAACAAGGACAGTTGTCCAAGAAACCCTGTCAGCGGCAGCATCTGCAATGGCGAGGACCACGGCAAATGCGATTGCGGAACTTGCCTATGTACTAGTAAATGGACTGGCAAAGCCTGTGAATGTTCCACCTCTCAAGTGGACTGCATATCGAGAAATGGCAAAGTAAGTAACTTTATTACTTTGAAATTATTTTTCTATTAACTGTTTCCAGTATTTTACTAACTTGTCTGAACTACAAATGCAGCCTATGTAATATACTTTAAGAAGAAATCATAATCTTCTTCTTACCCTTATCCCACCTAAATATAATCGGCACAACATGTTTTCCTTTTCTATTCTCCCCTGTCAGATGTCATTCGCACCTTTTAGACACAGATTATTGTTCACGCAATCCACCTATACCTTTTTCGGTCTCTCTCTACTCTTATATCCGTCCAGCATCGTACTCAAAACTTTTCTAGTTACATGGTTCTCATCTCTCCTCATGCCCATAATACTGCACTAATTTATTACTCAATTTCTCTGTCCCGGGTGCTATTTTCAAACTTCCCCTGATATACTCATTCTTAATCTTATCCATGCTAGTTACACCACACATCCACCTGAACATTCGCATCTCTGTCACATGAAATTTTGTCTCATCCATCTCTTTCGTTACCCAGCACTCAGATGCATACATGAGAACAAGAGGAAATATTTCAGGTATTAGTGTTGAAGAAGAAGAAATTATTGCAGATAGTAAATACAAACTATCATACAGAATTCTTAAATTTAAAAATAACAAAGAATATTATAAAAAATGAGTGGGTCACAAACGATTGAAGTAAAACTTGTTTTGTATGATTTTTATTATTATTCAATTTAATATCTTTTATTATATTTTTTTGCGTACTTTTATATTTTATTTACTTTATAACAAAATGTTGTTAATAATATTTCTTATGTTATTTAATTTGAATTAACTGATAAGTGATACTGCCGATAAAGAAGCTTTTATTTAATTTGTTACTTACTTATGCTGAAACCAGATGGCAACACGGTCGTGCGCCCATATATACATAATTAATTCTATTGTATGATTGTTATTATTATTCAATTTAATTTTTATTTAGTGGCAAAATCAAAAATATTTAAAAACCGGATGGTACAGAAACGTGCCGCCTTATTGCCGTAACAGACTTCCGTTGCATTGTCGTCCGGTTACCTCCTAGTCGCGCCTAAAGAAGTTTTACTTCAAAATACTAGAATTTGTTATAATATGTCGCTTTATTAAGAAACTTTAACAGACTTTGTTTCAGATATGCAACAACCGTGGCAGTTGTAATTGCGGCACTTGCAATTGTAAATCTCTTGCCGAATGGGACAAACGTCGAGAACAGGACACAGTTTGTAATGTCGAACCATGTCCCGAATGTCATAGTTTCCAGTGCCGTTATTTGGACAACATCGCCCTTTGTCACCGTAATTCGCAAGGCTGCGCTGACGACAGTGTAATAATTCAAACGGTGGATACTCTAAACAGCACTCATTTGAACAGCACCAAATGGAACCTATGCCCAGACCTAAAAGTTGATATAGGATGCTACACTCGTTATGTTTACCAATACGATGATAAGAATTATGAAATATTAATAGTGCTACAAAACGAAAAGGATTGTATAGAAAGCTATTTAGGTAATTCTAAAAATATATGCAAAAACTTCTTATTGTTCTTCGTATTGTTCTTATTGTTTAAGAAAATGGATAACATTTCATTTTCTCATAACAAATATTGAATATTACTTTTTTTTTCGAAATGACTACGCTATTGACCCAGCAAGGTCTTAACAGCTTCAACGGACTACTAAGGCGAGCGCTTAAGGCACTCAGCCGATTTTATTTTGGTAACCAGCTCAAGGGTGCACGGCACACCTCGGCTTGGCTGTTGCCTGTTGCATGCAAAATGGCGACCTATATTATCTAACCTAGCTAACTATTCATATATGTAGGAGTTGCTGAAACGTATATGTGTACCAAGCATACACGTCTCAACAACTCCTCCATATATTTGTTATCGGAAAATTGAGAATTTTTCAGTTCGATAACGGAAAAAGTAAACCCTTCCAATTTCATGTGTAAGCGTGTAGGCGTGCACGTGTGTGGGTGTGATCGTGTAGTGTTGTAGCAGTGATGTATATTTGTGTGTCAACCTATCGCGCAAGCAACGCACTCAAGGACTCCCTACCGAGGGATCGAACCTAGGCTTGAGCAGCTGCCGTGGGAGGCCTAATCGGGTAAATTTGAATATTATTTTCTATTGAGTTACAAGTGGTATGGTAGATAGCTTCTCCAACAGTTACCGCTCAAGGACCACCCGTTATCTTATTTGTAAGAGTTTTTGAAACTGTCTATCGGTGGTCTATTTTTTTGTCCTATATTTAACCTCCTTAGAAGCAGATTTTTCCAAAACTCTCAACAAAATGATCTCCTTTCTAAAATTACATGCTTCGAGACTCATATATTTTCACTGAAATTCCTTTTATAATTTCATTAGGTATGTAGCACACGAAAGATCATTTACGTTCGAATTATATTCAAAATATATAGTATGCCACTAAAGGATAGCGTGCAAAAATCGTTTGACTGTCCATCATAAAATTATAAAAAACTATAGCGCTTAAAAAATCTCGAGCTTTTTGGCGGGATCTTGGAATATAATTTAGGAAATTTTATATTTTATTCATAATCCTGTGTTATTTAGCTCTACATTTTGTAATATATAATTCGATAATTGTGCACAAAAGTAGTGGATGGGAAATAATACCACTGATCATAGATTTTGACTTGCCACAAAAACTCCCTGGAAAGTTCTAATAAGAGGGCCACCATATTGTTGTTAGTGTATTGAAATGATCGCGAGAAACTTGTAATATTATTTATTACCTATTCGACAACAGCAGTAATAATCTACTAGAAAATTGAGTAAATATATATATATATATATATATATATTAGCGTTGTGAGCTAGGAAAGTAAACATGCTAAAGCTAAAATGAAACTGGCTCTGAAAAGTAGCTAGCGGAACACATAGATGCTTGATCATCCATTTTTAACCTCAGGTTGATAACTAATGAGGCAGGCTAGGAAAAAATTCTACCACCATACCATAGATTCATTAAAATATTTTCCTATACCGAAAAATTTCCGAACACACTAACCATTGAGCTTTTATCGCTTGTAACATTGTGCATAAAGATGTCTTTCATGCTATAAGGTTCACTACAACTCATCATTAGATGGCACTAGTGTTTTTTTTTATATGTCATAGGAGGCAAACGAACTGGTGGGTCACCTGATGTTAAGTGTATACCATCGTCCATACACACTAGCATCACCAGCGGAGTCGTAAGTGCGTTGCCAGCCTTTATTTGGAGGCGAGGTGGGCCTCCGGCGCTCTCACTGACCGAATAAGACGTAATAATACAAACACTTTTACTGCACGTCGCATCGATGTGTCTGTGGGTCGGGTGGTATTACTTCGGGCGAGGCGACCCATTCACGCTGAAACCAGTAATAGCTTCAGCGTGGCTCTACCACCTACCAATTATGAAAGTTAAAAAATATTTTTAAAGTTATTTAATTCTCTACGGTAATTTAACTCGGGTGAAGTAGTGAACGATCACATATAACATTGTAGTGAAGTAACTTAAACTATTCGAATCATTTCAAAGCTTACTTTTACATTTATGTGTTACTGTCATATTTATGTGATGCAGTGTTTCTTGTTCTTCACTCAACAACTATTAACCTCTTTATTACAGTATTCGGCGGACTTTTCTTCCTAGCGCTGTTAATAATCGGCCTGTTTACTCTAATAGCTTGGAAGGTACTTACGGAAGCGCGAGACAAAATGGAATACGAAAAATTCGTTAAACAACAGAAAGAAAGCATGTCCAGACCGATTACGAATCCACTCTACAAACCGACAACAACAACATTCAGAAACCCAGCCTTTAGAAAAAGATCTATTCATTAGATTTAGGTTATTTTAACGTCTTAATAATTTAGGCGTTACTTTACGGAAATCATATATGATTGTTTCATGGTAACTATGTGTTTTATGTCTTCTTATAACTTTCAACAAGTAATTCTTGAGTATATATACAATTTCTCTCGTATATCTCGGAACTTGCTCTAAAGATTTGGATCAGAATTTGTGTTTACATAGGATTCTACTTTATGAGTTTATCTATATAGGTTTCTCTCCTGAAGAAAACACGATTTAACACAAATAAAAACATTATATTTAACTAATTATTATAGTACTGAGAATATTGTATAGCGCCATCTCGTAAATGTTAATGGTACTTGTATTATTTCCATTATAGTCATTTGTAAAATGTTATGAGACATATTATATGACATACTTCATTTTTATTATGGCCTGTATTTTATAGCTAAATTTCATCAGCATCGATTTTTAGTTTTACCAATTTGAAATAACAGTGTAATTAAAATCGGCTATATACTTCGGAGATTAGCTCTTACGAACAACAGACACTTGTATTTTTTTTTAATGTGTATATTCAAAACAGTCTTGTAAAAGTATCGTCGCAGGAGACAATCAAAAGTTCGTCGTACTGTCAAATATTTCAATAATAACAAAAAACCCTTTGTTTCTGTAAGGCAAACAATTTCATTAATATATTTTAAAAAAAATGTATATATAGATTTTTTGAGAGAGTTCCTACCTTCTCTGGCATCCTCAGAATACCCTACTAAATTATTATCAGAATCTAATCAGTAGTTTTTGAATGGATAGAGGACAAACGTACGTAGTCCGGTGAAGCAGTTAAGACTTTGCTGGGTCAATAGCGTAGTCATTTCGAAAAAAGGACAAACGTACATTGATTTTTATAATTAAAGATTAAATCCATACCCAATTAAATATGTACGTTCAGTCGTGTAATTCATATAATATCAAAATATCCTTTATGTGTGTAGTATTTTTGAAGGTCAAAATGTTTTGTATATAATATTAAAGAATATATCTAGAGATATAGCAGATTTAAAATGATGTGCAGTAACAAAAAAGAAAAACAGTAAATCGGTACAGAAAGTCGTAGCAAATATTTGCATGGTCAAATTTGCTATTGCGATAATATCAGGAGTTACTCGTACTTTTCTGATTCCATAAATTTGCCAACTACATTACAATCTACATACCTACATAAAATGGTAAACTACTATTGTGCGCACTTCATACAACAATTGCTAAATAGATTTCAATGTATTTTTTTTAATATATATACTTTTAAGATACTTGATCCTTATCTAAAAAAATATCATAATAACTTCATTTAACATAAGGTTATTAAAGTTTCAATAAACTAAGGCAGTACAAACGATTAAAGAAATTTGGTTAGCTAAATATATTTCTGCTTTAATTTTATTTAATGTATTTTCTTCTCCACGTCTAACATATTGTTAGGATAATAAGCAATAACAAAATAAAAATAGGTCACAACATGGTAATTACTACACAAACAAATTATACGCAAAAACATTCGATTTAAGTATATGTGCCTGATGCGTTAAATAGTCTAGTTAACCAAATCAGCCATTAAAGTAATTGTGAGCAAATACGTGCTTATTATGCTTACTCTAATGAAACAGACGCATATTTTTATTGATGCATAAAAAAAAGACGTCACTTTTATGTGGCAATGTACAAATGAAAAACAACCTGTCATGAAATCTAATATTCATTGACAGTTATCGCTGTCTGGCCGTCCTGAAAGCTTTGCAATAGCTGGCAATGTGACTGATACCGACATTAGATTAGTTGAAAGTGAGTTATTTTAACTGTTATCACCATCTGTATCATGGTGTCCATCAAGTGTATCCTTACACATAGCTGAAGATGTGATACTAGGTTTGTTAGCGACTTCACTCGCGTTAACGTAAATTTGAGTTATTCCTAACTAATGTTAACAGGTGAAGCTGTAAAAACTTTGCTAGGTCAATAGCGTAGTCAGTTCTAAAAAAAAAGTTTTTTTAGACCTAGCAAGGTTTTTACGGCTTCACCGAACTATTGAGGCGAGCGCTGAAGACACTCAGCCGATTTGGGATGTTTGGGCGACTAACTCAAGGGTGCACGGCACACATCGGCTTGGGCTGTCGCCTGTTTTTTGAAAAATCGCGACCTATCTGAGCTAACCTAAGCTAAGCTATCTAGGTATACGTATATGAGTTATTGAAACATGCATGTGTACCAAGCATGCGTGTCTCAACAACTCCTATATGTATTTTGTATCGGATAACTTCTTCTAAACTATTGTATATAGGATAGGATAGGGAAAAACAAGGGTAGAACTTTTTCTCGTTTATTTCTCTGAAAAAGAAAAACAGCGTGTAAGCGTGTAGGCGTGCACGTGTGTATAGGTGATGTGTGTGATATTGTAGCAGTGATGTAAGGTTTTGTGTCACTGTATCGCGTGAGCAGCGTACTCAATGGCTTCACGCCGATAGGTTCTGTCGGATAAAATTTAATTCATTAACAATTCTACCTGAGGGATAATTCTGTCCGTCCTTTCCTCGGAAGGATAACGGCAATTCTAAACAAAGTTTCAATATAATGTTGAAGGTTGTAAAATAGTCAATTTATGGTTGATATTATTATTTCAATGTCAATACAAACTAACAAAGGCGGGGAGCTTTCAGTCTAACAGGGGTTTTAATAGCCTCACCGGACTACTAAGGCGAGCGCTTAGGGTACTCAGCCGATTTTATTTGACAACTACTTCAAGGATGCACGGCACACCTCAGCTTGTGCTGTTGCCTAATAAGTGCAATTCGCGACCTATCTGAGCTAATCTAATCTAACTATTCATACATATATGAGTTTTTGGAGCATATATGTGTACCAAGGATACATACCTCAAGAACTCTTATATTTCGTATCTCGTCAATGGGCATAGGTTCGAATCCTTGCAACCGAGTTCCGTTTTCGGTGAAGGAAAACATCTTGATGTAACTACAGTATGGTGGTAGGACTTTTTCTAAGTCCGCCTGGATAACTAAAACCCTCAAGTTGAAAAACTATTGCCAAGCATTTGTTGGTGTCTTCTGGCAGCTGAACTTTAGAGCCAGTCGCCTGTAGGTTTAGCGTTCAAGACCACACCGTCACTACAACATCAGGTGAGATTGTGGCCATACGTTAAAATGTATAAAGTTTAAATTTGACGCATTCACATTATCATAATTTTATATTGTAACGTTTTTTTTTTCGAATAAAGGAATTTATCCGACACAAAATACATATAGGAGTTATTGAGGCACGCATGCTTGGTACACATGCATGTTTCAATAACTCATATACGTATATCTAGATAGATTAGCTTAGGTTAGCTCAGATAGGTCGCGGATTTTTGCACAAAACAGGCGACAGCCCAAGCCGAGGTGTGCCGTGCACCCTTAAGTTAGTCGCCCAAACATCCCAAACCGGCCGAGTGCCTTCAGCGCTCGCCTCAATAGTTCGGTGAAGCTGTAAAGACCTTTCCACGTCAACAGCGTTCTCATTTCGAAAAAAAAAAAAACAATCAATTGTGATCTATGCCTGGTATACCTTTACAAAATTCGCTAAAGTTTTTTCTTATATTATTTACTTTTCAGTTAATATTCCCTTATACTTTCATAGAATATAATTAACAAAAAAACAATATATCATAACGATATCGAAGAATTATAAGCGCCACAACAAATTATAAATCAATACAAAATAGAATTATCTAGATATAATAATAAAAAGCGGGAAGATTGTTTCTTTGAATGCGAGAATCTTTGTAATTATTAAAAATTATCTTTTTTTATGTCATATAGGAGGCAAATGAACGGGCGGGTCACCTGATGTTAAGCGATCACCGCCGTCCATAGATACTAGCAACACCGGGGGAATCGCAAGTGCGTTGCTAGCCACTGTTTTGGTGGATAGGGGAAATGGGCGATGGGTATAGGAAAGGGAAGGGGGAGAGAAGAGGGGGAGGGGAGAGGATGGGAAATGGACCTCCAGCGCTCTCACTGACCGAACGAAACGCAACAATGCAAGCACTGTTATTTCACGTCGGTTTTCTTTGAAAGGGTGGTACAACCTCGGTCGAGCCGACCAATTCATGCTAAAATTAAAAACAGCTTCAGCGTGGCTCTACTGCCTTGAAAGTAATTAATATAATTATTAGCCAACATAGTTCGCTATATTCATTTATTCTTAACAAATAAAGCAATTAACAATATTATTTTGGGGTGTAAGGGGTGTCGAATAACATCTTAAGACTTGAGACACCCAAGCCAACCTCACCTGCACGTGGTGCACCCTGCTGAATAACGAACGAGGCAATGGTGAAAGCGGGGTGGTAGGGTTTTACAGCCCGACTGAGTCGCAACCACCATGCATATGACGAAAAAGCCCGTCATAGTGACTCGCTTCTGCGCGTCGCGTTTCGGGATCAGCCCGTGCATATCCAGTACCGGGTGACTTTCGTCATTATGGCCGGCATGACAGCGGCGACCGGCGATGGAAAATCTGTCTCTCGGTGGTTGCCGATGTTTTTGGATTGTACTATGCTTAACATCAGGCATAGTGCAGTCACTATGTCGTGCTTCAATAAAAAAAAGCATCGTAAGAACCTAGTAATATAACAGATATCAGCAGCTAAAGGCAAAAAAAATAAACACGAGACAACCGCGGCCTAACATAATACAATAAACCTATAATTAAATCGGAGGCTATAGATACGAACATTATACTCATTATCAATTTAACATAATTACTAATTATCAATAGTGAGTAGTTTTTACAAGAATGCTTAGAACGTAATAATAAGTGCATTCCTATTATACGTTTGCGTTTATATACAAATGCACACACTGTTTTAAATAATACGTACGGACATCAAAACTCTCTTGGTGTTATCAAGGAACATTGCGTACATTTACGAACGTATTTATTATTAGTGTTGTCCCTTTTACGCATGTTATCGTGAATACTGTGCGAATGAGACAAAAGAAGAGATGGTTGATAGGAACACTGGCCAGTAATATTTTAGTGTATGCTGTGGTGGACAGTTCTCTATTCAAAACATAACTGAGTCGAGAAGTATATAGTTTTTGTTTTTTATGCTCACTGATAGCATTTATCTGTTATCTAGATTTTCAGATTATATTTTTCTCAATATGCCACCTATCGGCCAATTGTGATACTAATTATTTTGGAAACAGTAAAAATACGCCGAAATCTTGGATGCCTGCCGAGAATATATGGAATTAACAAACGACAAAATTGCTAGATATTACATTAATTAAACTGTACAACGACTTGGTATAATTTAAAATAATAAAATTTCTAAATACAAATCCTAAATTAACTAGTATCATCACTTTCATCCAAAAACTGCAACATATTGATAAGAATTCTAAATGATAAATTTCAAATGTCGTGTAACAACATATATATAATATAATATAATCAACACTGCTTCACTGAATTTTAATAATATACATAGTAAAATTAAAAATATGTTCAAATTTACACTCGGAGTCTGTTTAATCACACTTGTCGGTGTCATTCTTTTTTGATGACCAATATGACACACAGATAAGGAACGAGAATACAGATTTTAATATCAAATTTGAATTGGTCGAAACCTTCAATCTTAGAATATTTAATTTACCTCTAGGTAGTTTCATTTTTAATATTTAATCTCTTTCCTTAACAACAAAAAATGTCAAAACTTCATACAAAAAACAAATACTACATTGGAATTCTTCATAAGCAATCTATTAAACACTTTAAAATTCCTAATACTATAAAATTCCTAATACTATAAAATCCCCAATTACTTCAATTCAATTTTACCCATTGTCAACGTTTCATTTTTAAAGGACAATAATATATGCAACAAGACACGAATCAAAATAGTTTCCAGTAACGATACGGGATGGCGTTGATTCCTTTATAAGCGACATCCCTTTTGAAACCTTTGTAGAATAAAAAGTAATTTAAATAAAAATAAATAAATCACATGTCAATACCATTTCAAACTTAATGGAAAGCATAGAGTATTAATGTCTAAATATAAACATTAATAAAGGATATATTAAAAAATAAAATAAATTCCTGTATCGTGGTATCAAAATTTATATCATATTGAGTATATATACATCGGATGCTAAAAGTACGTCGGGGAGTCCGTTTCTACTCAGGGGTGTAGTGGCGGGGTGGGCACTACCCTAATACCCACCCCACTCTATTGAAGCAATACCCGACAGTCATATGGGGGGGCTGTTATTGTGGATATACATACGTACTCAAGCGCTGCAGTCACTCAAGCCACAGAGCACGCGGGCCTGTGCACTGAGATTCGCAAGCCAATGAGAAGTCCGATGAACTCGCCAGTGAGTTTCTCTCAGATCGCCCGTACCCTGCATGTTGGGCTGCCATGCGCGCCCTGTCCAAACGCAGAGGTACGTTCCAAGGAGGGCGTAGTGGGAATCCCTTCCCACACACGCAACAACCCAAGGTCATCAGAAACTGATGCGCCAATCGAAGAAGCCGCATTTTCATATGCCTTGTACTCGAGGGGCAAACCCTCAACACCACTGCAGTAGAAAATTTGACTCCCTTTTTGAACTTTTAACCAACGAAAAATCATATTATAGTAATTAATTAGTATAGAAAATTTTGTCCATAAGAAATTAAGCATCGTGCTAACTTTTTTTATATTCAGGCATAATGTCCTAAGCTATAATTTCTTTGTTACATGTATAAAAAATATTACACGATTATTTTTATTGAAATGCTCCAGTTACATCGTATTATTAGTATTGCCATTAATTCTAATTCCTATGAGAATAAAGAAAACTTTTAAATATAGTTTTTTTTTTCGTTATAATCTCATAATATAATTATTACGTGACAGTTGATATTATTTTGGAAATAATTATTGGATTTTCGGAAGATACTAAACAACTTAATTAAATTATTGTATATGCATTTCAGTGTTTACTTTTATTCCATACTTTTTATGAAATTAATTGCATTCAAAATTAAAAATACAGTTATGATTATTAACACTAACTAGATTTCACTAATAGATTTATTTGTGAGTTTTAATAAATTAAAACGCATATGAAATAGTCTTCATTTATACACTAAAATTGGCATATTTTGGCGGATTTAAAATTAAAGCTATTGTTAATATAGTAATACTATAATAAACTAAACATATATATTTAATACCCTGCTTTATTAAATACATACACGACGTTTGATACTAGTTTTTGCCCGCGACTTCGTTCGTGTGGAATACCATAAATTTTTTTTTTCGAAATGACTACGCTATTGGCCCAGCAAGGCCTCAACGGCTTCACCGGACTATTAAGGCGAGCGTTTAAGACACTCAGTCGATTTTATTTTGGCAACCAGCTCAAGGGTGCACGGCACAACTCGGCCTGGCTGTTGCCTGTTGCATGCAAAATCGCGACCTATCTTAGTTAACCTAGCTTGAGTTGTTGAAACGTATATGTGTACCAAGCATACACGCCTCAACAACTCCTCCATCTATTTATTATCGGAAAATTAAGAGTTTTTCAGTTCGATAAGGGACAAAAAAGTAAACCCTTCCACTTTCATGTGTAAGCGTGTAGGTGTGCACGTGTGCGAGGGTGATCGTGTAGTATACCATAATTACTTTAGGCTAACGCTAACATGAAGCGGAAGCTCTCAGAGGAAGAAAAAACGATTTTGAAACATTCTTCTTCGGTAATCCGGTCCTAATTGGTCCGGTGATGGTATATATAGCCTATAGACTTCCTTGATAAATGAACTATATAACACTGAAATAATTTTTAAATCCAGACCTTTAGTTCCGGAGACTAACGCGTTCAACCTACTAAACAAACAAACCCTCCAGCTTTTAATATTAGTATATATTAGTACTCTTCTTTCGTACTTAACTCCAATCGTCATTCAAATTACAATAACTTTTGATAGAGTGGACCGATTTTAATGAAACAAAAAAATTGTTACTCCTGGGGATATGCTTTATGATTATCTTGCTGAGGTTTTATTGTGACCTCAGTATTTTAGCAGTGATGCGTGATCATACAAACAGACAGACAGACAGAGATTTCTAAAAATGATTGAAATGTATTCTATTACTTATTACTAGACGACTGCAACAATTCTTTTTAAAAAAATCGAAAAAGTACAGACTCGTTAGACTTACATTCTTATTATATTTAAAGAAGACTTTTGCCAGTAGCTTTGCTCACACAGTGTAAATTCAACAAATTCCTCAGAAACATTCTGATGGGTGGTAGAGCCAAGCTAGAGCTATTACTGGTTTCAGCATGAATGGGTCGGCTCGTCCTTTTTTTCTCACAGAAAACCGACGTGAAATAACAGCGCTTGCTTTGTTGTGTTTCGTTCGGTCAGTGAGAATGCTGGAAGCCCACCTCCCGTCCTCTTTTCTTCTTTCTCGTTCCTACCCCTCCCCCTTTCCCATATACAGGATGGCAACACACTTGCGACTTCCCTGATGTCGCTAGTGTCTATGAACGGTGGTGATCACTTAACATCACGTGATCCACCAGTTCATTTGCCTCCTTTGATATATAAAGAAAAAACATTACTCTTCTTTGGTTAAATGGTAGCCCTAAAAATGTTTATATCAAATTTCACGTTAATCTATTTAATAGCTAAGACATGAATAAGTCACAAACAAACAAACTCACATTCGGAAATATTAGTTACTAGCCTCTGCCCGCGACTTCGTTCGCGTGGCTTAAATACACTAAAACGCAGCAGTTCTTAAAAGGAAAAACATCCCGATTTTGAAACATTTTTCATCTGTGCTGCGCTCCTATTGGTCTTAGCGTGATGATATGTAGCCTATAACCATTCTCGATGAATGAGCTATATAACACTGAAAGAATTATTCAAATCGGACCTGTAGTTCCTGAGATTACCCCCTACAACGTCACAACGTCACAAACTCAGAAACTTTACCTCTTTATAATATTAGTATTTTAGATTATATTATTTTTGTAATTATTTTTTATAACACTTCCGTCATCAAACGCGGGTATTCTTTCAAAGTTGTATCGAACTGAAATATGACAATGACACTAAATATTATACTTCTGTTACTAGTAATCCTGATTTTGTTTGCAGTATATTATAAGAACCAATTTACCGTTAATTCGTTCAAATACGCACTCTATTATAATGGTATACAGTAGAAACTTGTTTGATAAAAAATATTCAGGAAATAAAAGTATATTTTAAGGAATTTCGTATAAGGAACGGTATTTAGATTCATTCCGTTTTATAATTCTTATATGTATTTCTTTTGATGGTTGATTTATTTACAAAGTACATTATAGGTAGTCTCATTAATCCGGAACTTTAATAGTCAGATACCTCCAACAATCCGGCACCTTACGCTCATGCTTCCTCTTTTGGGTAGTCCGGTGAAGCCGTTAAAACCTTGCTAGGTCAATAGCGTAGTCAGCTCGAGAAAAAAATTATATATAAATGGTTACATTTATACATTATTCATCTATCATTTTGACCCCTCTGTATATAGCTGTACTTGTTTAATACGATTCAAATTTGAAATATTATTATAGGGATCTGAAAATTGTATTTTCTTATATTTAAGTTGCCTTGATGTTATACATACAATTTATTTTTCAAAAGTTAATATATGTTCTGCACTTCTATACACAGACCGGTCAAAAGTATTGCTAAATTTTGTTATGTTATTACAATTTAGAAAATTTGTATGAGAAATAAAAATTTACGGTGTTATTACAAAAAAGTTAAATACTAGCTTTAAAAAGGTTTCGTACTAAATGCACCGCGCTCGCCCGAGGGAAGTTCGCGTTATCCTTTTTTCACGTCTGACCTAACCTAACCAAAGCGAGACAAAAGAGCAAGATGGCGAACATTCAGCGAGCGCGGTGAATTTAAAACGTAACCTTTTAAAGTATTCAATACGTATGTAACTTTTTTTTTATAACACCGATAATCTTTTAATTACTTTATTATATTTTCGATACTCAAGTCAAAAATGTTAAACATTATGCAACCGACTTCACTGTAAGATGGACTTATTTCATTAATATATTTAATGATTATGAACTTATATATTGTATTACTGAGAATTATTAAGTTTTTATTAAACATCGAATGATATTAAAAACCTGTGTTTTTGTGCAAAAAAGTCGAGGCAAGTAAGTTTTCACTTCCAAATGATAAAATTGTATAAGGTTTTAATTTATTTCTATAGTAAATAATTGCTTTTAAAATTATATCTGGTTAATGAAAGGAGTAATTGAGAATAACTTACCGTGTTTTAATTAATCATTGAACAAAATTCGACGTGTTTATCGAAAACTAGCTTCTGCCCGCGATTGCGTCCGCGTGGAACTTTGAGCTAAGCTAACACACATCGGAAGCGCTCGAGAGGAAAAATACCTGATTTTGAAACACTCTGCATTAGTACTCCGCTCGCATCTTAACGTGATTATATATAGCCTATAACTTTCTTCGATAAATGAGCTATATAACACTAAAATATTTTTTTAAATAGGCCCAATAGTTACTGGTATTACCCCCTACAACGTCACAAACTCACAAGATCTACCTCTTTATAATATTAGTATAGATTTGTCAGTTTTGTTATTGACTATAATTTGTGACATATGTGAATTTCCCTCAAACACGACCACAAACGCGACACGCGATGATTCATCTCCGTATAGCAAGCTGCGGGTGAACACTCCGCAAGAAGTGGCTAAAGGTCGCGAGCGAGCCAGAGCAGTCTTTGGCCAAACGTCGTGAGAGGTGGACGTGTTTCCTATCACTTAAATCCTACTGACATCGCGCGTAGGTATATCAGAACAAAATAAAACTTATATATTATTCAACATGTGTAATACGTTAATAAAAATGGCGCGAGTGTGGTTTTTAATGACGGTGTTAATAAAGATGGTTATCGCGTTCGACACGGATATTGGAAATTGCAACGAATGCATCAGAAACGGTGCCAATTGGTGTAATAAGATTCAGGTAAGGTCATTAATTGAATTAATTTTACATATATTTATGTTAGTAATTTTAAAATAGATTATTTACATAACACGATCGATTTACTTTACACTCAACTTTGTTGTTTGTTCATTATAATTTTATCTGCGACAGTTCATAAACCGTGTCTAGATAATTGACGGTACTTCAACTCTTTCACATCTACCTTATTTAAAAAAACAACAACAACAAAGATGTTATTATGAACTTAACATTTTAACAATAAACTCAAACATCTTGGTTCAACAATATGCTGTCCTTGCCTTTTCATCTGTATAAACAAAAAAATCTAAATATTCAGATACATAATTACTTTCCATGACATCCATTACGTAGATAATGTAGACAAGTCGATTAAACGTACAAGAAATTCATTCAACAATATACATTAATTGAACTCTCCGATGGGTTCAAAGTGGTGATAAATTAATGAAATAAAGAAATAAAAAGATGACTTCGTAGCTCGCACAAACGGAAGGAAACAATTGATTTCAATGAATATCACGACCAGTTGTACCATACGGTCCAGATCTATTTCTGATGCAGTCATATACCAATCGTTTGTGCAGCCCGAGGGTGATTTTTAATAGCTTATTAATTCAACTTTATACCTGTTTACCGTAATAAATACACACTCTAGTTAATTCTAATTGCTTTTTTGGTAAATGTAGTTTTTGACTGATTACTTTTAACTTGTTTGTATCATTTACTATTTCTGTTTGTTAGTTTCTTAATTTGCGTGTAACTTCGAGAATCACTGATTGCGTTATATGATTATTACGTTGCCTTCACAAATTGACTAGGCGTAAATTAAAGTTTAGTAATAATGTATTGAAAATCATTGGAATATAACAACTTATTAACAATGGTATCCTTGTGATTAATGTACTTGATTATTATAAGATTTATTACTATGTACGCTTTCAAACTAAATTATTGGGAGGTTACAGAGATTTCAAATATGTAATTAAGTTATTGATTTTTTTTTCATTTTAATTTGAAAGGCGGTACATGGTATCTATTCTTATAACATGATAAATACTTTACACAGTATATTACATTATTTTATACAGTGCTTAGTCATAGAGTATATTAGCTTAAATTTAATATTAACATCATCGCTGTAGAAAAATATTGTAGAAGGAAGGTGAATCCTTTAATTAATGTTCTTGTAATACTTTAATGTAGGGGAAATACAGATTTGTATTTTTCTAGGATTGACGTGGTTATTCGGCCCATTTTTTTTTCTCGATTTACACACTAGTAGTTCTATAACAGGGGTTCCCAAAGTATGTCCCGCAGCGCGGCGCTCCGGGTAGTGTTATCGTAAGGACTAAATGAGGACGCCGCCCTGCAAGGAGCTCCTGTTATCTCTGTTACAAAGAACAGTGATTTTAGTGTTTGGAGAATATATGTATAATTAGAGGTGGTAAAAAGTAATAAATTTAAATATTTATCTATAGTATCCGGACATTTGATTGAGCACGTCGCTCGAGGAGAAAAACGTTCAAGTTTGCTACGGTTTTTGTAAAGCGTTATCTCTATTGCACAGAGCAATGGCAGCGATAGACAATGATAACAAAGATCTTCTCCCTACGTGACAAATCAAAAGCAAGGTACTGTTACTAAAAAAACTTTAGATTGTGATTTTTATAATTAAAATATATGTATGTGTGCATAAATAGTGTCACTGTCAATGTACACGCATTAGAATGGTTATTTTAGGTATTATCGGATTTATTTTTGTACCTATAATCTTACATCTGTTCCAAATATATATAATTATATCAAAGAGCGACTTTTAATATCGATATTAATACACTAGACATATTAAAACTAAAGCGCCTGGAATAAATACTAAAATCTGTAGGTGTACTGTCAACTGATCTGGCTTGGGACCCTCTGATTTATAACATTAGTAGCTAATTCCCGCCCACTTTTTTGGGCAAAGTAATAATGGCGAAGGGATAATCGAATCCAAATTATAAGTAGACTAGAACCATTTACGCAAAATTCTGTATCGAATACTTTTAGACCTATGCCATTACGTTGAGTAGTTTTGACATGATTGAGCTTCAAAGGAACTGTGGCATAAATATAAAACTATCGATGCACTACGTGCAGTACAATAATAACTTTAGACTATTATTGAGACTGCCGCGATTTTGTTGCCCGTCTGTGATGTTTGCATATTGGTTCCATCCATTCTGGGATGGCTTAGCAACGGTTCAAATAGAATAATGAAAACAATGGTACGCATGTACCGTAGTCTTTTCATGAAGCACTAGTTATCACTTGTATAAGCATGTAAAGTCATGTGGCTGTGTGATAGAAGTTTGACTTGAAACATTTAAGGTTTTTTTTATTTAATTTAGTACTTAGTTCTGCATTGGTATAATTTGCTTTGCTGGACTGCTGTTTGATAAATAAAATAATAAATAAATTATAAAGAACTAAACTTTGTGATCATGTTTGTAGGTGATAATCTCCAGAACTACTAATCTTATTATGGAGATTATTTCACTAATATAGAAAACTGCATTGTCCCGAATACTATAACGCTGTATTTTATTCATTGATATTTATGTTTTAATTAATGAGTACGAAGTGGGCAGTTGTATTATATTTTATAGTAACTCACTCACATAACGGAACTTAAAAACAGTTCACGTTCATCATTCTGTTCCTATACTGTCAGCTTTTGGTATATTTTAAAAACTAACTTCTGCACGCGGTTTCGCATGATTTAATATAGCTTTGACGTACTCTTGGATACGTTATTGTTACATGACTAATGTCTTATCTCTTTTCATGATATGCCCGGACCATGCTAACCTATTACACCACAACTTCTGTCATTGGTGCTATTTAAAAAAAGAGAATTGATCATTGTTACTAATTCGTTGTTGTCATTAATTCTTGTTTTTTAAATAGCGCTTTATTTTTTTTTACATAAACCCACTGATTATCTGGAAGAGAATGCCTCGTGGCATTCCGCTCGCGAGAATACAAGACGAAATCTATACTAATATTATAAAGCTAATCTCAGTTACTACTGGTCCGATTTAAAAAAATATTTCAGCGTTAGATATGTCATTTATCGAGGAAGGCTATTTATTATTACGCTAAGACCAATAGGAGTGGAACACCAATGTATAATAGTTCAAAATCGGGGTATTTTTTCCTTTTGAGAGCTTGCTCTGAGTGTTAGCATTAGCCCAAAGTAACAACTCCACGCGGATGACTTCGCGTGCAGAAACTAGTATGCGATAAAGCGTTTCCGTAATTCATTCGAATGTAGAAAATTTGCACTTCGCGCTTTAACGCAAATTTGTTCGGTCAATTTGAGCTAGTGAGCTAAGTAATGACGTGTTATCTTCAGCACAGTAGACAATACATTAGGGTTGAAGCCCGTACTTTTTCATACAACATTGTATATTTCCAGCCTTATTAGGACAATAAAAGCCGTGGAATTACTTCACAAAGTTTTTTTTTTTTACAAAATTATTATACGACGAAAAAGTTCGAACATTCTGTGTCACTCTAACAAATGACAGATTTTGTTCAACGCTCAGTTCACTTATTAAACAAAAGATTGGTTATTTTTGTTTATATAAAGTTTTTATTTACATACAATATACAATTACATTTGTAAATTTATTTTCCTTTCTATAAATAATAGCGTATCCATTGAAGAATCTGGTGGTCTACCGACTATAATGCTAAGACCCTTAGGAGCGTAGTAATTATCATAGAAAATAGATCTAAGAGTATAGTTATACTAAACGAGAAAGATGTGATAATGCTGTACGCCGTACTGCCGTGTACCGCGGAATGGCATACCAAGGGGACGATAAAAAGGAAACGGCAGTGAAACCGTAGTCGTTAATTTTAATTTAAAAATCAATATATATTTTATGTATTATCAATTTATATGCATCATAGATGAAGACAGAGACACGACCTATTTACTTGCCTATGTACATTGATATCCTGCGAGATACTTAATTTTAATTCAATATACTCATTTCCTACCTATGGCAGTCAATATAATTTGTTTAGATAAAATTTGCCAACCCTGTAATGGGTGTAATATTGATTATGCATTATTTATTATTATTACTTTGGGGCAGGGGCGACATCACTACATATTATAAAATTAAGTCCTGTGTCATGTCTGTCTGTCTGTTCGGGATAAACTCAAAAACTACTGAACGGCTTTCCACGCGATTTTCACCAGTAGATAAAGTTATTCATGAGAGCACTTTAGATATATAGTTTGACAGGATTTTTTTTGTTATCAGGGCAAGAAAACGTCCATCACACCCGCTAGTATTATATTATTTATAGGAAATACAGATAAATATTTTTCACAACAATTTAACACACAAACATAGCATAACATAACATAGTAGTAGGACAATTGAAAACTCCATTGTGAGCGTCTGTATGTATGTTACGCATTTGTGTGTATATCGTTCTACTTTTTCTTATATTATAGAGAGGCAAACGAAGAGGTGGGTAACTTGATGTTAAGTGATCATCTCCGTCCATAGACACTAGCAACACCAGAGGAGTCGCAAATGCATTGCCGGCCTGTGTTGTTGGGGAAGAGGGAAATCGGAAGGGGTGGAAGGTAGAGACGGAAGGGAGGCTGTAGATCTTCGGCGCTCTCACTAACTGAACGAAACGCAACAATGCAAACACTGTTATTTCACGTTGGTTTTATATGAGAGTGGTACTACCCCGGGCGAGCCGACCCATTCATGCTGAAACCAGTAATAGCACCACACGTAAAAACTTTTTCAAACCTTTTCTTACATACGAACGTCTTGGTAATTGCAAAAACCACAATAAAGAATTAGCCAAGCAGGTGCTACTGTTCTTAAGTGATGCATTTACATATATAATCAGCTATTGATTCATATTTATATATAGAAAGATGTATTCACTGATAGCAGTTAGTCTTCAGAGGTACCGATTATAACTGGTCTTGTCCTTTTGAGGTTAACTGTAGAGTTGTAGACTGCAGAAAAAGAACTAGCCAAATAGGGGCACATATTTTGGGAACATATTTGTCAAATGATTTATATTTATAACAAGAATAGGCGTAACATAAATCCAAAAATGAAATTATACGATGGAGGAAAGTATTACTAATACGATGTGAGAGCCAACTAGTTTTTTTTTAATTAACATGTCGTCATAATCACACTTAATAACATTTACAGATACATCGATCATTAGGCAACATTTTAATGTTTAAAACACGACCAAATATAGGTCGGTCGTATGTGTTTATAATTTCTCGGAACGGTGTGATTGCGCGGATGTTTGTGGCTTGTGCACTTCCACGCACACGATTTGTTGTGTTACTAATAAGTGGAATTCTAATATGAGGTTAATTACATTGTAAAGTAACAGAAACTGATCATCGTGAACAAGCACTGCAAACTCTGTAAGGATATAAAGATACATTTCACCGCCGTTGTCAAAATGAGAATAGTTCTGATGGAAATAGGCTGCATCGAAAATCCGTCTAACCCGAGTTCGAATCCGAGTGACAGCAAAAGAGATATCTTTGATAAAAATTCCGATTTTGTGAGGCAAACCTGAGAGTTTATTTTGATTTAAAAATGTTTTTTAAAGAACTGAGCTATGTTCGGTCGTCCAAGTACTTGTTAATTATAAGCTGAATCTTATTTTCACATTTCTATAATTTCTTATTTATTTCCATCAAGGAAACGCGTAATGTTATCCTAATTCACTATATAATATTAAGTATAAAATTAAGTAGGTAGTAGAACCACACTGAAGCTATTACTGGCTTCAGTATGAATGGGTCGGCTCGCCCGGGGTAGTACCACCCTCTCACAGAAAACCGATATGAAATAACAGTGCTTGCATTGTTGCGTTTCGTTCGGTTTGTGAGTATGTCGAAGGCCACCACTCTTCTCCTTCGCCCCTTCTCTTCCCTTTCTCTCCCTCAAGTCCCAACGCAGGCTGGCAACGCACTTACGACTACCCTGGTATTGCAAGTGTCTATGGACGCTGGTGATCACTTAACATCTGGTGACCCACCTGTTCATTTGTCTCCTATGATATAAAATAATAACCTAGATCCTTCGAAAAGTTCACTGTCTGCCAGTAAAAGTCTCTTCTAAATTGATTCAGTGGTTTAGGAGATTATACATACAACCGACAGACACTTGATTTTGGTTTATAAGATTCTTGTTCTTATTCACTTTTTAATAAAATATAAACAGTAACAAAAACAAATAATTGTACGCATAGTTTTTTAATAGCCCTTAATAGGCTCGATACTTTGGCGCTTCGTAGAGACGTTGCGTCGCTTTGCGTTCTCGGAGAGTGCTCTGAAGAGCTGTTCGGACTGCTTACTGCTGCTGAGTTCCGTCACAGAACGACTCGTCATGGACTGAAATTCCATCAGTAAAATCTCGATGGTTGGAAGTCCTCCACTGTGCGGTTCTCACGTTCGTTTTTCCCACGTACGTCAGTTCTCTGGAACGAACTCCCAGCGGCAGTGTTCCCGGACTATCACAGTTTACAATCTTTCAAGAAACGAGCCTACTCCTTTCTTAAGGACCGGCTACGCATATGTGATTCTTCTCGTGTCGCAGGTGTCTATTGGCGGTGGGGATCACTTACCACCAGGTCACCCGCATGTTCGTTTGCCACCAATAGCATAAAAAAAAAATATCCTGTCTGTTCTAATGTCGTTAAATGACAACATTCCGGTTAAAGATCGTCGTTTAAATATTTGAAATAGCTACTCCGGATAACTACATGCGCTTAAATATTGGCTCTTGGCCAATAAAGTTAAAGTTAATGTGAATTTATTATGCATAAAAATAACAATGTTCACGTGATTCATTGGGAACAAAGGATTTTTCCTTTAACGGGACAGTAATATTATTTGTTGGGTTAAGTAGCGGATATTGGATAATGGGTGTATTCAGGAAATTTGGCGATCGATCAGTACTCGTCGATACTTTTGATTTTGTGTAGTCATTACAAACGTGACGTAGTGTATACAACTCATTTATTATTATATTTATGATAGCATCATATAAGGAAGGCATTTTAAAGCAAATGTGGCAGTTAAGTTATTAATTTAGGGCATTTTGGCGTGATCGTGGTATGTTATTTAGTGAATTTTATATTTTATTCATATTCTTGTGTTATTTGGCTCTATATTTTGTAATATTGATGGTGTGTTACGTAAAATAGTTTTGTTATGGTGTACAACTGAAGTATAGATTCTGACTTCATACAAAAACTCCTTGGAGAGTTCTAAGAAGAAGGACACCACACTGTTAGTTCATTGCAGTAATTGCAAGAGATTTGTAATATCATTACCTAACTACTGAGTCAGTTAATCTTATTTATATATCTCCAATGAACCTACTTAAAAGTGTCGAGGAACGAAAACGTTGTAAATCACTTTTCACATAAACTTTCGACACTTGAAAATTAATTTTTACCGTAATTTTTATGTATTTATGTAATTAGTATGGAGTATAATCATTACCCTCGGTGTCATGATTGATTGATGGGGTTGCTACAACGGCGATGTCGTAATGTTGGTATTTTTAAACGACCTTTGTCATTACCGCTGGCATTCGAATAAAAGTCGAGTTCTCAATTTCATCAGGAACTTATGATTGTAACGACACGAATTATAATCAATATCTCATATAGACATCTACTTAATCACTTTTAAAAACATTTTACACCAATCGATTTAATATCGATTACCTCATTTAATCTTGTAACATTATAACAGTAATAAAATGTAATATGGTGAAATATTATCATATCTTCGTTAAAAGACGTCATAAACTTTTCTGTCTAACCTGTACTTTAAAATATTATTATAAACTCAAGAGATGGTGTATTTTTTATTTATTTGTGCTCTGAAACTAATAGTCAGATTTCAACACTTGATTTGAATGTTATTGCCTATATATTTAGGAAGGTTCTATAATCTATATTAACTAATACTACTCCACGGACTTTATGAGTGGAGTAGCTATCATAAAAAATGCAAGGCAGAAAGTATGCTTAACAAAAAAGATAATAGCATGGATACGCCGTGTGGTGCACTGTGCGAGGTGTCGGAGCCAGATCAGCCGACTAAAATCGAGAAGAACCGAACTGTGAATGCCTATAGCAATGATATACTAAGCCGCGTAAATAATACTCGTTTTACTAACTTTGCTTATCATTTAAACCTACATAATAGCGTAAGACTGTACAACTATTTCAATAAGTAAACATGACTGGAACCGCTTGGCAGTAATATAATAAAATTTCTGACGAACATTATGGTAGTCTATTTATATATGTATACTTTATCCATTGAATATCCACTATATTACTAAAGTTAAATTGATCCCTATTATGCTTATTTATTTACGTAGAAGCCAATGAAATCGTAGTATTAGTTGAGATAAACCGAATTTGTTATTTGAAACCCGTTTACATTGGCTTCGTGTCTGACAGTGAAACTCGTCGGTCTATTTTGTTTTACGATTGATTCATAAAACAAAACAGTAAATAAAATAATATTTGTATTGGACTGCAGTAGAAAGAAGCTTGCGACGGTTATGAGAGATCTATGCTTACAGCAAAATCTATACTAATATTATAAATATGTAGGGTTAGTTTGTTTGTTTGGTTGAATGCGCTAACCTCAGCAACTACTGGTCCGATTTAAAACATTTTTTCAGTGTTAGATAGCTCATTTATCTAGGAAGGTTATATGCTATCATGCATATCATGTTATAATACGAAGAATACAAAGAATCTTTCAAAATAGTTTTTTTTTTTTGAGAGCTTTCGCTGCGTGTTAGTGTTAGCCCAAAGTAATTATTCGACGAAGACAAAGTCGTGAGCAGAAGCTGGTGGTATAGTTATATTAACTTTAATCATTTATTTAAATTGTTATATACCTGTTCTTTATTATATTATGAAAAGATGGGTTTTACTAAACCGTGAAAAAAAAAGTAAACGAGCAATTAGCCTCAAACAAGTTACAGCATAAATAACAGAGATGATTTTTTTCTAACCTTTTATATTTCAACGAACGACCGTGACACGAAACGTTGCGAAGTATATAACTCTTGTTTCGTTTTTTTTAACATGTTTTCAACACCTCTTTGTAAAGTGGACTGTTTATGTATTAATCAATAATTACCCGCATTTGTTTATAACGAAAGAGCTAACCTCCTATACTGGTAATTAATTTAATATTAATTAAATTCCTAATTTTTACTTGAAAGCAGATTAGATAACACTGAGTAACATATATGTAACTTTATAAAACAAAGCATATATTGCTATGAAAAAGTAATTAGATATTTATATGATTAGCTGATATAATGTCATAATAATATATGTGTATATCTTCTTTCTTGTTGCACCTAAATAAGGTCAGCACAACATGTTTTCTCCCTTCAAGTTGTGAACCAAGATTCGACTCTAAGTTTTTATACGTGACCGCCTACTAAGTTCAACAATTGTCGGTATCTTCTAATATAAATAAGCATAATTAATTTATCTAAAAATACTATCTTGTATATATAGGATACGAATGTAAATCTAACGTCTGTACTTTTAGATTTTTGTAAAACAAACTGTTGCAGTTGTCTAGGAATTAGTAATGAAGTACATTTCAATCATTTTTAAAATTGTCTGTCTATTTGTTTAAACATGCATCGATGCTAAAGTAATGTGTTCATGATAGAACATTACTGAGGAAACCATAAAGCACATTTATGAGTAACATCTAGTCTTTGTTTCATTTAAATCGGCTCAGTCTATCAAAATTTATTGTAATTTTAATGAGGACATGACTTAACAACGACAGAATATTAGACCTAATACATTACAAAACATCTAATATATAAAATTCTCGTGTCGCGGTGTTTGTGGTTAAACTCCTCCGAAACGGCTTTACCGATTCTCATGAAATTTTGTGTGCATTTTGGGTAGGTCTGAGAATCGGACAACATCTATTTTTCATCCCCCTAAATGTTAAGGGTAATCCACCCCTTAATTTTTTTTTTCAATTTTAGATTTTTTTTTTATGATACAACATTAGTAAATACATATAACCCTGAATTTTCAACCCTTTACAATCAACCCCTATTTTACCATCGCGATTTTTATCTAAAAAAATGTTTCCTACAAATGATATACTATCATGTATAGTATACAACAACGTTTGCCGGGTCAGCTAGTATACTTATATATATTATACATTCAGATGACTATATTAGTCTTTGTTCTATACCTCAGGTTCCACGCGGACGAAGTCGCGGGCACAGCTTTTAACTAATAATATCCACAAATGACAGTGAACAGAAACGAACATAAAATCAATACATATTCACCCGTTTCATCAACCATTTCGGTACCAATTAACTCGACAAATATATACGTTTACAATTCACATTCATTTATATCCTACGTATGTTTGTTTTGTCCATTATATATCTGAACACATTCTCACAGGCCCTTACGAAATGCTGCAAACTTGCTAATTGGTTAAAGATTAAGATAGCTACCAGAGTTTATTATTAAAATGAACATTAACCGAAAAAGGCCGGTGAGAAATGAATGAATCTCTTGCATATCAATCAAGGCAATTAAAAGGCCCGGCCGCTCCACTTACCCATTAACACATTTAACACTGAGGTTCGCGTGAAACATCCCAGGTTTTTGAGTTAACACCGATTGCGCAACAGCCTTCTTTAAGTTTATCTAAAGGGCATGTTATTAATTTTTCACCGCGTCGATACTTTTAAAATTGTTTACATAATTATAGTGTTCGTTTACAAATCAACCTCCTTGCATGTCACTGCCAACAATTGTACAGTAATTGCGTAGAGAAGTTGTTGCATTCTTTCTAGAACTGACTACGCTATTGGCCTTACTAGACCTTCACAGCTTCACCGGACTATTAAGGCGAGCGCTTAAGGCACTCAGCCGATTTTGTTTAAGTAACATGCTCAAAGGTGCACGGCACACCTCGGCTTGGGCTCTTACCGGAAATAACCCGATATGACCTAGCTAAACTATGCTAAGCTATACATGTATTCATTTTTGAATCATACAATTAAAATTGCATGATTCAAAAACACAACATGTAAATCGGAAAGACGAAGTTATTGCGATGTAGTACATCTCTTTTAATAAAGATACTAGTTGTCTGTGCAGTCTTTGCATGGGTGTACTAACAAGAAAATGAGACAAAATCTTCTCTTTACAACATGTCTTGTGTAATGAAATAAAATTACTACTGAACGTCAGTCCGTCAATTATGTCTATACTTTTGAAGATATAGCTACTGTCTCAATTATTTTTTATGTATAGATTTTTTAACCTAAATTTTCACTTTTCCGTCCATTTTTCAACATTTTTCCACATAAATTTTGTCCTGAACAACAAAAAATAAATTAGGGAAATAGTGCGTCTATTTCTTTTTACCATTCTTAAGTGATACCGTTTTACTATTACTTGGCAATTGTTTTTTTTTTAATATAGATTGTCAGATATGTATATTTACTGAGAACAATGTGACTGCTATTCCCGATCCGAAAAATGCGTTCGAACTTAGTCTTCAGAGGTACCACCAATTATAATTGGCCTAGACCTTTTGATTTTAACTGTAAATAGTTATAACCTCCAGTGGCCCCTGGAACTTTAATAATTGGATTTCTTTACCTTTACAACCTTTTTATGCAGTCACTGGGACTGATTATCAATAATAAAACACATCATATTTATATAACCAATATCGGCCTGTATTTTTGCAAATTGTTTAACGTAGGTATGCCTTTCTCGACGTTAGCTCTTGTCTCCTACCTTCCACGTAAGGACATTACCAAAAAAATTTAGTTCTTCAGTAAGTTTTTGTCTGCATAATATTCAGAGAAACTTAACCGTCCCATCAATCATTTCACTTTTATATTAGACACATTTTTTTCTTTAGCAAATGCCGTTTAATTTAGTTAAAGAGTCATTACTTAACATTATCATTTCTTGCCTTTAGCTTTTTTTCTGATTCCCTTTTGCACAGGTAACACAGCATCTCCGTCTGAGAATTACTCTGATTCACATTTATTTACTGCTCGTCTTTAGATGCGTTTTAATGCATTTGGAGTGGCGCCAGTCCTTCATCGATTTTTCCACGTTGTTTGCAGTGTCTGGACATTTATCGTCAACACTGTTCTCTCTTCAAGTTCAATGAACTTCGTATTATTATGCGTGCGTACGAAGTATGTCTTTTATTTATTTTTAAACGATGCGTGACTTTTGTAGCTTGATGTTATAAATTGATTGTCACTCAGAACGCTGCAATATGAACGACAAATTAATGTCTATCTTCAATATTCGTATGTAAACATGTTTCACACAAAGAATCGGGCATAATTGTAGCCATAAAACTGCAAACTATATTTATCGGTAAGTTACTTCAGTTTTTTTTTTTTTTCGAACTGACTACGCTATTGACCTAGCAAGGTCTTAACAACTTCACCGGACTACGGTTACTTCAATGGTGATTCATAATTATGTGCCAATTAATATATGCGCTATGGATTTAACGTTTAAATCTTACTTTGATATCAAGTAATTATATGCCTTCAAGTACCCGAAGCTTCAGAGACTGAATCTCAAATACAACTTCGTGATTCTGTGACATTAAGCTTTGGTACTGAACCAAGAGTTTTTTGTCTAGATCAGTGTTTCCCAACCTTTTTTGGCGATGCACCATTTTAACATTTCTAAAATTTTTAAGCCCGCCCCATACATAATTTTTAACCTTTGAAAATTGTTTTGTTCCCTTAAGAAATATAAATGATAGGTTTTAGGAAGAAATCACTATGAAATTGTTATCAAAACATCATAAGTAAAATTTCAAAACATATATTGTTAAAAACTTCCTTGACGGCTCTAATTACCCAGTTGATATTTTGCTAACGTCAAACGAAATTATACCTGATAATTATTAACAGCATTTAAAAAAAATGCCTTTTCTGTTAAATTTATCACCGATATTGCATTGCATTCAAATAACCCAAAGAGAAAGAGTTAAAGTCGTGTCAGTTCTTTTTTAATTACCCCCTTAAGTATCAAATTGCCCCCCTGTAGGGCGTGAGCCCCACTTTGGGAAACACTGGTCTAGAGCTATACATTAAATATTTGTAAATATATATACCGGATAAGCTTGTTGGTTAGAATTCAAAGGGTATGTTAAATTGACGCCCTATGTTTATATATATAAATATATATATATCACAAGGTGCTCAGTGTAAAGTGGAACATGTCCTACAATTAGGGATGTTAAAAAATAATCGATTTTTATTTAAATCGATTATTATTTTATTATATCGATTTTTTAATATCGATGTTTATATTAATATTAATCGTTTTTTTTTTTAAATCGATTATATAAATTACGCATTTAAATCGATTTTCATAAACATCTACGTGACGGATGAAAAAAAACTCAAAATAAGTTCATTATTATTTACAATTGAAGAGTGAGCATAGTGAGATAATATAGTTGTAAACAATTAAAATTTTCTAGCCGCAGAACACCTAAAAGCGGCTGGCGAAAGTATTGTATAACGAAAAAGAACAATACCACAGTAATATGCATGTCCTGTTCGATAGAATGAAAATTTTTGTAGTGAAACTACAAATTAAAAAAGAACATAGAATGAAAACATCCCATTGCCTTACAAGTAATATGAGTTACTATATCTTATAATGATTGTTGTGGTTCTTATGACAGCCAAATACCGCTCTTTTTAAAATTAAAAATTTCAATAAAACTAAAAAGGTGTCATGCGAGTACAATGTACTTCAACATGTTCACTAAAAATGTCTTATGGTAAACTAGACATCGATAAGTTTACAAAACTATAAATTATTATTAAAATTATTCAATAAACAAATTCTTCAATTTAATTTTATCAATCACACTATAATTAATATGAAAATTTAAAAGAGAACTTCATTGTTTTGAATTTTAAAGTTATAATTAATGATGTCATTTTGTAAGGATGCTTATCATTTCATTTTTATTACGATATAAATAGTGGGCCCACTAATATCAGACAAACATGACTTAAACATAATACAGGTAATAACATAAATTACCTATATAAGCAAAGATGTAGGGGTGAGAAACAAGTCGCTATTTCTGTTTTTAGGGTGGCCGTTTGTGGGAATAAAGTTGTTTGTTAGATCACAATTCGTTTATATGTTATTATTGTTACAATGATGTTGTTACACAACTCACCTGAACGCTTGAATGCGACTAATAATTCAATTAGTCAATTAATATAATTTTAATACAACTGTACGTAACTGTACAAAAGGTTTTTGTTAGGTAAATAACGTTCGGAATCAAATAATTCTTCAAAGCTGCTAATATTTTTCCCCGACACTAAATTTAATTTTGGAAAATAATACATCCTCGTGCCCTATTTTTATGCAGAACATTTATAAAACATGACTCAAAGTTTAGAATTACCGAGAAACAATAGGTATACGGGCGTACACAATTCAAGGGGGATAACAATAACTAAATTCTGCTTTATTACAATAATGCAATTAGAAAATATTTTGCTTATTATTCATAATTATAATTAGTATTGTCTCTTTATAGGAATAATATTATATTATTGAATGTGGTTTGGATGAGTCTTATTTTCGCATATTTACAATAATCATTGGTCAATTTGACCATAACAATATCAAATTAAATGTTGTAATATTTAATTTTATTAAGTTTTACTTTGTCAATTAGTATATATGTATTTTATAGGTGGTAGAGCCACACTGAATCTACTACTGGCTTCAGCATAGATTGATCGGCTCGACTGGGATAGTACTACCCGACCCACAAAAACACCGACGTGAAGTAACAGTGCTTGCATTGTTGCGTTTCGTTCGGTCAGTGAGAGCACCGGAAGACCACCTCTAAGGAGCCTTATCTTTAGAGTGTCTATCCTTATTATAAGATTTTATGTAATAAGTATGTAAATAAATGTAATGTACTTGTTAAAGCTACTACCCGCCCATTTCTGGGTGCATTAAATATATCTTTAATATAAAAAATGGCAGTCAGTAAGATCCAAAAAAGATGTAGCGTAATCATCCTACGCTGATACGTTTAGTTCTTTGACGAAATTGAGCCACAAAGGAACTGCATTTTCATTATATATTATAAATTGTGCAACTGAAAACGTCGGCAGACGGAAAGTAAGTGTACGGAAGTGTATATTGCGAAATAACAATTATATTTGATACTTAACAAAAAATCTATCTCGAAAGCTAAATTACGAAGACAAAAGGTCGTAAAAAAAGAAAATTACTATAATATCTCATTACACGCGCGTGAGAAAATTCTGTGGAATGAATGGGCATTCTCTTTTATATATGTAGATGCAATTGTCAGTATTCTAACTAATATTACAGATGTGAATATGAGTTTGTTTGTTGTTAGGCTTTAACATCTTAACTACACACTAGATCCTCAAGAAATTTACATATACGTTGGCAGGAGTACAGAAAAGAAAGATCCCAAGAGATAGATCAAATGTACATTAACCTGGATTGTCGGAAACTATAATTAAACTCTATACCAATGAATGTAGACCTTATAATTAATTAGTCAATTAATTTTTCGAAGTTGATGGTTCTTCTAATAACAAGAAAAGAAAACAATGAAAATAGGAATAACACGTAATTAACAACTAAACTATTCTGAATGCGACTGTACTGTAACTAGTAATGATAAGTTACATGTGTCAACGTGGGTGAAATAGGAGGCAAAGAACGCGGACGGGCGAGCCTGATCCCCTTTCACCTCATTTGCGTCCCTCTGGTACCTAAATTTGTGGTCTACGCATCTTCTTCACAGCGGTTAGAAAGTTTGGCGCGGACTACACATACATATGGGTCGAATACAGAATCTCCTTTTTGGAAATCGGTTAAAAATGAAATAAAAGCACTAAAACGACACCTAAGATCAGATGGACAAACGGGGTCCCTGGCTGTGGACAGACTACGTGGTTGATTAAAAACATCGATGTCGAGAAGGACGCTGTAGCAACTACCACAACCGAAGCGGCAAAAGACCTACAGGAGAAACTGGTGCAGGCACACGGCAAAAAAGCAGATAAGCGTGCGCGCATCATGGCATCCATATTGGTGAATGGTTTCAGAGAGTATGATAAACGTCCAAGGTTAATCGTGGATGAGGCTCTCATGAACCATTTCGGGGCAATCCTGACTGCCGGTCGGTTGGCGGAAGCAAACGAAATTCTCCTCTTCCGAGATATCAACCAACTACCCTACATCGACCGGGAAAACTTATTTCGGATGGCATATACCAGACCGACGGCCGTAGCCAGTATTGACAAACAGCTCACTTGCACTTACAGGAACCCGATGGATGTAGCCTATGCACTAAGTGAAGTATACGACGGTATATATTCACCGAAATCGATAGTAAGATCTCTGAGCATCAAGGGCTATCAGGGCGAACAAATATCCTCACACACTCCCGATACTCTCTTCCTGGTACACATACAGGAGGAGAAAAAAGCCCTGATAAAAAAGGGCTACGGGGTAGGGGAAGGATCGCGCATTCTGACAGTCCATGAATCCCAGGGACTGACCTTCAAATCGGTGGTGATCCTGCAAACAAAGAGCAGAAGGGTACAAATCCACGATAGCGTTTCACATGCTATAGTGGCAATATCTAGGCACACCGACACCTGTGTCTACTATACTGACGTGACTGACGATGCGATAAGTAGGTTCATTCTTCAGGCCGTGGACGCTCCGGTACGGGATATTGTGGATTACAACCTAAAAATGGCCATAAAGAATGGAAATGCAAGCGCTATAAGAACAATAACGTCATTAAACCAAAAATAGTTAATAATAATTGAACAGTTAATATTTAGTAAATAACTATAAATAAAAAATAAAATATATGCTCACCGATACGATTTTTATGTATACAAAATATTACATGTAAGCAAAAAAAGGTGCGGACCAAGTGTGTGGAGAATAGAACTAAAAAAAAAAGATGAAATAAACCGTATCGATTTTTTGCCGGTATCTCTCTTCTTTTCTGTCAAATGTCGAACGATAGTTGTGTTTCAGCGTTCATAAGTGGCTTCGAATTTAATTTTGGTTTTGATCTTTGTGTATCAAACTCAGAAAATAGAGTGGCACGTCCTTTATGAAATAATTAAAGTATTTTTTTTAATCGACTTCCAGCTGCACTATGCGTAGATGAGTGATCTACTTGAATACGTGGAAATTTTTACTAGGCACGTCGGCAAGAAGAATGACTAGGTAGTCGGTTAAGTTCAGTTTCGTATAGCGTTATCTCTGTCTATCATAATCATTGCGCTGAGTGATAGAGATAACGCTATACAAAACCGAAACTAGCTAATGTTAGCCGGACGTCTCATTCTTCTTCCCGACATACCAAATCAAAGTCTAGGTGCCAACAAAAATAATACACTTAGTTATTTGTGAAAGTGTAATATTGGATGTCCTCTATACAATCCTAACAATAAAATAGTACTTGTAACCAACTGTCGCAACATATAAGTATTGTTGTAGGTTGTCATATCTTGTACCACCCACACGCTTCCCTATTCCGTCACAGCCCAAGTCGATAACACCGTCCATCCCAGTCACACCTACGCCTAGTGAAAGGGAGAGCTGTGCAGGTTCATATCTGTATGATCTAAACGAGGTAAAGTGTAATCGTCGAAATCTGTACTAGAGTCGCGACACCCACGTACGCAAACTTGAAAGTTTATTGCTCTTTTATTACGACAGACATAAATAATGGGATTTAACGCCTGTGAAACTTGCTCACACAACGCCGCCCTACCGCTTCCAGGAAGCGTTATGCCTTAATCTGCATAGATAAAATTACCAAATAGACTTACGCGTATTAATGTATACTACCCGCCCGTTTTACTGTGTGTATAATTTTCTACGTTCTCGAGATAGGTATCCAATGTCCTTTTTCACAGTTAAGGTTTCTAATAATAATGTTTTTAATACCTCATAGGATCTCATTGGGTATTAGCTTACGATGTGGTCTACACAATGGTGCTTGGTGTTAAATTAACATGAGGGCGGTAGCGGCAGGTAACAAGATGACTTAGAGAAAGCCCTACCACTATTCAAATTCATAACTTTTATTGCAAAATATCCTATAGTTGTTCGGATTAGAACTAAAGTATTTCTACTAACTGAATAATTTTCCATATTCAAAATCATTAAAGATTTTTAGATATCTAATTATTTTGAATAGAAAAAAATGATTTTTCCCACGTTACTTCAAAAGTCAAAAAAATTCTTTATTAAATATAGCCCTGAAACGGCACTTACGAACGTCAAAACTACCACCGGTCTTCCACTATCACTTTGCATACCAGGATCTGTATTAAAATGAATATATTAATCTACACTAGGTTTTTATGGCTAGTTACACGGACTAGACGTCAAAAAAACGGGAATTCAAACTTAAGAAGTGTTTCTGAATTATAATCTAAGTAGCACTTCACGCACGTCTTAAATTACCTCGGAGAACCACCTATTTCAAGATTAACATAGTACCATCTGATAACAAGTGTGATCGTTTTGATCACATAATACACTGTGATCGTGATCGCACACCAGTTCGCAACGCTAACAACTAAATGGAAAGTTAACCCGCATTGAGAAATGCATTTCAAGACTTGAAGATAATTATAATACGAGAGGGGACTGGAACGGGAACAATTTTACACCTACACAAAGAATGTCGGCCGAACCTGCCGTGCAACAACCAGCTCGAAGTCACTAGCCTGGATTTTATTATACTCGCACACTGAAACCTATAGTTGTATATATACTAGTTAATATGTTTAACAAGGTTCCATGAAACCACAAAAAAATAAATGACAGTTTGTTTTTCTTTATATCAATAAAATATATTACTAAAGTATACATTGTAAGATTTCCTCTTGTATAATACCTATGAATAATGTATTTTCTTATATGAAATAGAATTGCACGAACTGGTAAGGAATAATTTGTATTTTTTTAAGTTACACTTCTTTTGCCCCGACACAAGTAATCGATCAGAATGTATTATTGGTTTAATATTAAATTGCCTCCGCCATTGTAACAATATCAATCCAGTTTTAGTGTAAAACGGAAGTTGCACGTGCCATTGTAACAATATGAAGCTAGTTTTTATTTAAAATTGAAATTGCGCCCACCCTTGTAACAATCATGAAGTTAGTTTTAGTTTAAGACGGAAGTACCGCGCGCCATTATAACAATATGAATCCAGTTTTGATATAAAACGGAAGTTGCACGCGCCATTCTAACAATTTAAAGCTAGTTTTTATTTAAAATGGTATTTGATTTGAGGATTTGATGAGCAATTTATTTACAAATACATAAATATGAATATGTCATTATTATTTTTGGTTACAACAATTATTTAATATAATTTGTTAATAATATATATTTAAACACATTTCGTAGTTCGCCATTTTAACTTGCTACAAAATGGCGAAGAAATTTTCGTTTTTATGTTTACGGTAAAGAAGTATAACTTTTCACGTACGGTATATAAGTATACACTTTATTATAAGTTTTAACTTTCTACTACATTCTTATCTTATACTAAGTGACGAGGTAGCTTAAGATTGCTGAATCTAAAGAAGGACTACCTCTGACTACCAACGAAGCTGCTGGAAGACACATAGATGCTTAATAATAGCTATTCGAGCGGGCATTAGGAAGAGCGATACAATTAAACTATAGCATCATCACGATATTTTACCATACTACAAGAAACAGAGAGAACATCAATTCAAAAATGTAATTAGAAATAGATTTCAAGACGCATATACTATATTTTTTATAGAATAATTGACAAAAGTCCCGTATTTAACATAACACAAGAGAATAAAGAATGTCCAATACGAGCAGTAATTCGTTTAATGTCTGTATAGTCGCCTATACAATATAATATGGGATATGTTTATCAAAATGCAGGCATGTCCGCAATACTGTTCGCCTAGTAATGACCACATCATTACTGCGCTCGCTTGTTCTGCGGCGCCAGATTATACCACGGATATAAATTATTATATTGTACTTTTTGTCATCTACTTGTTATGTCTCTCTAATTGTACCTTTATATGAGTGTGATTAAATATTGTACTTATAAAGATACTACCAATACCCTTAAGTGATCGCTTGTGTCTATAATAATATAAAAAATGAATGTCAAAGAGAATCGTAAAACTGAGGTCAGAGTTTGATTGAGTGCTTCTCTTAAGAAGGTTGAAGCGCCTTGTGTGTATGCTGCTGAGCATACTCTATGAACTAGTACATAAAAATGCGAACATAGCATAAGTTATAACAACTCTTCAGTTCAAATGAATTCGAATGATATCTAATTTTTATATAAACATAATTTGCTACTCAGGTGCTATAATTTGTAGCTAAATAATCTGACCTAATTATAGGTTCGTTCCAATCTGTTTGCTGCAAGCCTATTAAAGAGAAGGCCGTTCATAATCGAGAGTACTTTGAGCCTTAAACTGTCTCGGCGTTCTTTAGACCTCAATATTTTTTTTCATCGAGGTTAACTTAGTAACAAAATAAGTAGACAAATACAGTCTATAAATTTTACATTATATATGATTGTAATTATCGTAAAAAAATTAAAAGTAGGATATGTAACTTTTTTGTTTTTAAAATCTTCTTCTTTTTCTTGCTTTGGCTCCGCAGAAGCACTTGTGTGTCAATGTTTTCTTTCAATGGATAGTACAATTACAAGCCTCGAGTGATTATTTCAATATTCTAACATGACGGTGGATCCCTTGTCAGAAACTTCCTGGGAGTTTTTGTGGCATCTCAGAATTTCATGCTTCGTGGTATTATTTTCCATTCACTTCACTTATGCACTATAAACTAACTATATTACGTAAAACACCACCAAATTTACAAAATATAGAGTCAAATAACATAAGATTATGAATGAAATATAAAATCCACTACATGACAGAAACCGCCAAAAACTCTTTTTTAAAATCTATTGATAAGTAATAACAAATGATTTATTCATGAATTTCTACAAATTTACAATGAATTTAACAAAAATGAATAGCACAATAATCACGTTTTTCTATATTCAGATATTTTTTCTAAATGTAAATACAATATATATATTATTATCTCATATTAAATTAGATTTCCATCGACATAAGTTGATAGTGTGTTAACTAATAAATAATCAATATTTCAAATTGCGGCCAACGTTCTTGTTAATATTGAAAAACCTCTGTTGATCGTTCGAAAACGAATTTCAAGTGTCAATGTCATTTTAGCGGTCATGCTTAGTATCGGCCGATTAATCAGACGACCGCTTCCTCGTCACTTCTAGTCGTACCGATGTTCTTGTAAATATATGCATAACTTCAACCAGTTCCAATCTCTACGTCATTTAAGTTTGCAATTTATATAATTGTATCTAGGAAACTAGTGACGACCCATATACAGCTTATTTATTTAACTTGCAATGGTCGCCTTTGTTAGAGTTATTTCATAATTGACGTTATCTTGTACTTTATTACTTTACTATACTTTTCTTGTTATATTGGTTTAACTTTTAATTGAAAACGTGTTTAGCTTATGTTTATTTATGTGAAGCTATTATGGCAACGTCTGTTCTAGCCTTCGTTAAATTAACAAGAACGCGGACGAAGTATGTATTAATTAAAGACGTCAGTTTAGCAACTTAGCTATGAGTAGTGATTTATACTTCTGACTAGTAATACCCAGGTCAAGCAACATTGTAGAAGACTTGATTCATCCATACTTAATCTTCTTTTTTTCGACCACATAACAAAACATAAAGGAGACTACTATAGGGTGGGTCAAATGTGAACGATTGTGATGTCTGGAAATGACGCCTACCAACTACCTATCGTCTATGCATCTACCAAAACGAAAGTAGCTGTATATGTTTATAAAAATATGTTGTGCTATGTTACTAGTATGTATAGTGAAAAAATAAATCAGGTAGTGTTTCTTGCCTGTTCTTCTCGATGACTGGGTTGTTTTACGAACCGGTGGTAGGTTTGAAGTTAAGTGCCTTCTTAGGCTGTAAATTAAATAGAGAATTTTATATTTCGATTTTGAATTATATTACACAGGCTGTAGGGTTGTTAGAATATCTTAAGACGTTAGCAGCATGTCAAGATTGGAGAGACAGATATCACATAAATTTATAAAAGTATAATATATATTATTTATTATATTAGACGGTGCTCGAGATTTATTGTTCGTTTTTGTTGTTAGCCGGGAATTAAGTTTCTTGTTTGGATTAATTTTGGAGTGTTTTCTTTTTATTAAATTGTAATCTTGTTGTTATTACTCAACGTTAAAAACCTTCTATCTATCAGATTTCTCTGTTGAAATGTATTATTACTTACAAAAAAGTCGAATGGAATATAGCTTATATGATATACTGAAAAAGTCATTTTTGTTAGTAAATGTTTTAACAAAATAGATTCAGCTGCTTCGAGGATTAGATATCACAATTAAAACGCACTTCAATCTTATCTATACTAATATATAAAGCTGAAGAGTTTGTTTGTTTGTTTGTTTGGTTGAACGCTATGATCTCAAGAACTACAGATCCGATTTAAAAGTTTCTTTTAGTGTTAGATAGCTCATTTATCGAGGATGGCTATAGGCTACATATCATCACGTTAAAACCAAAAGGAGCTGAGCACTAATGAAGAATGTCTCAAAATCGGGCTACTTTGGAAACTTCCGCTGCGTGTTAATGTCAGTATTATACGCGTTGCCATGGTAACGCGATAACATTCTATTAAAAATATTTTCATGGTTTATTTTATATTCCTATTAAAAAAGTTTATTCTACGTTAGTTTTGTTTTCGATTTTTAATTATACGTGTTACGTTTATATCGCAAACATTTCTTAAGTTTATTTTGTGTTGTTATTCAGAAAGTTTAGTAGTAATAATATTCGTCCAATAAGACAGTCGAAGGAATTAATCCATACAGCCAATTCTGAAGTTTTCAATATAGTTAGTTTTCTTCTATGTCCAAGTTAATGTAAAGGTATAAGCGCCGAATCCTCTACATAATATAACGTGATTTTTTATCTTCTTAATCTTCAAGACCATAGAATTAATGCTTCGTGGTTTTATTTTTCATTCATTTCACTTATGCAAAATAAACGAACGATATTATATAATACGCAACCAATTTCTACACGATATAGAATCATGTAACACAATATTATGAAAAAAATATAAAATCCACTACATGACAGACTGAAATCCCGCCAAACACTCTTAAAAAACTCTATTCTACATTAGTTTTGTTGCCAATTTTTTATTTGTGATATATTACGTATTATAAAAGTAAAGTGAGTGTAATTTATATTAAAATAAATTATTTTTGGTGAATACAATCTGTGATGCTACAAACATCAACATTTTTTTAACTCTGTCAATATGTCTGTTTTTTTATTTGTTCCGGGTAATCTCCGAAACGATTGGACCTATTTGAATGGTTTTTTTTTTCTTAGAAATGACTACGCTTAACAGCTTCACCGGACTACAAGTAATATTTGAACGGGAATTTTACGGGCAAATAAGTAACTAATTAGCTGTTTCATTTAATATTGTTCGATAATGTGTAGCTTCATATTTTCATTATTTTTTTATATAGTGTGAGCACTGAGGGTGATATATAGTTTAAAATTCCAGTTATGTGGCTGATCATAATCCCATCCCATTCGGTACACTATTAGTATTCACATACATAATGTACACGTTACCTGTTACTGTAGATGATGTGCGTGTCATACTTACAAATATGTTTGAAAGAGTATTATTGTTATTTACACATCTAATAACAATTTTTAATATTTTTTTAATAAATTCAAAAAACGCGTGCGGAGTCGCGGGTAACAGCTAGTTTATATATATACGTCAATATTTGCACCGATATAAAAATGTATTTAAACAGTCTGTTCAATAAACACATTGATTTTATAATTAAGAATGACAGCTTATATTTAACTAGCCAATTAATTTTTCTAAGCAAATGGACTTTGAACGGAAATTTTTTTTTGTTCGCAGAGCCAACACTGCGTTTTATCTCCGGATGACAACTGGTGCCCCGATGATCAAGAGATGCTGCCATCGATCTCAACGAAGACATCAGGGAAGATTGTAGAAACTGTGTACTTAGAGAAACGGCTATATATAGGCGTTAAATCTCGAATCGACATTAGTTATAATTCACCAACTGAACTTAATGTAAGTTATATATACCAAGTTAATATACTTCCCTAATATACTAATATTATAAAAAGGCAAAGTTTATGAGTATGTGACAATGTAGAGGGTAATCTCAAGACCTACTTGTCCGACTTGAAAAATTCTGTTAGTGTTATACATCTCATTACCGAGGAATGCTCTCACTAACCGAACGAAAAGCAATAATGCAAGCACTGTTACTTCACGTCAGTTTTCTGTGAGAGGGTGATACTACCTCAAACGAGCCGACCTACCCATGCTAAAACCATTAATAGCATCAGTGTGGTTCTACCACCTATAAATTTCAAGTTCTATTAACTTGCTATATGTTATATTACATACATCATCATATATTCCTTCACGAGAAGAATTCAACACTACAGATACAATAGGTTAATGTTAATTACACGGTACCACTAAGCCATCATACATCAGCCTTGAAAATACCCACTGCAGTGTGACAAACCTTTTCCCGAAAGAAGATGACCTTAAACTCCGAGAAATCCACAATTTTACTATATTTTCCCCACATACTATAATAACGATTTCTCAAGTTCGGGCTTCCTCATGATGTCTTTCTTCACCATCAGTCGACAGTGTTATCAATTTAATTTAGTAAATGTACACGAATTCCATATCCCACCAGTCAAAGCCATAGATAATTGCTTCAAATTACTTTAAATGCTATTTTTGTCATCTACTTCTGTGATCTGAACATTAAATTCAGTCAGTTTCAAGACAGTATCAACATTTATCATTCGATTTGATTAATTACTTTACGCATGTTTGCTATCTTTTTGCGTTTTATACGTGTAATAAATAAGCTCTAGAATAGCGTTGCCTAAATATTTAAATAAAATAAGAAATTACCTTTAACAGACTTAACATTATTGTAATATATGATGTAGTTATGTTACCATTTGTACGTTTCGTTAAATTCTGATCTGTAGGAAAATATGAGATTATCTCATATAATATACCCTGTAGAAGAGTAACAATTCACATTGGAAATTAGAGATTTCGCTTGGGGCTATCACGCTAGAGATATATTACCAAAACGTTTCCCAAGCATTAGATAACTTATTGTGAACGTAATTATTTCGGCTTTCACAAGAAATATAATAGTATTATGCGTAATTATTTGTAACGTCTATACTTTAAAAACCATTTTTAATCATATTGTAGACATTATAAATAGATTATGTTTTCCTTTGAATACTGTTCCGAAATAAAATCATAAGTATTATTCGAGGTGACTCTTCAGACAGTAGCAATATTTCTCGAGGAAACTCTGCACTCGATTCTAAATCAATTCAAAAAATAGGTCTTTAATATTTGACCTAATTATCTAGGAAAATACAAAAATTATACACAGTCCTCTACGCGTATATATAAAAGTACATTGTTAATGCCCGTCCGGTGGTTTCATTTCGAATTCAACGTCAAGAACAAAAAATAAGGGTTTATTACCCGTTTTACTATCGAAAGTTATTAACTCCGGGTCACCCATTGTAGCTTTTACCACTGGCCATTGCACATAGGTTTATTATTTTATTTACACGTTTGTAGCTTTTGAAGGTTTTAGAACAAACTTTAACTTAGGTTTTCTTTGTTGTTTATTAGTATTTGTTTTAAAATTATTATTTTATATGTTACATGTGACCATGACGTGTCATGGCCTAGAATATTGTGAGTATCTAGCGTTTAACTTGGTATATAGACTATTCTACAGTGTACAACTATTTCTATTTCATATTATTCTTGTTCAAGTATCATTGAATGTTTCACTTTACAAAATAATTCTTATGATAGTTTTCGCGTATTATAGAGACACTATTCTAATATTAGTGCCCCTTTATTTACTACTACAATATAGCTAATCAAATTATTTGATAATTTAAAAAATGTAACTTGCATCGGTTTCAATTATACAGTGCTTCGGTTGAGAGCCTTCTTAACTCACCACAAAGGCTGGCGACTCTTTCAATGGCTCTTCAGGCCACTAGTTTAGTTAGTTTCAAAAAAAGGGTGAGTGTTACGCACACGACTAATAAAAATTGATGCGACAGCAAAAAATAAACCCATATTTAGATTATTGAAGAGTTCTGGGATAATTTATATATAGGCGACTTACCTCTCGTATATGAGAGGATTCAAGTAGGTCAAACCATGCGATATTATACGTTGGTGAGTGAAACGCTTTGTGTCTTTTTTTAATATGCAACCCATAAATAAATGGAACAGTTCCACCGCCGTGTATATTTTTTCCCAAGTAATTTATTGTAAAAATTTTAACCAGACCTTTACCATTAAGAGCCCCCTCTTCACTTTCCATAAGATTCAACAGAAGTCCATCATTGAAAAGCAATCTGAGAATTAAAAAGGCCGAGACAGTCGTAACTACTGCCAATAGAAGGAAAACTCAAAACAATGGGGGATCATATACACGATCACCCCCACACACGTGCACGCCTACACGCTTACACTTGAAAGTGGAAGGGTTTACTTTTTTTTCCCCGTATCGAACTGAAAAACTCTCAATTTTCCGATAATAAATATATGGAGGAGTTGTTGAAGCGTGTATGCTTGGTACACATATACGTTTCAACAACTCATACATACATGAATAGTTACCTAGGTTAGCTAAGATAGGTCGCGATTTTGCATGCAACAGGCAACAGCCAAGCCGAGATGTGCCGTGCATCCTTGAGCTGGTTGCCAAAATAAAATCGGCTGAGTGCCTTAAGCGCTCGTCTTAGTTACTAGGTCAATAGCGTAGTAATTTCGAAAAAACAAAATGGGGGATCATTGTGTTCTCTTTTGAATTTTTCAATTAATTAAAGTTTGAATTATGAAATTCCATAATTTGTATAATTAAATTATTAATATTCGTCTGGTTATCCCGTTTACTGGCACTCTCAACAATAATCTTCTTTTTTTTCGATCTGACTACGCTATTGACCTAGCAAGGACTTAACAGCTTCACCGGACTACTTAGGCGAGCGCTTAAGGCACTTAGCCGATTTTATTTGACAACTGGTTCAAGGGTGCACGGCACACCTCAGCTTGGGCTGTTAGAAAGAAAAGAAATATTTATTGTCATAAGGCGTACAAAAAGTATTATTAAAAAGGAACCCTTACACATAATCCAAAAACTTATGACAAAGAGACCTGGCGTCAGCATACTGTCGTCTATAACGTTACTTACAGAACGGCGCTGGTTTCCAGCCAGGCCTCAAATTTTCCCGGCAAGCATATATCTATATATTTTATTTCGCGCTCAAGTCTTACATATAATAAAGTAAATTTTCAAAAAAAAGTATTAACCGACTTCGTGCCTTTGTACCTAGATGTAGATGATATGATTTTCGGTTGGCACCGACTTCCAATACATCTCTAGGTAGCACACATATTCATATGTTTCATTAAATTTGGTTAATTTGATAAACTATTTATTTTCCGGTTTTTAGTGCCTTATTTTTATGCCTCTGATTAATATTGAAGTCGGTTAATACTTTTTTTTTGAAAATTTACTTTATTTTTCCATTTTTAGTGTACATAATTTTTTTCTTCTAAAACATGTGGTTCACCTGATGGTAAGTGATCACCGTCGCCCATGGATACCTGCAACATGAGAGGAATCACAGACGCGTTGCCGGCCCTTAAGAAAGGAGTAGGCTTGTTTCTTGAAAGTTGTGTTACTTTGTCACGGATCCCATAATCAGAACCTAACCAAACTCTCATCAAACTACCCTTGAAGAACATCCTTTACAATAAAAAAGCAATCATCGAAATCGGTTGGCATGATATTGAGTTATTCGTCATTTGTCGTATACACACTAAATGCAAATTTAACACTTATACGGTTTTGCACTGGATGCCGTTGACAGAACTGGACCAAAAAATGGGACCACACGGGAAGCACTGGCTTTCAAATAAAAAAAGAATCATCAAAATCGGTTCGGCCAGTCCAAAGTTATGAGGTAACAAACATAAAAAAAAAAAACATACAGTCGAATTGATAACCTCCTCCTTTTTTTGAAGTCGGTGAAAAAAGCTTAAAATGTATATATGGAAATAAAAATGAAACTATAATGAGTTGCCTATTGTATGCAATTCACGACCTATCTGACAATAATCATATACATTTTTATAGTCTCTTGATTAATTAAACATATGAGGAACTGTACAAGCTCAATACAAATTATCAATATGACATTTTAAAAAGCTTATATACTACGCGTCGTTAGTCTGACGCAGACGCCATACCGTCGGTCACGCTTACTAGCATGTCGTTGACGCGAAACCATAGCTTTATCTCCTTCCAAAAAATGACTTTTCAATGCGCCTAAAAATGACTTATCACATATTTAAAAATAAGTAATAAGAGATTATAATCCAAACAGGTTACTCAAAGGGTCTTGAACAGCACGCAGACAATTGACAACGAATCTATCGAACTGAAGATGTACAATACAGCCTGTGCTGGATCGAAATGCACCGCCACCCTTGAAGCCATGCCTACAGTTGATTTTTGTTTGACAACTGGCGGGGTATATGAATATGTGTACGTCCAAGTCAATATTGGCAATCTGGCTGAGGAGAGCATCATAAAATACTTGATCCCTTGTGCATGCTCGTGCAGCCTCAAACCGGAAAAGAAGTCTGGCGCTTGCAATGGAAACGGAGACCTCACTTGTGGCGTTTGTTCATGTTACGATGGATGGTAAGTTGATTACATTAAAAAAAACGCTCACGGATACGATTTTAACGTATATAAAATACTACATGTAAGCAAAAAGCAGATGCGGACCAAGAGTCTGCAGAATAAAATAACAATAATAAAAAAGTTGATTACATTGTCAAACATAAATTTACTATAAAAATACGATCAAGTTTCATTTTTACCAGACGGTGCATACGGAGGTAATGTTTTCCAGTGTATATATTTCAAGTGTATGTCTATACTTTCACACGCTCTATGGTCTGAACAGATGGTCTAGATGGATTTTAACTCTAGAAAGTTCATTAATTTTGCCTTAATTATAGACATGCCCAAGGCTACAATAATACCACGGTATATCTGCGATTTGGGTATACCAATACCCTATTGAAAAACTATATTTAATATTCAAAGTTTATTATTAATCTATCTATTATCCATTGTTCCATCTACACATCTAGCTAAACCCGGAAGAACTAAAAGTAGTAATACAGGAAAAACATCACGAGTGTTAATTCACATGGTTGTTAATAAAATAATTGATTATTAATTTTCCAGTTTAAATAGTTTGGCTATGAATGTACTATTAAGGATTCGAACTTACGTCAATCTATACGATATTCGATAACCACTGAGCCAAATATATATAGAGAACCACACGCTGTTATATATAATAGGGACTCACTATTAATTCGATAGATTGCACGCTACTCCTCATTTTTATTTTTAGAAAAACTAACCAATTTAATGTTGTCTTTGTTTTAGGTCTGGAGAATTTTGTAACAAACACATGTCTTGTTCGACCAAAGGTGGATGTCATACGCCGGTTAAAAATGATGTAAGTTAAAAATATATATATGATTGAAACGAGCCAAAAAAAGAACACAAATTATAGGTGTACAATTCAGGCGAAATATCTCACCATATCTGAATGTTTACCCTTTTATACAAGTATTATTTATGTGTTTACATTTTAACCGTGAATGAATCTTTAAATTATATACAAATTTTCATACAGTTTTAACTCCTGTACTGCCCATAATCATAAAGGTTTAAGTTCGGTACAAATGAATGTAGATTTTATGGTGCACTGACCAACAGACTTGTAGGAACTCTATTTGCATGTTTACGTGCTAGTAACCTTTTTACTGCGACTCTCTCACTTCGTGTTATAAAATTTATATTACGAAATGTCAAATGGACGGTCTTCTGTTTTTGCATTGTCATGAGCTAGGAATCTGTCATTGCTAATATATTATTGTAAGTGTGTAATTATTAAATGTTTTCCTAAACTGGTGACCCCGAACTGGGACACGAAAAGATGTCGACCAACGAAAAAAATGATTTATTAAAATACACTTCACAAAACTCGGAAGAAACTGCACCTGAATTATTCAAAGTAGGTATAAAACTTCCTCCGTTTTGGCCAGAAGAACCCGAAATATGGTTCGCTCAAGTCGAAGCACAGTTCTCCGTTTCTGGCATATCTAGTGATACTACTAAATTTAACTACGTGATTGGTCAATTGGATCATCTGTACGCTCGAGAAATTAAAGACGTAATTACAAACCCACCCAAGTCCAATCAGTACGAAAAATTGAAAACGGAACTAATCCGTAGAGTAAGTGATTCTCAGGAAAGGAAAACTAGGCAATTGCTTGTTCACGAAGAAGTTGGAAACCGTAAGCCATCTCAATTTCTGAGACATTTGCAAGGTCTAGCAGGGCCTGGAATACCACATAATTTTTTGAGAACTATCTGGATTGATAGACTTCCTCACAATGTACAGGTAGTACTCGCAGCTCAACCTACTGCTTCGTTAGAAACTTTAGCAGACCTTGCAGATCGTATCCTAGATATTACTTCAGCGGAGCACCATATAGCCTCAACTGGTCAAGAAAACAGATTGGATGATATTTTAAAAGAAGTAGCTGCATTGCATGACCAAGTACAACAACTAACATTGCAGCAGTCCCGAAGTGCGCGTTCTCGTACAAGAAATGTATCTCGATCCCGGTCTCCACCAACTCGACTGAACTCTAGTTACCGAAGATATCCAGTTTGCTGGTACCATATGAAATTTGGTAAAAAAGCCACACGTTGTTCAAAGCCTTGTGATTATCAGATGGAAAACTACAAGGGCAATCAATAGTGGCGGCCAATGATTGCCCAAGTACTACAGGTCGCCTATTCATCACCGATCGCACATCAAAAATTCATTTTTTAGTGGACACTGGTAGCGATCTTTGTGTTTATCCTCGGTTTTTAGTAAAAGAGAAACTTAACAAAACAGACTACCAACTTCGAGCAGCTAACGGTTCTGTAATCAACACTTACGGTCACATTAATCTTAAATTAGACTTTGCACTTCGTAGAAGTTTTACCTGGCGTTTTATTGTGGCAGACGTTACCAAAGCTATTATTGGTGTTGATTTTTTAGCTTACTATCAACTAGTAGTAGATTGTCGTAATAAGAGATTGTTAGATAGCATTACAAGATTATCATCTGTTGCTTCATTAGTTTATGACTCTGCAAACATACATTCTATTAAACATACACTCTACAGTACATCACATACGTACAACACCTGGCCCTCCAATATGTAGTGCACCACGTCGTCTTGCTCCAGATAAGTTAAAAATAGCTAAACAAGAGTTTGAAGAGATGTTAACAAGTGGAACAGCGCGACCATCCGAAAGTGCGTGGTCATCACCACTGCACCTAGCCCTTAAAAAAGATAATGGGTGGCGCCCATGCGGTGACTATCGGATGCTTAACGCTAGAACCATCCCAGACAGGTATCCTATTAAACACATTCATGATTGCACACATAACATAAAGGGCTGTAAGATATTCAGCACTATAGATTTAGTTAAGGCTTACAACCAAATACCTGTTTGTGAAACAGATATTCCAAAAACGGCAATTACAACTCCTTTTGGGCTATTTGAATTTCCATATATGACCTTCAGTCTTCGGAATGCTGGGCAAACTTTTCAAAGATTTGTTGATGAAATTACTAGGGGTTTAGATTTCTGTTATACATATCTCGACGATTTTTTGATTTTTTCAAAAAATGAAGCCTTACATAAAAAGCATCTACGAGAAGTTTTTTCCAGATTGCAACGTTATGGATTAGTGATCAATGTCTCAAAGTGTGTATTCGGAGCCAACGAGGTAACATTCTTAGGTTACCAGATATCAGCAAGTGGTACGAAACCTCTTGATGCTAAAGTTAAAGCTATAAAAGATTTTCCTCTTCCTACCAATATTAAACAGTTGCGTAGATTTATGGGAATGTTAAACTTTTATCGACGTTTTATACCACACGCCGCACGAATACAAGCACCACTAAATGCCTTATTAGCGGGTAATGTCAAAAATTCACAATCAATCACTCTGAATGGAGACACACTTGAAGCATTCAATGAAAGTAAAGAGAGCTTATGCAATGCAAAGTTACTAGCTCACCCAGATTGTGAAGCTAACCTTGCATTAGTAACCGATGCCTCGGATTCAGCAATTGGTGCCGTTTTACAGCAATTTAAAAATAACAAGTGGCAACCTTTAGCCTTCTTTTCGCATAGATTAACTCCAGCACAACAGAAATATTCGCCATATGATCGCGAACTTCTTGCAATTTATGAAGCCATTAAATACTTTCGACACATGCTTGAGGCCAGACACTTTGTAATATACACAGATCATAAACCAATTAGCTTCGCTTTTCATGAAAAAAAGCGGAATTGTTCACCCAGGCAATACAGACATCTGGATTTTATTTCCCAATTCACGACCGATATCAGGCATATATCTGGAAAAAATAACATAGTTGCTGACACCTTATCACGAATAGATGAACTTGAAGTACCAATTAAAATGGAAGACTTAGCTGAATCTCAGTATTCCGACCAAGAATTACAAAATATACTTAAAGAAGGTTCGTCACTTCGTTTACATAAATTCGAGCTACCAGGATGTCATCGATTTTTGTACTGCGATATCAGTACACCTACATCCAGACCCTTTATAACAAAGGAATGGCGAAAAAAAGTATTTAATGTTTTACATTCACTTAGTCACCCAGGTGCCAACGCAACAGTGAAATTAATTTCACAACGGTTCGTTTGGCCAGGTATACGAAGAGATTGTAGGGCATGGGCCAGGACATGTCTTCAATGTCAACGCACTAAAGTAAGTCGACACGTGTCGGCACCATTGGACACATTTGATTTGCCTCGTGCTAGATTTCAACAAATTCATATTGATATGATCGGACCTCTACCAGTATCGCAAGGTTATCGTTACTGTTTAACAGCCATCGATCGTTTTTCTCGATGGCCAGAAGTCATACCCATTATGGATGTTACAGCCGAGACAGTGGCAAAAGCGCTTTTTTCAGATTGGATTACCAGATTTGGTAGTCCAGTTGATATAATCACGGACAGAGGCCGACAATTTGAATCTGCCTTGTTTCAGCAATTATCAAAAATATGCGCATTTAATCACAAACGAACAACTGCATATCACCCAAAGTGCAATGGTATGGTGGAAAGATTTCATCGTCAATTAAAAGCTTCAATTATGTGCCACGCATCGAATCACTGGACAGAATGCTTACCTTTCGTACTGCTAGGCATAAGAAGCGCCTATAAAGTTGACCTACAAACATCACCCGCCGAAATTGTATATGGCGAACCTCTAAGACTACCTGGAGAATTTTTTGAACGTTCGTCAAGCGGAACTACTGATATGGCTGACTTTTCCGCCCGTATGCGTCATTTTGCAAAAAATTTGAGACCCATTCCTGCGTCACGTCATAGTAAAGAAAAAGTATTTATATTCAAAGATTTAAAAACATGCGACCACGTTTTTATCCAGGATGATACAGTACGTGGCTCCCTTCAGCCAGCTTACACAGGCCCTTACAGGGTGCTAGAGAGAGGACCGAAGGTATACAAAATTAATATCAAAAATAAAATGGTATCAGTATCTATTGACAGGTTAAAGCCGGCTTACATACTGACACAAGAAACAGAGTTAGATAACTATACACCATCATTAACTAAAACATCATCAGTGCAGGGTGACAAAAATCAAACTCAAAATCGGACACGGTGTAATAAACGTGTTCGATTCGCAGATTCACACCATCTTTGTCCTGCACTTGGGGGGGAGTGATGTAGGAACTCTATTTGCATGTTTACGTGCTAGTAACCTTTTTACTGCGACTCTCTCACTTCGTGTTATAAAATTTATATTACGAAATGTCAAATGGACGGTCTTCTGTTTTTGCATTGTCATGAGCTAGGAATCTGTCATTGCTAATATATTATTGTAAGTGTATAATTATTAAATGTTTTCCTAAAGACTCTTGGCAGCATGAGTTTTAAAAACCAGTACGTATATATTACAAAATTTAAACAATAACTAATGATGTAATATAAAATTATAAGTAAAAAAGATTGAATTGGAGATATGTAAAAGCATGATCCGCCATTTTGAGATCTGAGCCGTAAAAAAATACCCTCGTAATGTATTAATCTTTAAAGTTATGTCAATTGAAAACAAATGATACTTAAACTCGTATGTTATATTATACGCCAAACTCCGATCAACAACCACCAACAAAGCACTAGATAAACAATTCAATTACTGACTTGACAATAGCAAAATTCGTATTTACGAAAAACCAGTATAAAAAAGTTGAAATTGAACAATTCATATTCAGCTCGCAATTTAGGGGCACCAATACTCTATTATACAGTCGAAATTGTGTATATACCTTGTTTATAATTTAATAATATATTTATATTTTTTTATAGTGCAAGTATGAAATAAACTCAGCCAAATGCAACAACAATGGAGATTTGCTATGCGGCGAATGTCATTGTCATCGCGGATGGTGAGTAGATATTATTTACTTTGTTCCTATAGGTATATATATAGGTATGTATATATACCTGTCAAGGAGAACGTTATTCTCGTTGACATCGTCATTAGTGGTTACGGGTTTAGTGGGCGTCATTCGGGTAAAATGCGAGCACAAAACACAATTATCATGGTTTCACATTGTTTTCATTTATATTTCACAATATTCCATTGGATGACAATAATACCGTTGGAAAGATTAACAACTACAACCGAGCAGCGAGTTCGGGGCACCGATCTTACTTTAACTTTTTTTTTTTTTTTTCTCGAAATGACTACGCTATTGACCCATCAAGGTCTTAACAGCTTCACCGGACTACTAAAGCGAGCGCTTAAGGCACTCAGCCGATTTTATTATGGCAACCAGCTCAAGGGTGCACGGCACACCTCGGCTTGGCTGTTGCCTGTTGCATGCAAAATCGCGACCTATCTTAGCTAACCTAGCTATCTATTCATATATGTATGAGTTGTTGAACCGTATATGTGTACCAAGCATACACGCCTCAACAACTCTTCCATATATTTATTATCGGAAAATTGAGAGTTTTTCAATTCGATAAGGGGAAAAACGTAAACCCTTCCACTTTCATGTGTAAGCGTGTAGGCGTGCACGTGTGTGGGGGTGATCGTGTTGATCTTACTTTAACCACCGAATATAATCTCTCAACAACGATCCCACTCGACCCGTTACTATCTATCAAACGAATGTGTCACCAACACTGTCCGTCCTTCTAAAGTAAAGATGGCGCCTCGACCCCGCTCGAGGCGCTGGCTCTGCTCTGATTGGTCGTTACGTAAATTACACATTATTTATTGTTATAACATTGTTAAGGTTTTAAAGTATTAGAAAAATGTAACATGAAATACAATACAAATTAGGTATTTTAAAAGCAATAAAACTGTCCGCCTCTTACAGTAAAGATCTCCTCGACCTCGCTCGAGGCACGTGCACTACTCCTATTGGTATTAATAGAAAAATTAACTATTTGACATACCATTTAAAAAATCAAAGCCTTATTAGAAACAATCATATTAATCTAATCGAAAAATCTTTCGTTCATAGTTCGGTGAAGCTGTAAAGACATTTCCAGGTCAATAGCGTTTTCATTTCAAAAAAAAAAACGAATTTCGTAGTACGATATTAAAATGATTAACGCTAGTTCTTAATATATTCAGAAATGTATGTAACAAACGTGGTTTTTACTAAAGAGAAAAATCTAAAATGTATATTACGTAGTACTTTAATGTTTGAAAAATTTCGGAAGCAGATTCTGCCTCCGCTTGCTTATGTAGGGGAAAAGAATTTATTCAAAAATGAACTCAATGTCTTTAGTATAAAATAAAAATTTCATTTACACTTATACCTAGTAGGTAATATCAACAAAAACAACCTCGTGACGAGCAGAACCGCGAACTTGATTACTGAGAACAAGAACTTCATTTTCGTGTTCATGGCACAGTTATATTACACAATACAAAGACAAAAATAATATATGTTTGTATTTTAAGCGATTATATTGATGTTTTTTTTTTTTAATTTCAACACATTTGTGGCGCTGAAACATTAACTAATCTCCAAAAATGTACTTTACTTGAATATGCTTATAGGTATAATTATTTACACCATAATAAATAAATAAAACATATAAATGTAAATATTACTGCCGATAAAATTAGATATGGTTTGGGTGACAACAGTAATTAACCTAGTATGTAGTTGATCGTATCAAAGACAAAGCTTAGACAGACATATTCCGGTCACTGTATAGGAAAGACTGATAACTAATAGAATACTTATTGTGCATATGATTAACATGAGAATCCTAACGGGAACACGCGAAATGGTTTAATAAATAAAGTAGTTGTTTGTGCAATTTACCAACACAATGTTTAGACATTATTCTAAAGAGCTTTCAGCATTTGACACAGGTTGAAAGATCTCATTTTTGAATATATAAATAAATATTTACACGTAAATTAGAATGTGGGTCGGTAAAGTGACGAGGTGCTAATTATGCCAAAAATATAATGTGCTTCACCGAACATAGTATATGGAGATCAGCTTATCAACTTTATTTTAAACGAAAATACAAAATCAAGATGGTTCAGAGTAGGTATGCTACATTTCACTAATCGCTAGTCATAGAACTAGTGATAAAATAAATCACATGTTACATTATTTGTATCTAAATCGCCACTTAAGTTATATGCAAGTGTGACATACTTACACGCAGTTAAGTTAATTTACAGATAGTAAGTAGTATTATTGGAACGAAGTTCCTTATCGCGCGTTGTGAAAGGGGGCTAGACGGAAAAAAATCTTACGAAAAGTTGTCACGACACTTTTTGCTATAGTAAGCTATTGTAAGCTGTGCGGCGTCGCATGTTTCTCTGTCTGTCTCTCTCTCTGTTTCTCTCTCTCTTATAGAAAGCAAGCCAGATATTTTCATTTCTATTTTGCATTGAACAGTGTGGTGTCGCGACGATTATTTTTGTTGAGTGTATACAGGTTTTTTGTAAATAATAAATAATAAAAAATAATAATAATGATGATCTCAAACATATGTTTCCTACTTCAGTTACCACAAACCAATTATTACGAAAATTGAGCCTACTGATTAAGTTTATATAACATTATATTTGTTAATAATAAAAAAAATATTATTATAACTTAAAAAAAATAAAATTTTATTACAATTCCTTCACTAATTAATCGAAAGGAACTTCGTTCCATCCGGGTGTCCCTTGACACCTCTCAAGTTTTTTCTATCTTTCTATAGCAAAGCTAGCCTTGGAAAGAATATAATATTGTTGTAAAAATAATTAGATTTTGATTAAATTGATGTATTTTATAATATTGTAATATCATATCGAGTATATTATTTTAATTGTAATCTATTTATCGACGTTGAAGCAGCCGTGAGTTAGTATTATTTTTGATTGTCATATGAAAACTATAAATCACTGTGAAATATCATCAACGATATAACAGTGATAACATAATCATATCATTCTTGTCGTTAAAAATTAAGTAGCTATAATTTCTATATCGAACTACATAAGATACGATACCTTGAATACTGACTCTTCTTCGCCCAGAACAACTGAAACTAATGCTTAATATTAATTTTAAAACATTTGAAAATAAACCACAATACCTAAAGTTTGTAATTCGGTTAACTGATGTACAAAACCTAACTGTTATGTCTACTGTTTTTACAAGCACATTGTAATATTGCGGATTTTTTGTCGGTTGTCGCCAGTGACATTGCATGAAAGGTAACTAACTACTTTTAACAAGCTGCGTCAACGAATTCAAATATACCTATACTATGTTACGCTAAACGAACCATCTGTTCTCAATACTGAGCTAACGTCTAATAATACACATTACAATGTATCACGCGAACAGTGTACTCTTAGATTTGGGGTACACAGAACTAGGTAAAAATGAGAAATGTTAAAACTATATTTTAAAAACTATTATACCCGCTAACTCTCATTGCAAAGAAATAACTGTTGACTATAATGCGAAGCGATTATTTGCTCCGGTTACATTGAATTTACCAGGTTTCTTAAATTAGATATCTCAATAATGTTTCTTCATCATTAGGTATAAAAACTTTTTACTGATTTATTTTAGACCTTGTTCTTAATGTATTGAAATTGATTAAATACATAAATAAATGATCATGTAATCGAAAGCAAAAAGGTTTTCATTATTTTATTTTTTTTACATTATAGGAGGCAAACGAACAGGCTGATCACCTGATGTTAAGTGATCATTGTCGTCTATAAACACTTGCAACACCAGAGATGTCGCTAGTCAGTCTGTGTCTGGGGGGAATGGTAGGATCAGGGAGGGGGAGAAGAGAGGAGCGGAGAAAGGGAGTGGGCCTCCGGCGCTCTCACTGACCGAACGAAAATCAGCAATGCAAGCATTGTTACTTCACGTCGGTATTTCTGTGGGTCGGGTATACGTGCCGACCCATTCATACTGAAACCAGTAATAGTTTCAGCGTGGCTCTACCACCTACAGAATTTAAGAACCTACAAAATTTAAGAACTCGATATTATTAGGAAAACGTGTCGCGTAAAAACCGTTTTGTCCTATCTAATTTGAACTAATGACTCAGTAATGGCACGGTGGAACACTGTGTTCACTCTGATAAGGTTAAATTCTTGACAAAATTGGTTATACTGTAATGTACCCAAAGGATGTTGGTAATTCATTATCTGTCACTCCCTTGGTGTACTTCTGGAATGGACTTTAAAATCGACACTTATCAGTTTCTTCGCGGAGTTCTAATACATACTCAATCGTCTTCTATTAAAATATAGCACCATATTATACCAGACCTTGTGGTTAAATACGTGACACAATGTGGTGGCGTGTCAAGGCCATTGCATAGATCAGCGAATTGCTATTATAAGTTTTGATGCAGGAATACATAGTGAGGAATCTATAATATGGTGGCAAAGATTCTCCTGATACTTGTGTTACTAACTACCAATTTTAGTTAGAAAATCTGTCACTATGTATTAATATAATATGTTGCGACAGCTGTACTTTAGAGCTAATATCCATAGGTTTATAATTCATCTTAGGAAACATCGTCAATTAACATTAGATGATTTGTGTCAAAGTTGAAAAAAATATTTATAGGTATACAAAATAATAATTCGAGGAAGACCGTACGTACTATAAGAATATCTTAAAGTAAGAAATCAAATAAAATATATAATTTACATCAAACGTTAAAAAATACTTACAAGATATATAAAAAAACAAATGACTACGAATTAAGTATTGATGCACTATGTTATGTGACGTTATAAGGACCGTACATACTATAAAAATGCGTCAAACTAAATAAGTCATATAAAACATAAGTTTAATAACCACGAACATATGTTGTTAAATTTATTGCGTTTAGTAAAAAGCATGGGCAGACTTGTTAAAACCAACATGAGCTGAGTCACGTACACGAGGACAACGGAAGATGCAACTGTGATACAAAACTGATTCGATAAATTGAATGAATCTGAAAGAGGAAGCCGATTTAGAAAGGGATATAAGATGATACAACAGATAATTTATCCTGCACAGACAGATGAGATAAAGTATGATAAAAAGTAGCTGATCTGTTTGAAATCAAGCGGTATTCGACTAATTCGATATCGAAAAAACCTAGAAAAGATTGAAGAATTGGTTAGGTAATAGAGTATCTAAAGGTATTGCCAAACTTCTTCTAACCCTGAAGTTGTTGCGAGTAGCTGCGCAGTAAACAAAGTTTAAATGAAACTGATATAAAGAAAACGTATATAGAGTTTTTGGCGGGATTTTTTTTTAAATTTGGTGGTTTTAACGTAATATAGTTAGTTTATTGTGCATAAGTGAAGTGAATGGAAAATAATACCACGGAGCATGAAATTCTGAGATGCCACAAAAACTCTCTGGAAGATTCTAACAAGGGATCCACCATCTTGTTAGAATATTGATTTACACGACGTTTAATATTGAAATGATCGTACGACGCTTGTAATATTAGTGACTACATGACAACGGCAGTAATAATCTGAAAGGTTGATTGCCAAAAATAAAGTTTAAAAAAAATGTATATATTAACAACACCAATAAAAAGCAATTAAAATGGAAGATCCTTATTTTACAAATACTGTATTTTTAAATATAGGTATTTCAAAAATATGCCTGTTACAACTTCAGACTGAACTAGATGCCCGAATTAGCATCCACGCCAACTGTTCTGATTTATCACAATTTAATCAGATGGTTCCAACCGTTAAATAGCGTTCAATTTGATTTATCAGTGAACTTCAATTCTCGCTGTACTATTCGTTTGTCAATATATTGACCAAACTACTGAAACTGTATGATAGTTGAAAAGAATAGTGTCTAAATGATTTTACTTCTATTGACAATAATTGTTCATTGATAATGTTTGATGTAAATTGTGATTGATGAAAGTTTACAAGCGTTTTGTACTCCAAATCTAACATTGAAATTAATATTATACTGTGACCGAAAACATTTCGTTGGGAACCAATTAAGTATGCCATACGTTACCGAAATATACGAACCATCTACTTAGACATGCCTCCCAAACGTTTAACGGTCATTCTTTATATGTAAACATATGATTCCGGATGTCCATAAACGTCATATGATTCTACTTCGATTACTATTAGCGTGTTCTATTTGAATAATCGTATTAAATAATGCAATGACAATAGGCCCGCATGTTTTACTATGACCTACATATATTTACCATTATAAAAAGGCCCAACATTGGGACATTTAAAAAAATGAGCCGTCACGGGATGCTTGGAAGATGTGAAACATCGAAATTGTTTTATGTAAATTTATGCATAAAAGAACAGATTACAACAGGAAAACAGCTATGGCGTAATAAAAAGATAAAGCATTAAAAATTTGTTCCCTAAAATAATTACTATTTATTTATTTTATTAAAATACAAAAATTCAACTAGGCGCAGGTGTGGTGTGTTTGGCGGCATTTATCAAAGGGCGCTAGGTCGTCGGCGCGTGCCGTGTAACTCTAGTAGAACGAGTGGCTGATAGAAAAGATTGAATCTTATGTTTATACAGATAGGGTTGCAAATGTTTTTGAGTATTTCTTTAATAGTGCAATGTTCGTGTTTTTCGTCGACATGCCAACAATCACGCTTACCCTCCGCTTATAGATATTTCACATCAAAACGTGAGCCATCATGGGACGCCTGGTATATGCGAAACATCGAAATTATTTTGTATAGGTAATATGCACAAAGTGTGCTTTAGGAAATGGCATTATTGGCATTGGCGTAATTAAAAATAAAATATTAAGAATTGAAATAAGAGAAAGATAATCGATTATCCAATAAATATTCACAAACAAAATTCATTACATACAAAAAAAAAAAAAACTCAAGATCGTGTAGCGTATATTTGTTTTGTAATTGCTCGATAAAATAACATAAAAACTTGGTGTCCGTATTGCGATTTAAAACGCAAGTATGTTGTCCCTTTTTACACGGATTTATCTGTTGCATAATGTTTTGTTTTGTTTTCAAGTTACAAAAACACCCGCATATTATTTATTGTATAACTGATATCAGGTAATCAATAGCTGAAAAATTCAGTCTTCAATAATTTGTTAAACTTTGCTTAGGTATAAATGTTCTGTTAGTTGTTATGATTGCTATCTCTATAAAATATATGCAGAATACAATTTTATTTTAGGTCCGGTAATTTTTGCGAAAATAGAAATTGTGGGGACAAACGCGGTGACTTACAATGCACTAATCCAGCGATGAACGACGTAAGTATATATTTGAATAACTATTTTGCTTTCTTTTAGCCACAAGCTTTTGTCAAAATTGCGATAATTGTGTTATTGGACAATTACGTTCAAATAAATGCAATCACTAAATATAGTAACTACGACTTCATTCGCGTGGAATAGGTACAGTAACACGCAGCAGTTTTAAAAAGGAAAAACATCCCGATTTTGTAACATTTTCATTCATCATCTGTGTTCCGCTGCTATTGGTCTTAGCGTAATGATGTATAGCCTATAGCCATTCTCGATGAATGAGCTATATAACACTGAAAGAATTATTCAAATCGGACCAGTAGTTCCTGAGATTATCCCCTACAACGTAACAACGTCACAAACTCACAAACTTTACCTCTTTATAATATTAGTATAGAAGAAATAACCACATAGATAAGCAACTATTTATCTATAAGTGTATAGATCTACTGATGATATTATATTCGCATGGACATCCGCTCTATCGGAAACTGGGCATTATGTTCTTAATTTTTTTAATAGCATTAGATATAAGATCACTCTATACTTTCAGTGAGTCTACGTGTTGAATATAACAATGAATTTTATTGTAACCCTTGACCGACATAGCCGATTTCAAATGTCATATAGTACCGGTCGTTTCCTACGGCTATAAGATACCACTGCCTCCACGTTGCGAATTGTAACAGACAGTTCGTTCATGTAAAAGTACATAATCAATATATATGCGATCAAAATAAATATAGAAAATTAAATCGTATTACTAGTTTGTCTGTCTCACTAAATTTAAAAGTCAATATACTTTTGTATGACATTTCGTCTACGTTTTCCGCTTCATTACTAACAAAAGAAACATGATCCTATGTAAGGTAAAGAACCGTCGTAGTCCGGTGAAGCTGTAAAGACCTTGCCAGGTCAATAGCGTAGTCAGTTCGAGAAAAAAAGTAAAGAACCGATTCCCAACCTGTGGTATGCGTACCCCAGGGGTACGTCTCGCTGGATCTCATTTTTGTAATACGTGAAAATTAAATGTATTATATTGTTAATGTACATAAAGGATTAGTCATTCTCTATAGTTAAGTCTCTAGATACAGTAATATGTAAGTTCTACTTAAGAGAAAAGAGACATATTTTTAGGAGTAGGTGTGAAGTTATCAAGAAAAGGGATACTCATGAATGAAACTTTTATTGATTACTTCTTTTACTGCAGATCTACTTCTTATACAACAGGTCCGAACCTTTTTCTGATTTGCTTTGTTATATTACTGAAAAATCGCTTTAAGTGTAGTGTAGCTTATCCAGTAAACAGGACTTATTACTAATATACTTAACTATTGTACGGAAAAGAAAAAAATTGAGCCGTCACGGGACACCTGGCAGATGTGAAGCATCAAAATTATTCGAATCGAACGAACTTCAAACTCGCGAATTCTCTAATTAGGTATGGGAGCTTAGTGCGGCAAGAGAGATAACGCATGTCATTATCGCGTCGTCAGGTTTACCCACGCCTATAGATGTTTCACATCAAAAAGATTCGGAAACGCTGTCCTAAGGCAATCTTGGTTTGGCTTATAATTTTGGCCCTTGTCTCTCTTGGCTAACTTCCAATACAATAGGAAATTTAACAAGTGCTTAAATAACATATTTTGTCACAGATCGAATGCTCAGGGAACGGCTACTGTGGTCCATGCGAGACATGCATCTGTTACAAAGATCGAGAAGGGTCTCAGTATTTCGACGAGGATAACTATTGTAGCGACCTCTGCATGTTGGCGAGCGATTGTGACTCTTGCGTTGTTAACAACACTCTCGGAGAATGCCAAGAGTGCAGTCACGATATGATCAAACTACAGTACAACCAAAGTGTCATAGACTTAAGAGACGGATCGAATAGGAAGGTATGGATGAAATGCAACGAAACTATTGATGACTGTTACGTAGAGTATTACGCTTCGAAGAATGAAATGGAACAAATTCAGATCATGGTATCTGAGCACTGCGGGAACCGTACAGCTCTAGGAGTTACCAATACTAAAGGTGAGTGTTTTAATATTGTCATCGCCGTAGAAATACATTTGTATTTAACTTCTCTTTGTTTTTATAACGTGTGCCCAAAAACGATTATCTTTTCATCCTAAATCTTTATTTCGCAGTTCTAAGTTTTGACTGTAGTCATAGACCAAGCCATTTTGAATTGTGCTAGAATCAATAAAATCTTCTGTTATTCTGGGCTATGTATGATTTTGGTTTTTGTCTTTTTGATTCCCTTTTTCTTAATTGTTGCTGTAAGCGAATGCTTTAAAATAATTTGGAACACTTTCAATAATACTTTATAATAAATAGTTTTGAGGCGATGATAGTTAATTTTGTTCGATCAACATAGGTTCAAATATTGGAGTGCACCAGAGCTTCCAGTGACGGAAAATATTGTACTGAAACCATATCATTGTTTTAGATCATTTTCTCATTGATACCAGCTTGGCTGCCCCCTTCAGCAATCCAAGCCGAGGGGAGCCTTGCACCCTTGAGCTAATTGTAAAATTAAAATCGGCTGAATGCTTTAAGCGCTCGCCTTATTAGTTCGACAAAGTTGTTAAAGCCTTGCCAGGCTTAAAAAAGATAGTAAACACGTTAAAACTAGAGGTGAACTAGCACTGAAAAGCCGATGCCAGGAAACGCGTACAGGTGCTTGGCAACAGACTTTCAACTTAAGGGTAGTAGCGTCGAGTGAGATTTCGGTCGAACTTATGAAGTATAGGAATGTTCCTATAACCTTCTCTTTAGTGACGTAGCCTATGTTGATATCTATGCGTTTACAAACTCACACGTTATTAATCCTTATAGTTAATTCTATTGGACATAATTAAAAACAAACAACATACACGAATAATGTCAACTCGCTTTCAACATTCAAAACATGATTTCGAATCGAAACGTTCGTTATTATGTTAATGAATCATAACAAGAAATACTCGGATGCAAAGTTTGAACAGTTGCACGGTTTGACTGCCACTGTTTGACCTGAACAACAGATGTTTTACGTCATTGTGTATCTCTTTCGTTTCATTAAATAAATAATTATGTATAAAATGCTTCGTCCTAAGATAACAAGCATGAAGACACGAAGCAAGCGCATTGTGCACGTGCACGGAAATTCTATGGTCTCGGAAATATTTTTAGAAGATATCAGTGTTTTTCTATTACATTAATTATGATTTATATGTTCATTTAATCAATAACATTGTATAATTTTTGATCACAATCGTCAATCGTTCTTTAACATATTCCGTGCCACGTACCACCGGTGGTACACGTTAGAATTGATCTTTAGGCTATGTGTACCACCGATAGTACACCTTAAAATTGTGTTGTACCTTACGTGGTACAACGATTTGATAACTATAGAACGTAATATTGAATGATAATACATCTATTTGTTTAAATATCAAATGCCCCAAAGGCAAAAATTGCTTGTCACGGAATGAGATAAATAAGATGAATGCGTTCTAGAAAGTGTCCCAAAGAGTTTCTCTATACAAATTCTGTTTAACTCAGCAAGATTTTATTAACCTGCGGATCATATGTTTACAAAATAGTTCGTACGAGGAAGGAGGTCAATTATTATCACTATTAGAATTCACAAAATTCTGACGTCATCGGACGTGATACATATTCGTCTATAGATTTGCGGTTTTGACATACGGTTGTGTCAGCCAATCGGATTCGCGTTAAAATTACAAAGTAAATTCATTATTTTAATACCTAAAGCGTTTTGTTCAAAACAATAATTACTGGTATGTATTCTTCGTGTACGTGACATTCTGTACTTTACATGGAATTTTGCTCCGCCCACTGATTCCTTTTAAAATAAGTGTGTAATGTAAATTGCTGTATAAGACAAATTAATCATTTTAAAAATTAATATACAAAATTTATTGTATGTAAAGTTGAACATAAAATTGGTAGCTACTTTAATATTTCTTATATTAAAGCATTGTCATAAATTTACAAATTACCGAAGTAAAAGTATTATAAATATTTTTATGTATATAGTTTGTTCAAAAGACGGCACATAGAGAAACTTTTTTGATTTCATTTAACAGCTTGCTTGTAAAAATGGTTTTCATGACTTAAGTAATCTTCCACTTATATAATATATCGATTTTAAAATATGCACAAGATCCACAGTGAAAGTATTATCAGAATAAATATTGTATAAAGCACTAAAACTCGCGCTACTGTGTTTTGATTTGAAAGGTTTGCTTGAAGATACGTGGTGACACACAGTAGGATTACCAGTCAAATATTGACAGACCGCGGTTTGTTTTGTTATAAACAGTACAAACTATAATGGTCATTTAACACTATTTGTACTGCATTCACGTGCATTTGCTAGTTCGCACTATAAAATTTAAAGATTTTATCCAAGGTTCTTGAATTGTGTTTACTCTCTTTTCAAAATACTTTCTTCTTTAAATACGTCATTTCTTAATTAATGATACAAAAAAGTGTGTGTGTACTTATGTACACGCGTTAGAAGTTATACTTCTTTGGCTTAACAAGATGTTTTCAAAAATTTTATCTTTCGCCTTTGTAGAAACAACGACACTAACAATAGAAAAAAGGTATTTAATACATTGAAAGTTTTAATACAAAGAAATACAAACAACAAATACTAAGAAACAAAATGTTGACTACAGCTAACTTCAGGGTGTCTGTTTTGTTTGTTTCTCTGTGACGGTGTGCGCGCGCATCGTAATAACTTCAGGGTGTTGGTTTTGCGTAACGGTGTTCGCACACATCGTAATAATTTACTCTCATTTTTTCCTAATGCGCCAAAAGAAGTATAACTTCAAAATAACGTTTACGGGAAAAAAGAAGTTTTAAGTATTTAACATTGTATAAACAGGCTGATAAACCGACAAATATCGTTGTAGTTATATTATTAGACAACTCGCAACTGTATAAGCTTGAGATTCACCTGTATAGGTTTTAACAACACAATCTAATATAATAAGACTCTGAGCATTAAGAAGGACTCATTTTCAAGAGCAGCTTCCAAACACACCTATAGGTGATTCGTGTCAGATTATCAACTTGAGTCTGGTAGATGTCATAAAAAATCCCCACAGTCATGCTATGGCTTAATCACGACATTTTTGTAAGCTAACTCAGCCATCACCGCAGAAAAAAACATAACAGAATCTTTTTATTGATATTTGTCTCATACAAACTCTCATTAGTGAAATAGTACTGAACCTGGCGGACGTTATCCCGCCTTGATAATAAAAAAACCAAATGATATACTTAAACCTTCTTCATGACTCACTTTATCTATTGGTGAAAACCGCATTAAAATTAGTAGAGTCGTTTTTGAGTTTATCGCGAACAGACAGACAGACATACGTGGCAAAATACTTTGCTTTATAATATGGAGTGATAAGGCATTTTTTTTTTCGCTAACAGTACCAATAATCTTCGGCATCCTCGCTCTTCTGGCGGCCATTATGGCGATAGCTGGAGTCATGGTATGGAAGCACTTCAACACGGTGCCGCCCTTGCCTCTCTCCGACCCCGAGTACCAGAACATTGACGCGGAAGACTGCACGGGAGAGAACCCGCTGTACAAATCACCGATGTCCTCATTCAAGAATCCAACTTACGGCAAATGGTAGTAACGGTGAGTGAACTGTACATTTTCCTTATTATTAAAATAGATACCTAACGCTATCAACAACAAAAGACGCTATTACGTGTACAGATAGCAATAACAGCTAAGGGATTACGTTGTAGTGTTATTTTACAATGATTTTTGTTATAAATTGTTATTGATTATTCTGCTGTTTAGTATCGTATAACATTTTATAATGATAGCGTGATAAAGAAACGAGTATGTGTTGTCCGTATCTTGAATCTTAACAATGTGAAGTTCTTTCTTCTTTTTAAACTATTTTTTTTTTTGCATAATGCTCGTGATAACACCAAAAGATCATTAAAATAGCGAATAACTGATAATCAATAGTAAAATAAGTAGTAACTATTTAATAATTTATGAACTCTTACCTTAAAACGACGCACTATATTATAGGTACTATTATCTATAATAACAACTATTTCTAATTATATGCACACCCTATTTCGACGAACAGTATTACTGAGTACATCGGCATAAAGAATGTATCATCTAAAAATAATAAAACTTTTAAGTTGACTATTTTTAAGCAATTTAATTTTGAATCAAGTAATTCAAGGCTTTGACACTCTTGAGGCAGCCTCGAGTCCAAACGACCGCGTGTTTTATATCGTAACGACAGACCTCTCACTCAACAACTTAAGAAATCATGACAATCTATCGACCCATTAATATGCAATAACCAGATTTTAATAGCATTATCAAATTGATTATGATTATAGATTTTAATAAAACCAAACAAAAATATAAACAAATTCATAAACAACTGACTTCTATTTTGTTATTCAAGAATTGAATCTGAAAGTCGCAACTGCATTCCTCAAATTCATATGTAGAGTTTATTATGTTTTCTCTATTAAAAATGATGCAAATATTCGTTGTATACATTAACTTAGTGCAGGTTCAAAACGTTTTAAACGTTTTGGTTAAATTTACATCTTATTTGTATAGCTAATGTTTATGTACCCGGTAATTTTTATGCAACAATTTACATCCTTTTATCTTCTCTCAGTTCAAATCTTCCTAACTGCACGTCTAAAGTGTTGTTTTTTTTTTTTTTCTAAATGAAATCGCTGTTGATCTGGATTGGTCTTCACAGCTTCATCGAACGTCAATAGTGTACATTTTGATGCTTGGTACATAATCCTACTTTGTCATTGTGAAACAAACATATACTGCTGCCATAAGGAAAAGTTGCGTATCTATTTAAAGCACAGATAGAAGAAAAATCTAGAAGTCTGTATTTTGCGCATTCATCTAAAGAAAAACTTATTGCCTCGACTCTGAATGTAGTCCGGTGAAGCTGTTAAGACCTTGCTAGGTCAATAGCGTAGTCAGTTTGAGAAAAAAAAAGATCCCGATTCTGAATATACAATATTAAACTGAATAATGCAAGAAACGACTGAGAAGTACCTTCTACGTTGGACTGCATTATAATCACTTTTGGTATCGTTCTGCTCTTCTGAATTACGAAATTAGAACATGAGTTCTGTGAAGTGACTGAAGTGTACTTAAAGGGAAGGTAATTAAGAACGACACTCGCCCCTAAATTCGATTCGTTATAATTATCTATATATATACATATATTACAGCTCGACTGGGTCGCAACCACCATGTATATGGCGAAAAAGCCCGTAATAGTGAATCGCTTCTGCGCGTCGCGTTTCGGGATTAGCCTGTGCATATCCAGCTTTTTGCAGGCCGGCATGACAGTGGCGGCCGGCGATGGTTAGTGTGTCACTCGGTGGTCGCTATTGTTTTTGGATTGTACTGTGCTTATCATCAGGCACAGTGCAGTCATTTCCCGTGCTACGATAAAAAAAAAAATCAGAGTTTTCTTATGACTATGCTAGTCTCAATGTAGTTACATAATCTTTTGTAAAACCAAAAAATTAATTTGTCCTGTCTCTCGCATACAGAAAACAGAAAACCGACGTGGAGTAACAATGCTTGCATTGTTGCGTTTCGTTCGGTCAGTGAGATCGCCGGAGATCCCCCCCCCCCCCCCCCCCCCCCCCCTCTTCTCCTTTTCCCTCTCCCTTTCTCTCCTTTCTCCCAAACACAGACTGGCAACGCACTTGCAACTCCTCTGGGGTTGCTAGTGTTTATGGACGGCGGTGATCACTTAACAACAGGTGATTCGCATGTTCGTTTGCCTCCTATATGATATATAAAAAAAAAAAACAAACGACAAAGAATTAATATTTGTCTCTCCCAAACATTCATGGCTCAGAATCGCATGTTACGAAGTTAATAGAGAACATGCATATCTTTGAGTTTCAATATATACCAATATTATAACGCTGGAGGGTTTATTTGTTTGGTTGGTTGAACGCGCTAATCTCGGGAACTACTGGTCCGATTTGAAAAATTCTTTCAGTGTTAGATAGCTCATTTATCGAGGAAAGCTATAGGATATATATCACACTAAGACAAATAGGAGCAGAGTCCAATGAAGAATGTTCCAAATAGGTTTTCTTTTTCCTTATGAGAACTTTCATTGCGTGTTACCTTTAGCCCAAAGTAACTATTCAAGGCGGACGAAGCCGCGAGAAGAAGCTAGTATAATATCATACATACATAACAAAACATTATTTATATTTAATTTACCCTGTATAGTTGCATCACAGCGATAAGATTTTTCTAAGCTGACGAAGTAGCCGCATACAATAGTATAAGGAAATAATAATACATATGACCGAGCGGGATAATTTATTAAATATTATAAATCAATTTACCGAAGCACGCAATACTCGGTTTGTGATAAGGTATTTATGTCAGTGCCTCGACTTCTCGTTTAGTTCTATGTGCGTATGTATATACTTGTTACATATGCACTTGAAATCATACAATAACAATTAAAATCTAGCGCTATAGAATTTTTAAGTCATCCACTTTGGAAGCCCTGCCTCTAGTTCTAATATAATTTTAAACTTTATCTTAAAATAATAAAGGTCTGTTGTTATGCGCGCATCAGTAAAAAAACTACGGAATTAATCGCGATTATTTTTATTTTGTTGTCCTTCTTAGACACTTGCAGCGTTATTACAAAAAAAAATTAAATATGTATTGAGTACTTGTTTTAAAAAGGTTACGTTTTAAATGCACCGCGCTAGCTGAAAGTTCGCCATCTTGTTTTTTTATCTCGCTTTGGTTAAGTTAGGTTCGACTTGCGAGAAAAGGATAACGCGCACTTACCTCCGGCGAGCGCGGTGTATTTACTAGGAAACCTTTTTAAATTAAGTATTTAATACATATTTAACTTTTTTGTAATAACACCGTGGGATTCTATTATATCATATTATTAAAGTTTTAAGAATCAACGACTGTTATAAGGACCGAGCATTTAGCGATGTTTGTGTTTTTTTTTGTTATGAGGAGGTGGGGCAATCTTTGTTATGTTTATTTTTTCCTCTGTATTTAAAGTATATTTTTAAATAATATATAATGCAGATCAAGTTGCGTGAATTAGCTAGAACAGAAAAATATACCTTGAATACGGAATCTCTACATGCAATATACCGAAGGAGGCCTATATATATAAAGAAACCTATAACTAAAACAGGATAAAGTTGTTTGTCATTTTCAATGACTTTAGTAAAATTCCCAATAAATCCACACTCCCCTGTAATCTATATATTAATACGTGAAGCAAAAAAATTGTACCCCTTTTTAGCCTACTTCCCCTAAACGGGTGAACTTGAAATTTGGCATAGTTAAAGTTTATATGGCGGAGAAGTGCAGAAAGTTATTTATTTTATATAAAATGCATTAGAAGTACATTAAATTAATTAAAATGAGCATTACTCACACTAATGCTTGAATTTTACATGACATATACACACATGTAAATAAAAAAGACATTTTGACAGCCGTCAATAATTACGAATTTCATAAAAGGTTGTGAACTGTGAAGGAGGTTGCTATGCTCGACTGTATGTATTTTTTAACTCTTACGTTCCGATTATCATCTTTCATCCTATATTTAACAATGATATTATAAAATATAAATATTATTGTAATGTTTATTATTTTTTATATTGAACTCACTTCAAAGTAAAATTATGTTTGCTTAAAAGTTGAGAGCTTTATTTACCACGTGATTTTTGTTTCAAATTTATAATTAATTTCAATTTTCATTTATACATAGATTTTTTTTTATGTTTATATAATTAAAGATCATGGCAAATAACTGAGTAGCCATGATGAAAACCTTTGATTATAGAAGTATACCCTTTCACAAAAGAACCCTAATAAAGTTCAAACTTTAAAAATCAAATAAATCAGGGCTCTTAATCAGGGATTTGTTATTTATAATATATTATATATTTATATTTTATTCGAATATATATTTAGTGATATTAATTGCATTTTTGGTAGTATAGTTCAGGTAATGTGCACAAATAAAAAGGACGGGAAATAATGCCACGGAGCATGAATTTTGATATATCACAAAACTCCCTGGAAAGTTCTAAAAAGGGCGCCACCATCTTGTCAAAACATTGAAGTTATAAGAAGACACTTTTAATATTGTTATCTACTAGACAATGGCAGTAATAATCTAGGAGATTAATTGAGAATAATAAAATGAAGAAGATCTGTAATATGATGAAGAATTCGAAAATGGCAAGACACGTTTCTGTACAAAAAAAATGTATATATATACACATTATTATTTGTCCTTGTTGTTAGCATTATCATGAAACCTTCCAAATAACTGTTGCTAATTCGAACACTCGAATAATTCACGCTACATTCGACAGGACATATTAATACGAAAGGTACATAATAACAACTTAAAAGTAATTCTGACCTCCCGTTGGGTTCAGTGAACGTGGACAGTTAAAAGTTGACCTCAAGCTCGCGTCGCGTCGAGTGTCTGCCATTTAATGCCAATAATTTCAGATTGCAGCTTGTGTAGTCGAGATAATGGTATCTTCATCACGAGACGCCTTGACTTATCGTGGGCCTTCCGTTTCATTAGAAATTATTTATAAAAATGTATTAGTACATATTTCAGATATATAGCGAGATAATCAAAGCGTTGTTTGTTTGTAATGTGTAGAACTGTGGATATATCTTTGTTATCTACGTACAATACATCATTAAATATTATAAAACAGATTCCGCCGTCGCGTTTGTTTGTTTGTCTATTCGCACTAAACTCAAAAACTACTAAGCAAATTCTCATAGATTATCAGTAATTCACAAGAAAGGTTTAGACATATAACTTGTGAGGATTTTGTGTAAATTGGTTTAAATATAACGATAATAGTTGGAAGTGTCATAAAACGTCAAGCCGCCAGTAGTCCGGTGAAGCTGTTAAGACCTTGCTGGGTCAATAGCGTAGTCGCGGGAATCAGCTAGTTAAGAAATAAGGTAGGAAATATGCCGTATGGAGATGAAGCAACACGGCTCTTACCTCTGTCAGATTGACCAGTTCGAACTTTAAAAGAACCAATTTATCCTTCATTTAATGTCCATTAGAGAGATTATTCATTACCTTAATGAGCGGTAAACAGGAATGAATAATAGGTTTATCCCTGACTCATTTGAAGTTCAACAATAAAAACAGTCTAAACTAGAAACCTCGTTCCGCAATATTTAAGGACAAACGAAAACTACATTTAAATAAATTTTAACTAACGTTTAAACAGTAAAACTGTCGTAAGACAGGTTTTAAAACTCATGTAAATTTGTTTAATTCTTTGTCTTCATGATTTGTCTTGTCCACCAATGGAATGTAAATGGAATAAACATGGTATATTTCAATATATTTGACTCATACATTAGACTGTATTTATTGTCATAGGAATAAACATATGTATTTTTTATAATTTCTACACTACTGGGGTGTTTTTTTTAACTGACTACGCTATTGACCTAGCAAGATCTTAACAGCTTCACCGGATTACTTTACTCAAATATCAAAAGTTTTAATAAAAGTCCGTTATTAATCAGACCAAATTTAACAATAGATTAGAATTGTTACAATTTTATTTTCCAATAAAGATGAAACTTCTGGGCATACAATACAATGCTATTACTACAAAACACGGTCTACTAATTACTGACTCATATCAGAATGTAAGTTGTCGTATTGAAATCAATTAAAAAGGAATCAAAAGGAGCCACAAGGGCATCGACATAACTCTAATTTTATAGAAATAAATGATAACAGAATAAACCCCCGAGGCCTCGGGTCAAGCGTAGAATCACAAACATGGTGTTGAACCTCAGTTATATAAATCAATTCTCTACAATAATACAGAGATCACCAACTTCGATTGTAATATAAATATTACATTATAATTTTACAGAGAAGTGGTCGTAAAAGAATAATTTAAAGTATTGGTCTGAGATACTTATGATATTGATTAGATTTAAGACACTAATTAAATATTTAAATTAATCCTTAAATAATTATACTGCCACTAAAGAATACAAATTCTGTGCACTGAACATGACGGTTTGCGATAAAAATAATTTAATAAGGTATTTTTGAGAACCGAAAATGCTTCGAAATTTTGATCTCGAAAAAGGGATGATGACTGAAATAAACTTACTGTTTCCTTCTAGACTTAAATTGGTATATAATTAGGGTTTCATCTATAGTAATGTTCTCCAATAAAATAGAAAACATAACTCTGAAATACAATTGATATAAGAACGGAGCTTATTAGACTTATTAAGTTAATTATGAGACTCATCGTGAATACCGGTTAAACTTTGCAATTCCAACGATGGGTCATAATAAAGCATGTCCTATATTAATGTAGTTACAAATGTTCCATAAATTGTGAGGCCGAGGTCAAAGTAACTATTCATGTGTAGACTCCTGTACGTAGCAGCGTCATATGTGACATTGACGATAAGTAGGCGTTTCCTGATAGAGAGGAGCTGAACTTAAAAAAGCAATGGGATCGTAACCTTAAATGATTTTTCTTCAATCGTATTGAAGAATACACATCATTATAACGGTCACTAATAGTTCTGAAATAGTTAGAACTAATATTTCAGTCAAGAATATTTTTGATCTGCCAGTAGCGATACAAACTGGTAAAGAAATTATTAGTAATAACAAAATTAGAATCTTTCTTTTATTTATTTGTATTTCATTTTGTAGATATTCTATCAAACCAATCCAACAAGATGCGTTTGGATCGTGGATTTTATTTCCGAACCTTTTTGAAGAACCCAATGTCATAATTCTAAGGAAAATCGGGCTGGGGGTAATACATTCCACAGCCCTCAATCCTAGAGGACTAAAGACTTACGCGATTTTGAGATTAAAAAGAGGCAACGAAGATGGGTGTTAGTTTGATAAGTATACGTGTTAAATCTGATGAATTTAATCTAGCAATTACATTTACAAAGATAGAGCTCTGGTTTTACTTAATTTAATTTAAAAGATGTAAGTAAAGAAGAACTGTACATAAAGTAGGCTATTGCGTATATAATTATAAATAGCCATTGTCAGAAGGATTTCACTGGTGGTTTCGTTTTTGTTCGGTGGGGCCATTAAATCCTTCGAGGTCAACAGTTAATTTTTAATATTCGTTTAACAGGCCTAATTGCTGCCGATTAATGCCGATGTGGCGCAGTCTCTTAAGAATCCATACATTTGATGTCACTTCTTGATTCATTGGAATACTATGGTATCGGTATCCCGTATAGCGATTTCATATTTACATTTTATAAATTCACCTGCAAAATATATATACATAACTGAGGACAAAAGTCTTGTCGACATGATTCTTTAGGAATTATAAAATTCTTTATAACTTACTTTTAAGATTGTTTAACACTGCTAAAATATCATGTTAAATTATGTATGCATCCGTTGTGCTATTCAATTCAATAAGGAATGGAAGATATTAATAAATCATCCAAATCATTTTCTTGTTAAAGCCGTGATAGCTTAGTTAATTATTGTTTGTATCTAAATTTGTTTTGTAACCTTAATCGATATACTAAGCTGATGACAACATCTTGACTAATGTTATTTATTTTAATAGCTATCTATGCGTGCCCTTTGTCTGTCTTGCTTTTAAAATGTAAATTTAAAATGTTGTCTTCTACTTTATCAAGTTTGTGTGTGTTAAATTTTATTTGCTATCAGGGTGGTCTTATAAAAAGTTCTAGTCCAGCCGCTAAGCCAATATAGATCGGTAAAAGTATACGCAACATCTAACTGTACATTAAAATCGTGATCTTAGATTGAGAAGCAAATACTTAACTGTCAGGTTTGACTCAACAGTCGACCTCGCCTCGAGTTAAGTGCAGTCGATTACAAAGCAGCTCTGTCAATGTTACAAGCGATTTTAAAATACCTTAATTTAGTAACACGTTCATGTTTAAATCTTTGGTTTCTGATAATTTTGAGATACGGTTATGCATCTAAATATTAAATGTTTATCTGATACTGGATGTGAATGCGTCTCAGCTCGCTTGAAGTACAAAATTATTATGAAAGTTTTTTTATAGAACTTCTTTGTGGTTATCTTCTTTAGAAACGTTTAAACATCATAGAATAGCAATACAATACTAACTAAATAACTCGTTTCATCTATAAAGAAATATGTAGTATGAAATAATAGTAATCTAATTCACATATTATGTATTAAAACGTAACCAGAAAATACAGCTATAATTTAAAAAGGAATCATGTGAATTGTTTTACTTGTTTTTGAGTTCATTAATGAACAGAAAGCCAAAAAGTTAGCTAAGATAGGTCGCGATTTTGCATGCAACAGGCAACAGCCAAGCCGAGGTGTGCCGTGCACCCTTGAGCTGGTTGTCAAAATAGAATCGGCTGAGTGCCTTAAGCGCTCGCCTTAGTAGTCCGGTGAAGCTGTTAAGACCTTGCTGGGTCAATAGCGTAGACATTTCGAAAAAAAAAAAAAAAAAGACGTTGCGTTTTCTGTAGTCCGGTGAAGCAGTTAAGACCTTGCTAGGTCAATAGCGTAGTCATATCGAAAAAAAAAACGTTGCCTTTTCTAAAATTTAAGGATGCTGAATTGTGTTAGAGATCGACGTGTTATTGAGTGTGGATCTTACCTACTAATATTCTAGAAAAAGTGTGTCACATTTTAAACTTGTTTATGCTCTGGAAAGTTATCTTGGTCTTTTCCTATTTTGGCGTCATGCGTACGATTTCCTTTTTTCTTCTCTAACATTACCTGGTGCAGAGCTTTCCAGTATTTATTATATATACGTGGATTGTCTAATGATATAAATTTCATTCAATTAAAAAATGTAATGAAGTGAGTTATGCGTTTAATTAGTGAACACTATATTTAACTATCACGCTGTGGTGCTAATAAAGGAAAATACAGATGCGAATGGTGTACTCCATCCTCCTACCTGTCTTCGCAGAAATAAATAAACGACATGCATCATCAGGAAATAAGAATTAATTTAACGCTAAAAGACCGGAATAATTCGCGGAAAATCGCAACGGTTCGATGTTTTTCGTCTGTAATATAAAATCAATTTAAAATAAAATTTTTGGAATAATTAATGTCTGATGTAATAGTTGACTATAAAGTTCCTGTTCCGATGGAGTCTTTAATTCACAAGTATGACAAATTGGTTCCATCTGACACAAAATTTTAATGTATTTTTTAAATTCAGTTCACCTCTTCACTCACGTTTCCATCTTTATTTATATCGAATTTATTTTATGATAATGTTATTGCTTCAAATATATAAATATACATATAATAAGTTGTACCTTTATTGCAAACTAGCCTCTGCTCGCGACTTTGTCTGCGTAGAATAGTTATTTTTGTTAACACTATTACGCAACGGCAGCTCTCGAGAAGAAAGTTAACCCCGATTTTGAAACATTCTTCATTGGTGTTCCGCTCCTATTATTAGCGTTATAATAACTATACAAGTTCTTAGTGTTATAATGTATAACCTTCCTCGATAAACGAGCTATATAACACTGAAAAAAATTTTCAAATCGGATCAGTATTTCCTGAGATTATCCCCTACAATATCACAAACTCACAAATATTAGTATAGATTGACTCGCTTTTAAATGTCATAAATTATGTGGAGTACAATTTACGATTAATTTACTATGAAAAATATGTATGTTACACTGCGTATAACTCCGCTTAGCTGTGCATACTAAAAGAATGACAAAGGATCAATGAAATCTAAAAAATAAGTAGCCTAGATAGAACTATGAAAAATTCCGCATGACAAAATGTTTAACTTTTTTAGGAAAATTTATGGCGAAAGCGTAACACACAAACAAACTCTCATTCGCATTTACAATAAGTATTCATACTTGCTACGCTTTTGTGGTTGACTAGTATGAATATAAATGAATATTAAGGAAAAATGGCAATCACTTAACAATAGCCGATGTCACAAATTGTTGTAAATGTGTGTCGCGCATACCAGACAATCTAACTGGTAGATACATATGCAAATAAAAACATGCGCACAAGCATTTATTTACTTATTCAATACGTTTGACTCATCTATCATACGACGATGGTGTTTAGTTATAATTTGATTACAAAACATTACATTAAGACGGACCGACACAATTGTTTTCATATTGTTGTCGCACACATTCAATGTATCATACACTGTTATTTGTTTATAAAAAAACGGTGTGTTATAAACACATATAATAAAAACCGGTGTTTTTAACACTATCCGACACAGTGTTTAACCCCAACTCTTTTCGTCACACAAAAATTTTGCTGATCAGAATTGCAAATGTCTCCCATAAAAAGTCTCATTTTAAGAATATTGTTTTTGTTATAGTACCGTATTCTTTGTTACATCCCAAGCAAAATAAGTGAATTAGAGGAAAACCAGAACTAGTTTACCAATTCATTCATTAATTTCTTGTACACAAACTGTGATAAGAAACCCATGGTCATTGTTATTGTTAAGGAAAATTCCATGAAATGCGTCAATGAATCGGTAGAAAATGTAAACAATCAAACAAGCTTCAAATTTATTTATTCGATCATTGCGTCATTAAACGCATGGCATCCTATTAATCTGTAACAATGATACATTAATAAAATGAATATTCATTGTTGTATCGTGACTTTGAGTGTGAGCAACGTGAAGTGTTTATACTTTCACACCCATTGGTTGTTGTATAATGCCTGCTTGTTCGCACCTTATGATAACACCCGTCGATTATTAGTATTGTCAATAATAACGGATAATTGAAAGTATAATTATGATATAGTAAATATTGTCCATTGCATAGGAATAACGCGTTAATTTATTAGCTGTTGTAAAAATATCTATCTATAATATTTGGTAAATAAATAATTGATATAAAAGTGAATTAAATAACATTTCTCAGTCACGTTACGGAAATTACTTAAATTACATGGCCGCTGAAAAACGCAATTAAGTTTGGTTTAAGCATTTGCAATGTCATTTCGATTTGTTTTATACGAAGTGTTTCCTTTATATTTTGTCGTAATCGTAACTAATGCCAATGTAAGTTAGTTTGTCACATTTTCACGTTTTATTTATGTACCTACTTTGCATTTGTTAGGGATATGGCAATAAATATAACCCACCTTTAAACCAAATAAAATAAACGCGAACGATAGATCAAATCTACATAAACGCAAGCGAAGCCTCGAGCAAATGTTCATTTATATAATATTTAATAAATACTCAAATAAAACGAAATAATTGTTTACTAAAGTAAGAAAATGATATCTTATTGAAATAATTACACAATAATATCAATTAAAATTGTGTCAAAATACCCCATATTGTAAAACAAAGTACTCTGATATCTGTGTATGTCTCTCTGTTTGCCTGTCTGTTCGCGAAAAACTCAAAAACTACTGCAAGGAATTTCATGCGGCTTTCACTAGATAAAGTGATTCGCGAGATAAGTTTAGGTATATAATTTGTTTTTTTTATTGTTATGGTGGGACAAGGTGCGCCGGGTCCGCTATTTTAACAATAAAATAATATTTATAAATTGTACTATTATAAACATTACGTCATATGAATATTAGAGGATAATGTTACACAGAAGTTTGCAATAAACCCACCCATATTGCGCACATGAAGAGCGGCCGACTACGAATAATCAACAAAGCTAATTAGCGACAAACTCATTTGCCCTTATTAAAGTTAACTGAATGATTTATTAGCAAACAGTTTATTGACGTTCGACCTCAAAATTATGCTAATCAAACAACTAAATCTAAATGAACGGTAACTTGTCGAATAATTTCAAGATAACATGAGTTGTCGTGCACCGTTACTTTCAAGTGTATGTTATGTGACTTACACCGATGTATATTTATCTTAAAGGCATATTAGCTATGCTAAATAACTCTGATCTATTCTTTATAAGAACCTGCTATATAATCACATGAAACATTTCGCGTATCACTGTTATTTTTCATGTGATACGAAAAATAATTTATCACACGTTATTCCCCAATAATTTCTAAAACTCCTACCATATGTGATACAAATCTGATTTCGCGTCACTTAATTATAATTCGTGAATATATACGCCTAATATAGGAGGCATATATTTTGATATGTACGTAAATTTGGACTCATGTAATGCATAGAAAGACCACTCGTGTAGAAGTTTATCACATATGTAACGTTTTTGTAATCCTAGTACGTACTTTTTGAGATGAGAATAAAAAGATATTGTCCACCGTAAAGACATGTAGCTATTGGAAATGTATGCAATAACGTTGATAATACAAGTCACATGTAAAATGTAGCAGGATTTAATTTATCGCTTGTAAAATAGCAGTGATGAAAAAGTTTAATTTCACTGCGATACAATTTTGACGCTTGTGTGCATTACCGTTTTTGCGATAGTGTTAGATAAAAAAAATTAAACACACGCTTCTTGATTTTAAACTTTTCATATATTAATCACTTGTTAAACTTGATACTAACATATATTCCATAAGAACAACCTGATACAAACTTCAAAAACTTTGACAAATACAGTAGGAGTGCAAGACGGTAAACATAAGCATAAAACAATAATGTTTATTTTAACGGAACCCTAGAAAAAAATCTAATACATATCATTTAGATGACAAGTCATATTACAATCCGCGTCAAGCTTTTTGACCGCTCTACATATAGTTGCGCAGAACACAAATATAAGTATAAATAAGTATGTATATATTACATATAATATATACATATATATATAGCATCAAGACAACTGAAGGATAAATCAATGTGAATTTTAGATTCTATAATAACACTTTTTTTTGTATTAAACTCTTGACTATATTACGCGTAAGTTCGAACTTACGGCTAAGATTCAGAACAACCAAAAAGAATGACGTGGATTTTAACTGAGTTTAACATTAATATTAAGGGAATAAAAAATCTTAAAACCGAGACCCAAAAATATCATTTACAACTAGATACAAACTGACCGATACTCGTAACAATGCCTTTCAAACGTCGTTTCCACTGATAATAACACATTGTCCTTTATCGGTCTGTTTATTGTTCAGACAATGTTATGTTTATTGCATAGTAGCCGCCGTCAGTTCTTTAGTAAACAGAATTTCACCTCAAGGCTAATAAAAACGTATTTTCTATGGGTAACTTCATAAATATTTATCCCCTTTTGTTATGCTTAAAGTGTGAGTGAGTTTATATTTTTTATTCTAAGAAGTGTATAATATCTTAATACATTTACTAAATGGAGTAATAACACTTTTCTGACCCTACTTTTATGACTATAGTGTTTCAAGATCATTTCTAATGAATGCAAACTGGCTTTCAGGTCCAGTTAAACTCTAGTCACTAGTACGTACTTAAATGCTGAATTTTAATTAAAAATTAGGCTGGTTGTAGGAAATCGTATCTAAATTTAATTGGTCATTATATTATATACAGTCCCTGGGCTAGCATTTTTTCAAAAGTGAGGTTTCTTGAGGAAATACCTATTAGATTATCAAGATAATTTTGATTGGCTGGTATTTTAGGTTATAATAATCTTAGATGAAAGAAGTTACAAAAGATAACTTCGATAGGTTATCTATACATATATATAATGAAAATAAGGCTTAAGGCACAATCAGCTCATTTCTTTCGAACTGACTACGCTATTGACCCAGCAAGATCTTCAAACAAGATCAACAGCTTCACCGGAATACACACAATCAGCTCAAAATTACCGAACGTATAGGCATAGAATTACGAATATTCGATACGAAATTTATCTTAGACGGGGTTTAGTCCTAGGTTACTTATTTTTTGGATATAATTCGCTTTTTGTTTTCTTTTAATGCCTGACCAAACGGGTGGGAGTCACTAGTAATTTGTAATGGCTAATGAATATTTTCTAGGTGTAACAAAGATGTCCAAATGTTATTAACCGTTACCTTGTCTGATAACAGTTATTACTTAGATGTGTGGAGGTTTCAAAGTAGTACAAAAGTTGAGAATTACAATCGCATACATATAAACAAAAGTTATCGCTCATCAATAATGATAGAAGGTAAACTTCGCGCTTTCATATTTAGCACATACGTACTTTGATACACGCGTTTAAACTTTCCAAAAGCCCTATCATACGAATACATTCTGACGAAATCAAGACGCAACACCGTTTTAGGCCGGCTAAGTATGAATGCCGGTCATTTTGATGCGTGCACTGGCCACTTGATACGCGCTGCGCCGGTACAGATAAGAGGTCATATCGCCCGAGCGCAGGATGTCTCTTCTAATAAAAGACTTGCTTGTCCCAATGCTTTCTATCTCATAACCCGATTCATTACAAAGTAAAAAGGATACATTGAAAACATAATGTATTTGTTTTATATATTTTTTTATTGCATATATAAAATTAGTGTAATATTTTACAATGTTCTTTATCCTGTTATATATATGACCGAGAAAGTATGTAAGGATGACTGTATGTTTGTTATATTTTCATTGAAAAAACTACTGATCATATTACGATGAAACTTTATATTTTATAGCTTATATAAAAGAATAACAGAGGGTGTATAGTTCATAATCGTTTGAACCAGTCGAAATATAAAGAATGAGTCAAGTAAATTGGGAAAAATTCATGTCATGGATGATTAGAGATACATTAATCTATAGTGTCCTCAATTGTCTATACTATATTATAGTGACAATAATAAGAAGAATGTACACTTATACTATTACTACTATAATCTATAGATAATGTATAATATATAATATAAATATTTTGATATATATACTAATATTATAAAGAGGTAAAGTTTGTTATGTTGTAATGTTTTTTTTTTATTGAAGCACGACAAAGTTACTGCACTATGCCTGATGCTAAGCATAGTACAATCCAAAAACAGTGGCGACCACCGAGAGACAGATCATCCATCATCGGTCGCCGCTGTCATGCCGGCCATAGTGACGAAAGTCATCCGGTACTGGATATGCACAGGCTGATCCCGAAACGCGACGCGTTGAAGCGAGTCACTATGACGGGCTTTTTCGCCATGTACATGGTGGTTGCGACCCAGTCGGGCTGTAAAACCCTACCACCCAGCAAATGTGTTGTGGCGTTGTAGGGTAATCTCGGGAACTACTGGTCCGATTTGAATAATTCTTTCAATGTTATATAGCTCATTCATCGAGAATGGTTATAGGCTATATATCTTCACACTAAGACCAATAGGATCGGAGCACAGGTGAAAAATGATTCAAAATCGGAATGTTTTTTCCTTTCGAGAACAGCTGCGTGTTAGTGTATCTATTCCACACGAACAAAGTCGCGGGCAGAGGCTAGTATTATTATAAAGAGATAAAGTTTGTGACGTTGTGATGTTATAGGGGGTAATCTCAGGAACTACTGGTCCGATTTCAATAATTATTTCAATATTATATAGCTCATTTGTCGAGGATGGTTATAGGCTAGATATCATCACGCTAAAACCAATAGGAACGGAGAAGAATATTTCAAAATCGGGGTTCTTTTCCTCTTAAGAGCATCCGCTGCGTGTTAACGCTAGCTCAAAGTAACTATTCCACGCGAACGAAGTCGCGGGCTGAGGCTAGTAAATATATATACGTTGAAGAAGTCCCACGCGGCTTCTAGTATATTATATTATGGCAATATTCTACTTACTATTGACAGATTTATAGAACCTGAAAAGTTTATACATTATATTGAAAAAATATAGAGTAAAGCCGAAGATGTAAGGGGTGTCGAGTAACATCTTAAAACTTGAGACACCCAAGCCAACCTCACCTGCACGTGGTGCACCCTGCTGATCAACGAACGAGGCAATGGCGCAAGCGGGGTGGTAGGGTTTTACAGCCCGACTGGGTCGCAACCACCATGTATATGGCGAAAAAGCCCGTCATAGTGACTCGCTTTTGCGCGTCGCGTTTCGGAATCAGCCTGTGCATATCCAGTACCGGGTGACTTTTGTCATTATGGCCGGCATGACAGCGGCGAGCAGCGATGGATAATCTGTCTTTCGGTGGTCGCCACTGTTTTTGGATTGTACTATGCTTACCATCAGGCATAGAGCAGTCACTTTGTCGTGATTCAAAAAAAAAAAAAAAAAGGAAAAATTAAGGCTAAGATAAATAATTCTGAGTCGCATTATGTACAATTTTCAAAAGCGCAGTCGACTTTTTGATCTTTCCTGCCGTCGACATAGTACGTTCATGATTCTTTAGAATTTTTTATAGCACACTAAATTCGAATGAAAATAATATGAATGTAAACCAGGTCGTATTAAGCTGATGTTTACGTTATGAAATCGTTAGCGTTTTTAATTCAAGCGGAGACTTGCGAAACGTTTCGGGAAGTGAATGGGATTCTACGATAGACATGCATACGTGTCACATAAACGTGGATTGAATACGGTTTTTATTAATTTTATATTACTGTATTTAAAATACCGATTGTAGAATTAATTCACTCGATACTTCATAGTTATAGAATGCAGTGAAATGTGTGGAAAAAAATGTATAGAAAAGGAAGGGGTTTCAATAAGTAAGGAATGCGTTTTAATGTTGTCAGCAATTACGAGAACCTGTTAGCGGCGATGTACAGATAGAGAGGTCGTTAAATGTGATTGCTGGATATTTTTATATCACTCTAAGTAATTTAAAAAGCCCCCAAGATAAATTCTTTAGGAAAATTAATACTAGATTTTATGAAGTGGAAACTTCTTTGGGCGTATTTTGCGTTCGCTCCAAACAGTACACGAAAGTAAACCGTCACGCCCAGGTTTACTACGTAACAAGGAGTGCATCATTTCAATTATTAGGTTTTTATTAAAACAAATGATGGTAAAATAACATTATGTATGTTTATATAATCAGTACAGTATTTCAAGAGTATAATGTTACCTACATATTTTCACATTTATCGCGTGGTCATAAAGACACACCTACTTTTTATAAAGTATTATCTGTGCCCGCGGCTCCTCACGTCTTTGTTATCATTTATCGTAATAAATAATTAAATTATATCAAAATGGATAGCGGGAAAATAACTTCTGTATCTATGCAATCGTTTTCTCAGGACTAGAACTTGATGTTCTGCAGCGCCATCTAGTAGCTAAGTAAAATGGAGAGAATTGTAAAACTTTCGCCAAGGAATATATCAACATACATATATATATATAGCTATTTAAGCAGCATTATTGTCGTGAATGTGCTGACGTTTAAAAAAATGACTTTTTATTTCGAAATGTTAGTACTCTATTGACCTAGCAAGGTTTTAACAGCTTCACCGGACTACGCAAAAAACAAATTTTACTCTTTCCAAGTATTATTGAAGAAAACTGTTTGATTCTAATTAAACAAAGTCCGGTGTCCGAAGTCCGGTGAAGCTGTTAAGACCTTGCTAGGTCAATAACGTAGTCAGATCGAAAAAAAAAAACTAATTAAACAAACATTACGTAATCAACGAAAACCTGGGTGCAATTTCAAACAAAAAAATCTAGAAAACATTTACAATTTATGTCTATTTGTGACTCAACATCGAAGCAACAACAGTTTTATAAGATTAGAAATTTCACAAAAGTATTTACATAGCACCGCGAATATAACTTTATTAATCCCGCTTTATGAACATAACGCAAACACATTGCGACTCCTTTTCATTAAGCTAAATACGTACCGACTCGAACTATAAATAACTGCATATGCAGAACTTTTGTTCTTTTTCTACAAAAGTTGTACTCTTCGCTGTTGATCGTAAGGAAAATGGCTAAATTATTATACACTGCATCGTGTGAGCATTGTATATAATTCGTGTTAGACCAATTTATACGTTATTGATGTGAAACATTTATAGGCGCGGGTAAACCTGAATGTTGGCGTGGAGAGTGTGAGACGTGGCGACGCGATGCCATGCACAAGCTACTGTGCGCAATTTCTCGTGCTGCACTGAGCTCCCATACCTATAGTGTAATTTGAGAATTTGATATTCGTTCGATTCTAACAATTTTGATGTTTCACATCTGCTAGGCGTCCTGTGACGGCTCTGTTATTTTCTATTATGTTACTGCATCTATCGCCACAAAGTTTCGTCTACGCTCGCAATATATGCAGGTGTGGGAAAACATTATCGTCATGCATTACGAATTGCGTCTATCGTCACGAAGGACGATAAACTGCGTACGCGGTTTTATGCAAAATCACAAAGGAATGCTAATTTTTAGTTATTATTGGAATGATAAAGTTGTGCGAACGTTTTGAGGTTAGTTTTTAGTATGACAAATAGCCGAAGCTTCACTAAACAGGTATGGAAGAAGAAGCATAATCCTATATCTGAGATTTCGCGTACGCGAAAATGCCTTTATTGTTTAATGTAATTAAGTATTCTGTCTGCACTTTTATCCTATTATAACTACACCCTTTTACCGATTTCAAATCGGCCTCGTTAAAGTTTACATTACTGCTTAACTCTTACCGAAAAGTGTAGTGATGGGTGGCCTATATAATATTCTGAAATTTCGTCTATTCGTCGTTCAATTTTAAAAGAAGATTCAATTTTTGTTGTGTACGAAATTTTATATAACACAGATATTATTGCATTAAGAGGTAGTTACAGTATCTATTAGAATTTGGAGTGTTCTCACTAAAAAAAATGTCATCGACAAATGAAGAAACTGACCGCAATATAAGTTTATTTACTTCCAAACGTGTAGCAGATGGAATTACCTATAGGTAATTAATATATTACATCAGAACTCATCCAATTGTATTTTCCTTCCTTACGGTATAAATTCTCAAAAATCCTTTGTTACTGCATATGTATTTATACATATATTAAATTTCTGCACAATTCCATACTTCTAAATCCTAATTAATTATAACAGGATAAGAACAATAATTACCCATCATAAAACATTGTTACATTGTTTTAAATTGTCATGTTAGGCATTAGAATAAGTACCCTACTTCCTGTTAATTATTAACCGCATTAGACCAATATCAGTTCTCAATTCCCAATAACACTAATGTATTCATCGTACTGTTAAAAACAAACACGAGCACAAGTCGGTAGTTGATATTGGGTAGTATTTATGACGGACAACACATTGACTCATTCTGCGTCACGTAGCTTGAGTCATGACTTGCGTTCCTCTTCTCACATTATTTTTTTTCCCCCATAGGTGTTACCTGCCGCTGAATCATCGAAGCTCCTGACGAGGTCAACCGGACCCCGTTTACCACAAGACTGTTATCTAAACCAATGGACTATTCGGTTGTTCGGCTATGCGCTCGTTACCCATTCCAACACTGCCTGTGATTAACACGTGTGATGAAGAAATTACCTTCGTCCGGTGTTCGCGTCGCAAAATGTATGCTGTATTACATTTTATAAAGTAGTTTATTACTTATTATTGGGTTATGTAATGCCTCTGTGATATTTGGAATGTTTGAATGATGAGTGGATGAGTCAGCGTGCAACAAGTTTCCTTTGATCCGTAATCTTTGAACATGTTCAAGCTTAATTGACGTTAAAGTTATATTATCCAACAATAAATGTATCTGTTATTTGTGAAATAATAGAATTTTTGTGTGATAGAGTGAATGTAAATGGGTTTGACTGGCAGGCATTTAGATTTAAGTTTACTGTAAGTACTTATATTACTGTATACCGTAGTATTTATACGTGTTAGTGTGTAAATCAACATTTGATCATAATTTTTGTTTCTAAAACACTATATTTATGTTTATAATAATTTATCGTATTAAAAAGTAACGGTAAAAATCGATATAGATTTATTATAACGAAAACTCTTGGAATAAAAATAATTAACAATACGAATCAACGAATTACCAAAAATAAAATCCGTCAAATGTTTAGTTTAAAATGACAAGAATGTCCTTTATACAATTAGTCTAGAACTTTTTACACATATTACTGCTAATGTGTTAGATAAATTTGTATTGCGTGTGTCGTATTTCTTTGTTAATAGATTTATAATTTATGACTGTAATATACAGATAAAAATTGTTATACCCAATTAGGCGAAGTCTATAATGCGAATTTCGACATTTTTGCTAAAGAAAAATATATGTTTAAGCGTATAATAGACCATAAAGTTCGCAGTCTGTTGAATCGTTCGAAGAGAAAGCACTAAATTATTGTCATACGTTTGTATAGTAGTTTTTCGTTGGCGGTTTACAATAGAGACGTGGGCAGATTCATTCCACTTTCGGTGACTAACGGGTTTTAACCCGAACGGAGACGACTTCGAACATGTTTGTATTAGATCGTCATTTCTATTATTACCATAAGTGACAACCGAGCCAATTATTGTCCGTTGTTAATAAATCGAACAGTAAGCATATTGAATTCTAGGAACTTAGTATATTTTTTTAAATTAAATTCTTATAAGGTTAACAGGAAACAATGGAATAACAATCTGGTTGAATCAACCGCAGAAGAGCCGGTTGCAAGTACTGTTTTAATTATAGATGTTTGGATCGGTTAGTAGGGAGCTTTAAAGGCTCAATTTAGATAAGTAAATGTTTTTCGTAGTCGTGTCGATGGTCTGGTCACACCTGTCCTGCCTTTAAATGGAAACCGTATAAATAAATATTTTAAATTCTCATCTGTTGGTAAAGATACAATTACGAAATTAATTTCGTTAATTCAGAATATAACAACTTTTGCTGTGCAAAAACTATAGAACTTTAAAGAGGTATTTGACTCGTTGCATTTTTAAATAAGCTAAATCCAGTTTTAGCTGTTCCTAATATTTTACGTTATTTTTCAAGATCTTCAATCATTTGTAAAATCATTTTGTACATAGAAGATACGAAGATCATATGAAAAATCTAAAAATCTTATGAACGGCAAAAACGGCAAGATCTTCATTCTCGGTGTATCAAAACTGGAAATCTTAAAAAAAATAAACAATTTATAATATGAACGCGATTAATATTGGATTCAGTTTATTTGGAAATTGACGACTCATTTATTCCTTGTTTTTTTTTATTAATAGTATACTGATGTCGATTGTCGTGAATAATTAAGAAAGTAATAAGAATGTTGTATATCACAAAAAGTCATTTTATTTTAGAAAAGAAAATCTATAACTTGTAACAAATGAAATTGCATATACTATTCGGTCTAATTCAGCCTTATCGTTATGGTGTGAGTCAAACAGATTTATATTTCCACATGACTTATGTCCAGTGGTTGTTTAATGATGGAATGACGCAATGGCTTCGCTGTAATTTATGTAAATAAAAATGTTAAATATGGCGACCGAGTAATGTAGGTAAATTATTGATATCATTGTGTATTATTGGACACCATGTTTACACAACGAGTGTATACAACGAATTCCTCTATCGAAGTTTGTGGTTGAATTCATATCGAACCACAGTTGTACTCTGTAATAATAATTATCAGTTCCTACGACATAAATAATTGTATGGACGATGTAAATCGATTGTAAGAAATTTCGATTTTCTACCAAGGTAGGTAGTTAAAATGAGTATTTATAATGTAAATTCTTCTAAACGGGACGTCCATTTTTGAATGTTGAAAAGATTATTAGTAGGCAAATTATGTGTTATACGACGTTTTTATATAGTTACACTTAGCTCATGTTTAACCTTTATAATCGGCATAGGTTGTATGTTGTCTCATATAGTAGGTATGATTAAAATTATTATCATGCTTTATTTTTTTTTATTATAATTTATACATTGCGTTATTCTTCTTACAGTTGAACTGCTTTGGAATTTAAATCGTAATGTTTAAGAGTATAATTTAAGTCGGTGACTTACAAAGCATTTGATCGCAAATAAACAGTTTGTTTTACTGTCTAGTAACATCTGTATAAATAGAGTTAAATATATATAGTATTGCACTGCTTTGTCTATGTGAGAAGCAATTCTTTTTTCTTTTTATTTGCTTACAAACAATTATGCCAATGTCACATGCAGTGCGCCAAACTTTTTGACCGCTCTGAATATAGTTGCGTAGAACATACATTTATCTATAGATATGTACTATATTATACGAAGCAACTTAGGGATAAATAAATGTCAATTTTACATTCCTATAATGGTATTTCAACTCTGTTTTGTAATCAACTCAATGACTATATTACGCGCAAGCCCTAATTTATTAATATAATCAGAGAGCTCAAAAAGACCTTAGAATCCTTTTACTAACCTTCAAAATTGAAACAACGCTTTATTAAAAACCTTAGCTCAACTTTGCGGGAACGTTCCGGTGAGTTTTTAGGGTTAATCAAATTTTTTTTTCCTTAATACTTTGATCTAATTCAATTATGCCTAATAACCAAATCATATTTATTATCCGAACTATTACCAAAATAGTTTATGAATTTTGGAATCAGCCAATATATGTATCCAGTCAGTTATCGAGAGGCATACAGGACTGTGGAAAATGACAGTGGTAGGGTAGACATTTTGGTCGTCGCCATTGTTTTTCGATTACACTAAACTTGTTGTAAGCGCATTTGTACTTCACGTATTATAACCATTTTAACCCTTTCATATTGTTATATATAGATTAATTATGATATGTAAATAGTAACAAAAATATATTACTACATATAGAAGTTATAAAAGATATATTTAAGGTTATCTAAAATTGTGATTAAAACATAATAAATTATTAACATCACATTGTATAGAAATTTCTGGTACTTCAATATTAATGACCTAGTTTATTGTCCTTTGGACTTGATATAGCTTAATCTACTAATGACTTAATTTATCTTTTGTCGTTAACAAGTTGAATATGAGAGATACTAATTTAAAAGTAAATCTATAAATTAAGAATCAATAATGGTTCACTAATATGTGGATATAGGGTTGCCATTGTTCTGTGTGCTCAGATTTGTATTGATTTTTTGATATCCTGGCCAATTTTTAATGTTCTAAAATTTTCTCGATCGACTCAGTATCTCAGAAAATACATTTTAGAAATAGTTGCTTTTACTTAAGTTTCGTTTACCATATTTAAATTAAGTATTACCTATCAGTTTAATACTGATCTTGCACTGCGTCCTGCTTCAACCGGTATGTCTCAGTGTTTCCACATCCAAATTTTGTTTTTAAAGTTTATGGCAACTTTATACTCCTTGCTAATATGACTTGGAAAAATTATATTATTATAACGAAAATTTGTGTCTCCTGTTTTTCACTTTTAAATTGCAAGATGGTAGAAATCAGAAATAAACTAAAAAGAACTGATATAATAAAATTTCATGACGATATTTGTAAATCGTATACGTAGTTTGTAATGAATAAACAGTAATTGTTAAATCACTCTTTGTGACCAAATTTCAGCGAAGATTTTCCCAATGAGCAACAAAAGCTATTTCAATTTTTTTTTCAATACCAATAAATCTCTCAACTTTTTGTAGATCATATATAAAGTAATTTATTATTTTTGGGAGTAATTGTAATATTGAATATGCATAAATAGGAATATATTTTGTATGTACGTACGTTTAACAATCTAGATAAGCTTGGCATACTAAACTTTGGGAAACAATTCTGGAATCTCATTTATACTGCTAATGCAGAATCTCATATTGATATTATGTAGTAATAGTCTATTGTATCTATATTTTCTATTTTTGTAAATTTGTAGTACCATGTGTAATTAATTATAAGCTAGTCAATAAAAAAAATTAAAAATTAATTGGTGTGTTTCATTCAAAGTGAAAAAAACTGTTTTCTTGGTTTGGTTGATTATTTTTCCCCCCACACAATTATCGTCATATACATGCGTCTTGCTAGAAAAACTATACATATAATAAGAATGTAAGTCTAACCTGTCTGTACGTTTTAGTTAAAATAGGTGTGTGTGCGATTCACACACGATAGAAGTGAAACTTCAGTAAATTGAAAAAAAAAGATGAATATACACTCATAAAAAAAGTCTAAGCAAAAAGTACTAATTTAAATTTTAGGACGGTTCTTCACATTATAACGTTGTTTTTTATTTTTTAAATAATATCTTTAGGGTTCTATGATGTAAAAATAACAGCTGTTGTCTTTATAAGTTCTTTTAATAACAGAAATGAACAATATTCGAATATACTGTAGAAACTAAGATACATAAGAGACTAAACTTTTTTCTTACAAAATGAAATTTCTAAAGAAAATGTATTTATTGTGAAAGAATAGAATAATTTAATACAAAGTATGGTCTTCTCTGCTATTCAGAACTTGTCGGCAACGATTATTCATTGAATTAATGAGACTGTGTATTTCATTTTGCGGTATTCGCTCCCAATGGAATTGTAGCAAATCCTTCAGCTGTTGGGTGGTTGTCGCTCCATCCAAGTCCTTCAAAACACATCTCTGGAGCATGTCCCATGCGTGCTCGATGGGATTGAGATCTGGCGATTGTGCAGGCCAGGGCAATACCCGGATGTTCTCCGTTGCAAAATATTCACTGGTTCGCCGAGCTGTATGTGAACGCGCATTGTCATGCATTAACCTAAAATCGGAGCCAAAGGTTTGTGCAAATGGGTAGACATAAGGTCTGAGAATATCCTCAATGTAATTTTCAGCATTCATGTTTCCATTTACAAAAACGAGCTCAGTTCGCCTGTTCTTCATAATACCCGCCCATAACATAATTGTTGAACCGCTGTATGGATGAACTTCCTGAACGCACCTGAACCTTTCAGTATTTCCGGGCCGACGATACACTCACACCCTTCTTGTATCAGGCTTAAACCCGAATCGCGACTCATCGGAAAACATAATTTTATCCCATTGTTCCTGGGTCCATCTTATGCGCTCTCTACACCATTCATATCGACGAGCGCGATTCTCGTGACGTATCGGTGGGCACCTGATTGGGCGTCGAGCTCGTAGGCCATACTCATGCAGTCGATTTCGCACAGTTTGATGACTTACATCAACACCACTTGAAATTTGTAGCCTCAAACTTATCTCTCGAGCGGTTAACATCGGCTGGCGTCTTGCAGTCAATTGTATTTACCGGTCTTGCCGAGTGGTTGTACTCCTTTTACGGCCTGGATGCTGTTCAGCGGGTTCTCCTGTATTATTGTAGCGCTGCCAAAGACGACAAATAACACTTCTATGAATGCCAAAATGTCGAGATACCTGAGATTGATTACTTTCTGCTTGCAACATCCTTACAGCTCTTTGCCATGCTCATCTGCTATCAAATGACGTCGCTTCATGACGTAAAGAATATCTAACAATTCAATTTTGTCGCTAACTTTATTTAAATGGTTGGTAAAATTATAAAATCAAGGCTAAACGTAGCAATTAAAACGCACTTAAATTCAAACAAATTCGCAGTCATTTGAATTTTATGAATAAACAAAACATAATCTTTTTTTTTTTACAACCAGCCAGTATGTCATCAATAACAAAAAAGTTTACTTACCTACACACTTTGTTTGAGTAAATACTTAGAAATTAATTGATATAAATGGTAAAATTTGTAATATCACGCATGTTGCTTAGACTTTTTTGATGTGTGTATATAACAAGGGTAGGATAATTACAAAGTTTGTTTGTTTAAAAATAAAAGTATTTTGATTAATTTTAAAAGATATTTTATATTGTATTTAACATATATTACATAATTTATTGCTCAAGTTCCATATTTTCAATTTCAACAAATGAAAACCATACCATACGTAAAATAATATGTTATTCATGTCCATATACAAGTCCATATCCAAATAAATTATTTTTTATTTAAGACTGTTTCAGTACCTGTAAATTACTTTTTGAGTTATCCGGCCATTACATTCAAAAGATACTACGAGTTTTAAAATGTCAATCTAAACAAAATATGCGGGCACAAAAAACGCAAACTTTGCACTATTAACGAAATACTGAAAAACATTTGCAACCCTATTTATATAGACTTGAGATGCAAACTGTTTTGTAGGCCACTCGTTCTACTAGTGTTATGTGGCGTACGCCAATTACGAAGTGCCCTTTGATATATTCCGCCAAAAACACCGCGCCTGCGCCTGTTTGATTTATTGTATTTAATAATCATGAATATTCATGTAACAAAATAAATAATACAGCCATTTTATGGAACAAATGTAGAATTTATCATTTAGCACAACAAAATCTCTGTATCGGTCCTGTCCTTGTTATATATATTTTCATCTAATTCTTTTGTCGAATTACTGGTTTCACTTCTATCGTGTGTCATTTTATGGAACAAATATAGTATTTATTATTTAGCACAACAAAATCTCTGTATCGGTCCTGTCCTTGTTATATGTATTCATCTAATTCTTTTGTCGAATTACTGGTTTCACTTCTATCGTGTGTGAATCGCACACACACGATAGAATATAATAGTTTTTATTTGGATGTACGTAGGACAGACTTTCTTCAGTGTATATGTATATTTATAAGATATTTAAAAAAATACTGAAGATTAATTTGAACAGCAAAAACTTAACGTCCCATGCGGTCACCCATCAAAGTACTGACGAAACAATTTGAATATTATTGTTATGCGAATAGAGTTGCAAATGTTTTTGCGTTTTTGACATGTCATTTTTTGTTGCATCCGGTTTGAAATCACAATGATTCTAAAGAAGTTTCACTTCAAAAATATTACATGCCAGTAGTCCGGTGAAGCTGTTAAGACCTTGCTGGGTCAATAGAGTAGACATTTCGAAAAAAAAAAAAAATACAGGTGTCTTGCTCTAAGTAATAAAACGCATATAAATGAACTTAAAATATTCTGATGATTTTATTAATCATTGTCTTTTACATTAGGTTCCACACGAACGGTTTGGGGTGTAAGGGGTGTCGAGTAACATCTTAAGACTTGAGATACCCAAGCCAACCTCACCTGCACGTGGTGCACCCTGCTGATCAACGAACGAGGCAATGGCGATAGCGGGGTGGTAGGGTTTTACAGCCCGACTGGGTCGCAACCACCATGTACATGGCGAAAAAGCCCGTCATAGTGACTCGGTTTTGCGCGTCGCGTTTCTGGATCATCCTGTACATATCCAGTGACTTTCGTCATTATGGCCGGCATGACAGCGGCGACTGACGATGGATAATCTGTCTCTCGGTGGTCGCCACTGTTTTTGGATTGTACTATGCTTACCATCAGGCATAGTGCAGTCACTTTGTCGTGCTTCAATAAAAAAAAAAAGTTATTCCTCGATACATCTAAAAGGCGCTGAAAAGGTTTTTATTTTGTCTTCTGTATCAGCGGTACGCAATCCGTTCCTTACCGCATTCACAGTGGGTATTCTGGGATATGGGAAGCTATTCTTTAATTTTTTACTATGTCTATGTAAAGAGTCCGGATACAGATTCAACAAAAGTAAATTTTGTGCGAAAATGTATTCTGGTAAACATAGCTGAAGTTGAACTTCAATAATAACAACTAATATATACATCGATAACTGTTTTATATTGGGTTTAGAATGAACCTGGTGAGAAAATTAATTTTCTAACTATTAACACCTTGAACGAGACTACTTATCCTAGGTATAACACCATACTGGCACGCTTAGGTATCGTATTCCGAAACCAACTAGTATATATTGTTATCAGACTGAGTCGCAACCACCATTCACATAGTGATAAACCTATTGCACCGACTGTTTATTGCGTTTCGAAAACAGAATATTTCCATAGGCGTGACAGTGGCGACTGGCGATTGGATTGTTAATTTCTTGGTGTTTACCGTTATTTTTGAAATGTATTATGCATTAAGCATACCATCAAGGACAGTATAGCCACAAACATAAAAACTAACAGAGATTCAACAATGGTCGATAAAAGGTTGATTTCCTGATCAATCGTCCATCAGTTTGCAGTAAAATTATTCGATTACTTATTATCTTATATACGACATTAAAAAATGACTACATAACCGCAGGAAACATGCGAAATAAAACAAAAATTTCCAAAATTAAATAACCTTTTTTATTATTATTTCAGAGTCAAATTTGTTTCCTACATAATCGTGTTAGAAAATGAAAAACGCCGTAACATTAATCGACCATAAACACGTATGGTACGCGTCGTTAGCCGTTAACTTGGTGCACGAGTGGGGGGAGAGGGAGGGAGTGAGGGCCAGTGAATTTATCTTCTCTGCGAAGACGTCGTCGCGTCGCCGGCGGCACGTTTCGAAGAACCGGCGGCAGTTTGCATACAAGGAATGCGCCATTCCCTTCAAATTAGATCACAACACACTTTAATTAAGTCCCGATGTGACCAGTTAAAAGTATAACTCGAATCCTCGGGCAACTCCGACACGTGATCCACCCGGCGACGAAACGACTACACAACGACGATCACTATTCATATATTTCACTATTATAATTATTTTACTTTTTAATTAAATTAAAATATAGTCTGTATTAATATTAATAATATAGATTTTTAATTTTTATTTATTAAAACTATGCAAATATGATCACAAAACCATCGACAAACCGCACCGCGAAAACATTCCACCAGCCCAGAGTGATTATAACAACAACTACGTTTCACTACTCGCGAGTTTGATAACTCAAGTATAATGTGATATATCTTTACAGTAAAATCACAATAAACTATCAACATATCGGCTCAATTGTCCTATATTTCAATTTCGGAGCGAGGGATTTGATAAGAACGTATCACACATACTTGAAACGTCAAACAAACGTATCGAAAACGTATCCTATCTAAAATCGAACACTCTAAATTTTAATCAATAATCAACAATTCTCGCCCGCCTCTACTAAATACTACACGCTCTAATAATACGATCGAGTGGAAAAATACGTTTTTTTTTTGTTTAATAATCCTCCATCGAAATAAACATCTGCCGTGATATCGACAAGGCAAACTAAATCAAAATACAAGGCGGTCGGTGCGACCCGAGAGTGACGCCTGCCTATAACATAGTGAACTGCGCGATATCGCTGTCGGTGACGTCATTAAGCTGTTATTTTAATTACTGCGTAAAACTGTAACATGGTACTCGCCTCTTTGCAAACGATTCGTTTATATCAATATGAAATTAATGAAGGAACTGTCTAAAATAACTTTATTATATAAACCTTCAACTTTAGAAAATATTCGAGTACGTAAATCCCAAGTATCAAATGCCATAGAAATTAACCAAAAGTGAAATTGTACGTGTATATTAAATTCGTGAAAAACTAACGTCACAATCAAATCACAAAAACTTACAAAAATTGTATTCATGCAAAAAAAATTTAAATGTGACGGTTTTTTTTTTATATTTCATAATACTGGCAACACTACTCAGTTACGTTACACACGCATGAAGAATAACAGCGATAACGATAGCTCAGAAGGCAGGCGTCCCTCTCGAGCACGCATATATTACGGTAAGTTAGAAAGAGGAACAACTACTCTCCGTATAATATAAGAACACTTCATAAAACAGCTTTATATTTATACTACACAATTTACAATTTTTATATTATTTAGGTTTACATTTTTTACACATAGCAATCATAATTTTTTTTTTCGTTTGTTGCCTCCATAAAATACTCTATATAATTTTGAATGCTAAATATTGTCGCAAATAAGCATTTCTCGTATTATCATTATACATATAACTTATATATCTTTTTCTTTACAATTTTTTCAAACAACACCCAATGGTCCGTCCGTTGATGTGTCCGTATTTAGAATATTCTATTAAAAAAAAGTTACTACATATCCGTTTTTTAACAAACTTTACTTGTCGCTGTATCAAATTTATCAACATATCTGAAATAGTACGCGCCATCAAATGATACAAATAAAAAACAATTTTCACAAATATTCATTTTCCATAAAAACTTCTTTACAAAACTGTTACTCATAATGGGTGTTGCCACTTCACGATACAATCTCAACTGTCATTAGTTCAAACAAGTAACTCTATAAATGCTGGCAACACTGTCTTTTGCCTGGAATGACACTTAACGGCCTCTGTAACACGAGTTCCAGAGGGCAACCACTAAATATTTGAATATCAATGGCCGCTCAAATATTTTGCTATTCAGACTTTTCTACATAGAAGAAACCCCGCGCGTTAGTAAATATTAATTTAGAAAAAAAAAACAAATTATGGCAAAATATTGGCAAAGTATATCAGAAAATCAGCTCACTATATCGACGCATAATTGTTTTATATTTATTAATATATTTATAAATAATGAAAGATCCAATACCGTTATAAAACAAACAGACATTCAAACAACCAAACAGCCGCGAATATTAAAATTATATACTAAACAACTCAATCGAATCGAAAACTACGAGCGACCGACAGCGGAACACGGTGCACGGCCACGAGAAAAAAAAAGTTATAAATAATTAATTATACTCTCTATGGAACTTTAACAAACAGAAAATGTTAATGTAAACCCTATTAACTAGCTTAGATCACCCACATCACATCATAATCGCATCGAATCGCATAATAATGGAAACAACTAAGAATGATATTTACATCAATAATGCACATAATATAAAATATTATAAGACATAACCATATCTTAAGTATTAAGGTTTTATTACTCTTTTTTAATATTTATTACACTATGGCATTGCAACTTTGTGACTCTGTTGCGATTGCGCTCGTCAACAAGTACACGTGTACACACTCGCTTACCTGTACTTGTGACACGTACACGCACTCATACTCGCAAATATACACGCGTGTGTGTACGTGTACAAACACATGTACGTGTTCACGTGTATACATGATCACGTGTACGTGTATATACACATGCACATGTTCGCGTGTATACGTGCTCATGTGTACGTGTACACAACAATGGTTATGTTCACGTGTATACACGCTCACGTGTACGTGTACACAAACATGCACATGTTCACATGTATACATGCCAAAGTGTACCTGTGTATACATGCATGCTTGCGAATACACATTCATATATGTAACGTTCACACATAGTACACGCACATGTGCACTCATACGTACACGCATCGGCTTTCGAAGATAACCACACTCGCATATATGCATTATTGAGATGCAACAAAAACATTAATCGACAATGTTGTACTAAAATCTGTACATAATTTATAAATCACGAATCCAAAGTTTTTAGCTACAACAATGCGCAGAATGCTTTCCAGCTACCTTTATCCAATTTCTAAACTGAATGCTACATGTATCTATAAATATTGAAACAATATTCAAAATAATCAATAATATCTGATTACATCTACAGGACATGAAACACGAATTCCTATTAAAGCAAATAGATCACAAGTAAGCTAAGAAAATTACATATTTATATTCATCAAAATTCTGAGTAATAATTATTTAAATATGCTAAGATGAACGTTGAATTTTATGATTAATTTTGAATGCATATGTATTGGTGATATGAAAAAATAGTTTACAATAACATATTATGAAACAAATCTATTGCCCTACAAAAAAGGAACACATCTGTTGATTTTTGCGATGTTGAATATGGTATATATTTAGAAAAAGGGAACAAGGGCTAATCTGGGCCTATTTTTTCTTGTTTGATACATTCACTTGCAACAAAAGTTACTAAAAACCAACCTAAAATTTCCTTTAATATGTAGCTAATGAATTAAAAGTATGTATTTCGTTAAAAAATTTCAAAATTTTTTTTTGTCTGACTTTGAAAATTAGATACACTCCTTTTCCTTAGGACAATGAAAATGTGTTTTGATATTTTCATATAAAATTCTTTCCGTATATAATAAACTCTAATTATTACACCTAAACAGGATCGGTCAGTACGCTTATTTCGATAGTACACAGACATTTTCCAAAGAAAACTCTCCTTCAACAGCAATGGAAAGCAGCTTAAAGAAATCGACAAAAAAGTATATATTTATTGATCCAAGATTTACTTTATCTTGTCGTTAGTTTCTAGATTTTAAGACCCAGATCTCAAATTGACTGATCATATTTTTAAATATCTAGGAAATTATTTAAAATTATAATTTACATTATAATATTTTTTATTGTCGAAGTTTTTCATATGTTGTAATGAATTCGTTTTTTTTTACTTTATGCTGGCAAAAGTCTGTTGACCTGCGCATCGTAAGGTTTATATTCTTTTTTTTTTGTTTTTGCTTTAAAAAAATATATTGATAAAATCAATGTTTTATGATTCATCAATATTAAAATATTTTCTCGTACATTTCTATACTTGTAAATATTATAGAATATACGAGAATTGAACATTAAAGATATTTCCAGCGTTAGATAAAAATAATTAAGATAATAAATTGGAAAATGAGTGTGGATGGATAATGACAAGGCTGTTTATCACGTGAGAGAAAATATCTTTATCATATTTGTAAACATTTAGGAATTTGATAAAAACAATCCTATTCGACTCGGAATGTCGATATAATCGTGACGTCATCTATCAATCTAAACAACATCGTGACGTCACAAATCGCCAAATAAAGCGAACTGATCGATCCTGTTCAATTGTAGTGAGTGTGCATTTGCAATGATAAACACATTAACAGAAACAGGTACGATCAAAATTATTTCGATTGCCGATATCGATATGAATACGATTCATATCGTTTAAGGAAAAATTTGCTCAATATTCCACATTATTAACAGTAAAACAGAATTTACTCGACGTGAACAGATTAAATAAAAACAAATAACTGGGTCCTATTTTTATACGAGTTTCAAAACAAATGTAATTAATATCTTTCATTGCAAACACAAAGTAAGGTAGGTGGTGTTTGTGGATAAAGGTATATATTTGACGCGAGTGCGTGTATTGGTATATGGAAACATAGTATGTCTGTCTGTCTGTTGGATGTTTATATGTTTGTATGTATGTGTGTGTACGTGTTGTATGAGCCGAGCGCGGAATCGCGTACCAACTGCGGTCGCCTCACGCATTATAGGTCCCTGTAGGGAAAAATTTACATTAAAAATAGCCATTTTTAAACATACATTTATTTGTAATATCAATAAATAACAAAAACAGATCATAATGCGATAGATACATACCTCAACCACTGTTGGGAGGAGGCGTTATGTGGCGGTGTGGGCGGAGCGTGGGATTGCGTCGCCACCCTTTGCACGACCTGGAAAAGTCATGTAATGTCAACATAATCCAGAAAAAAAAATCTTGTAGGAATGTATAATAATGACAACAATTTGCTTAGTAAATTCGATCTAATTAATCACACAATCATATGTTTCAATGAATTCTAATATACAATAAAATCTTGCTAGAAATTTCCATCCAGGAAGCCACCATTTTGTTGGAACGATAAAATCACTAGAAGATAGAATACTAGCTTTATAATATAATTTATACGAATCGTTTACTTACTGTATAATGGCGGCAATAATCTTTAACAACGAGGATTGGTTGCCAAATAGATAAGAAGAAGTGCTGCTACTGATTACGTATAACCAAAATATTTATCTGCATATAATTTTAGATAAGGGTTTTCACATTTTAGTACACATTATGATCGGGATATGGTCTAAACTTACCGAGCAGATACATTATAGCTATTTCAACTTTCAATTTGCTCCTGGGAAATACGTAATTGACAGGTGGATAACATGTGTACGTACGTGTATTAACTTATGTATCTGTATGTGCATGCATGTGTATTTATGTGTACGTATTGCATGTATGTGTATGTATGCATCTGCAGAGGATTTCGATTATGACGACGTTGAAGGGACCACTTTAACGTTCTCGTTATATCGAAAATAGCAAAAAGTCGTATCTTCTGTAACACGAAATGTAGGCGCCATATTCACAAATTTATGAAAAACTATTCACACACTGGAAATTGCTATGTAATTGATTTTTTGTTTTCGAAATGACTACGCTATTCACCCGGCAAGGTCTTAACAGCTTCACCGGACTACTAAGGCGAGCGCTTAAGGCACTCAGCCGACTTTATTTTGGCAACCAGCTCAAGGGTGCACGGCACACCTCGGCTTGGCTGTTGCCTGTTGCATGCAAAATCGCGACCTATCTTAGCTAACCTAGCTAACTATTCATATATGTTTGAGTTGTTGAAACCTATATGTGTACCAAGCATACACGCCTCAACAACTCCTCCATATATTTATTATCGGAAAATTGAGAGTTTTTCAGTTCGATAAGGGAAAAAAAGTAAACCCTTCCATTTTCATGTGTAAGCGTGTAGGCGTGCACGTTTGTGGGGGTGACCGTGTAGTGTTGTAGTGGTGATGTATATTTGTGTGTCACCGTATCGCGCAAGCAACGCACTCAAGGGCTCCCTACCGAGGGATCGAACCTAGGCTTGAGCTGCTGCCTTGGGAGGCCTAAGCGGGTGTATGTAATTGATTCATAAGTTCATTTTGTACACAATCTTACCTACAAACATAGCAAGCATATCTAGGCATCTGTAAATGTTAACAAAAGAAAAGAAAACTTAACAGTATTGTGAATGAGTCCTTATGCCTTTGCCGACTCCGTCGCAATATGTGCATGGAATTTCTACGAATCTCTCACAAATGGTTCATAACAAGAAATCGTTATACTCGAAATTGACGCCATATCCTAAGTTGTTATTGCTGAATGGATTTCCTACGAAAGTATGCTTTAAATTTAAGGTACGTAAGTTTGACGTCGCTATAATCGAGGTCGTTATTAATTATATGCACTGTATGTGTATATGTGCATATGCCTGCACTTGTACTTATGTGTAATCCTGTATACACGTGTACTTGTGTATGTATGTGTATTAGTGTATGCATGTGTACTTGTGTATGTATGTGTATGCATGTGTATGTGTATATAAGATATAATCGGTATAGTGACCTGGTGCACGAAGGTCCTGGTGAGGTGCGGGGCGGAGCGCTCGGCGAGCTCGAAGGCGCGGCGCAGCTCCTCTATGGCGGCGGTGCCGCTCGGGCCCTGCTTGCGCGACAGCTGCCACACACACACACAAACATACAACATTTATATATACCGATAATACATTTTACACCAATTCCTAATTTAATAACTATCGTCAAAACCTATACTGCCAACGTAAGGGATAGTTATACATCTGACTAAAACGGAAATTGGAAAAAAGTTAGTTTTTTGATAAAATGTAATTTGAGAATAGCAACTCACAGGTGAACAAACATATACAATTACATGCACCTTTTTTCCTAAATCTGAATATACATAAAACAAAATATTGAATAAAACGGTACATTTACCACCCCTCTTTACTCAAGTAAAATTAAATATAATCAGTTAAACATTTTTGACTATCTCCCTTTGTATATTTATATCTCTCGAATTAAATGAAAAACGATCTGACAATTTTTTATGATATAAATTATAATATTCTTCAATTGATGTAGAATAAAGACTAAATATTTTCAGAAATCTTAATGTTTCTAAAGAGAATTACTATATGTTAAATCTTACCCGATATTTTTATGAAACTTTAAAAATATATGATTTTTTATAATTCTTTAAAAAATACTTCTTGAATTCGTGAATACTAAATATGCGTCAAAGAAATTATATACACCAGAATTAATATCATATTAAAATCGATGGCCTATACAAAAAATCAAAACAGTTTCAAAAATACTAAAATGTAACCGATATTTTGTTGAAACATTAAACATATATATAACTTATGTAATTTTGTAAAAAATGTACTAAATATATGTTAAAGAAATTATATACACCAGAGTTAATATATCAAAACTGACTGTCTATAAAAATAATCAGTAACAGTTTCAAAAATATACTCTTTTTTTTTAATAAAACAAAACAAGTTGAAAATAATCGCAGCATAAAAACGTATGTGGAGAAACGAACAATAACAATGATAATGGAATAATTAAAGTGAAGCTTCTCTTTGTACATCCATCAAAAACGAATGTAACCTTATATATCTTCTGTTTTTTCTTGTTTTGGCTCCGGAGAAGCACTTGCCAGTGTCATTGTTTTCTTTCAATGGATAGTACAATAATATTATAATCCTCGTGTGATTATTTCAATATTCTAACAAGATGGTGGATCCCTTGTTAGAACCTTCCAGGGAGTATTTGTGGCATCTCAGAATTTCATGCTCCGTGGTATTATTTTCCATTCACTTCACTTATGCACAATAAACTAACTATATTACGTAAAACATCACCAAATTTACAAAATATAAAGTCATATAACACAAGATTATGAATAAAATATAAAATCCACTACATGACAGACTAAGATCCCGCCAAAAACTCCCTTATATATCTATTATGTTGTAATGATATATAAAAAAATGTATTATGAAAACATAAACCAGATCGAGATTCTTACCGGTTTTTCTCGATGACTGGGTTGTATTCTGAACCGATGGTAGTTTTGATGTTTGTGTCTTTTCAGGGCCTAAATTGAATAAAGAGTATCTTGATTTTGATAAATAAATCTCACCTCGTTAAGTAGCGGGTATATGAGCTGCTGCAGATACGGATGCCTTCTCACTTTATTATCGTCGCTGTTCGTTCCTCTATGGTCCAGAGGTGAAGACTGGAATTATATCGAAAAAATTATCAGTTATCGGTAAAAAATAGAAAAAAAAGGCTCGAATCTTGTGCTTTAATTAATGCCTGTCATTCTTTTTATTTAGCCTATTTTGATAAACAAGTAATTGTTAAACTACAAGTGAATTGTTTAATCATGTTTCAAGTGCTCAAAGCGTTATACGGCTTCTGCTAACAATAGGCGGAATTTACACAATTATTTCCTACTATTCTAATATAAACTAGCGGGCACGGCGGACGTTGTCCCGTTCTAATAATAAAAAAAAACCTTGACAAATAATATACCAAAACCCCTTCCTCATGAATTACTTTATCTACTAGTGAAAACCGCGTGAAAATCCATTTAGTAGTTTTTAAGTTTATCGTGAACAGACAGACGGGGCAGAGGACTTTGTTTTATAGCGATATGTAGCGATATATCTACACACATTGTTCATACATAAATGTCGTGTTTGCATCTCGCGGACGAAATATAGGGTTTGCAAAGCAACCAGATTGAGTTTATATATATATATATATATATATATATATATATATATATATATATATGTATATGTATATGTATAGCCAATGTATACAATAAATGTATACAATGATGAGAACCCAAATATAAATCAATCTTTGTTTTGATACAAAGCTGTTAACATTACAATTCTCAGATATTTTTTAGCAAATATTCCTGAATTGTTGATTCCAAACTAATAAAGTTTTTGACTAGTAAAATTTAGTTTATATGATTTTAATATTACAGTAATACAAAACTAGTTAGGTATACTGGCAATACTGTCCAGGATTAAATGACTCGTGTTCAGTTGTCATAATAAATTTAAAAAGAAGGATTTTACCTATGCATCAAATGTTGGATCGTTGTCCTTTTAAAATTAAAACTTATAACTAACTACTAACTCTAATAAAACTGCACTCCCGTCCCATCATTGGAAATAAATAGTACATGCTTAACATCAATGCAAAATTAAAAAAAAAAAAAAACAATAATTTAAGTAAATTTATAAAAAAAAGCACTTCAATTTACTGCAGGATATCTTTCTAAGGAATCTAAAATGTATTAGATCCTATGTAATATTATAAACGTGAATGTATTTTTTTCCTACAAACTATCGCACTTTAACTAGTCAACTCATCATCATTAAATTTTAGAAAGAAAAGCATATAAGATACTTTTTATGTATAATAAAATAACTGTACACGATATATTGAGTGAAATCCACATTATAAGGCATACTAGTATTACGTAAGCACTAAGGGGGGAGGGGGGAGGTCTTTGACTTGTTTATTTTTGATGACAAAAGGATTGGGGGATCTGCATGTACTGTTCTGATATATGTGAGGCGCGCCGTCTTATTCACTGGGCTACCAGCTCCCTAAATCGAACCGCTGTAAGTAAATACGGGAACGGAGTTTTAGACAGGATTTCAGTCTCTCATGTAGTAGGTTTTATATTTTATTCATAATATTGTGTTATTTGATTCTATATTTTGTAAATTTGGTGGTGTTTTACGTAATATAATTAGTTTATTGTACATAAGTGAAGTGAATGGAAAATAATATCACGGAGCATGAAATTCTGAAATGGCACAAAAACTCCTGGAAGGTTCTAACTAGGGATCCACCATCTTGTTAGGAAATTGATTCATACGACGCTTAATATTGAAGTGATTGTGAATGCTTGTAATATTATTGACTACGCGACAATAGCAGTAATAATCTGAAAGATTCGATGGCCAAAAGTAAAAAAAAAAAGAAAAAAAACGGGAACAGGTACACTGATATAAATGTTTACGTAAGAATGGGATACGGGGAGTAAGATCATTGCTTACTTTTGCTCTCCAAGGGGAAGGGGATTAAAAGCACTGTTTACTTTTGCTGACCAGGGGGAGAGAGAGTAAGAGTTTTGTTTACTTTTGCTGACAAAGGGGGAGGGCGCTGTCAGATACAGCAAAAATTCTGCTTACGTAATACTTGAACGGCGGCTTAACGCGAACATAACCGTGGGTATAAGTTAGTAAAGTGCTGAACTCACAGCTTTGTTATATACAACGCTGTCGCGATTAGAGTTGGGAAGGTCGGAGCGGTCCTTTCGTTCGTCGCGGTCGCCGCGGTCCCTCTCCCTCTCCTTCACACTCCTCTGTTCGAGGGACACCTGCACATTCGACGATTGTCGTGCCTATACATACAAAATATCATTTTTAATTCACCATAATGTTATTAGGAAATATATAATAGATGTATAATTGTGTTAATCATACACAATTCTATTACTTAAAAAACATTACATATATTTAGAAACATTTTTACACGATAAATATCGTAACTTTTATGCACAATATTACATACATTTTGATACTTATTATCAAGGAATCGTTGCATTACAAAATGAGTAAAATCCAATTTAAATTGTTATTACTTCGGTTTTTATACATCCAGAATGAACTAGTTTTGTTCACATTTTACATGCACAAAATTTGAAGATTTCTTTATTAATTCATGGTAACAAACAATTATAATCAGAAATACATCTTGAAAAATAACATAAAATATTAGGAACTGTTAAAATTGGATTTAGCTTTATTTGAAATGTATATACTACATATAATATATAATAATATTATAAAGAGGTAAAGTTTGTGAGTTTGTGAAGTTGTGACGTTGTAGGGGGTAATCTCAGGAACTACTCGTCCGATTTGAATAATTCAATGTTATATTATAGCTCATTCATCAAGAATGGTTATAGGCTATATATCATCACGCTAAAACCAATAGGAGCGGAGCACAGATGAAAAATGTTTAAAAATCGGGAAGCGTTTTTCTTTTGAGAAATGCTGCGTGTTAGTGTATCTATTCCACGCGAACGAAGTCACGGGTAGAGGCTAGTACTACATACTACATACTATGGTTGTGAACTTAGTAAAAAAACATATTGCTTCCCAAAGTGTATCTTGAATAGTTTAGTAAATATACATCAGTTTTTGCGTTAAAGTAATTTATTTTTGATCGTTTTTTTTTTCTTGTTTTTGGAACGAAGTTCCTCCCTGCAGGCTTGAAGGAGATAGTGATTTTGCTGCGCGACCGAACTGAAAAAAATGTGATAGTAAAACCGTAACGAAAAGTTTGTGGAATAAAACCGTTACATGAGACGTGCGCAGGCGAGACAATCGTATACACAAGCGAGTAGTGTATAATACCTTTCTCTTTCTCCTTTTTTGAAATTATTTCTATTTCTATGTAATTTTATGTTGTCAAACAAAAATAAAGAGCCATATTTTGTTATTTTAATTGATAATTTGAATTACGATTACATAAAATTGAGCACGATTTTTTTTCTGCAAATTGTGTCGATTCTACATTAGCCGAAGGAACTTCGTTCCTACCTGGTGTCCCACGACACCACATTCTATTTATTTGAAACGTTTTGATATTCGTAAGCGCGCTGTAATTTAAATTTAAACATTTAATACATAAGTGAATATGGGATAAATATGTATAGCATACCGTGTGTTTGTCGAGGGAGTTGTTGTTGTTGGTGAGGGGAATGGCGGGGGGCGCGGTCAGAGGAACGGCAGGGGGCGAGTCCCCGCGCGCGTTCACGGCGCCATTCTGCTTCCCGAGAGGGGGGACCGGCGATCCCGCTCGACCCACCACTACAACATACACAAATGGCCGCTATATATTTACCGCTTTCCTGTTTTTTTTTTCTTATCGGACTTTGAAATGATCACAATACGGTTTTATTAAATAAAAAACTATAAAATTAGTTGCAAAAAAATGTTGTGATTATTCTATACCAGGGTCGTCGTTTTTTTCCTCGAACGGACTACACTATTAGCCTAGTAAGGCCTTAACAGTTTCACCGAACTAGCTTGTTAAAACATTGAGATGATCGCAAGAATCTTTTAATATCAGTACCGATTCGACAATAGCAGTAATAATGTACAGGAAGATTAGTTGGTTGGCAAATAAATAGTTGTGATAGATGCATACCGGGGTCGTCGTTGTGCGCGCGGCGCTTGTTGTCGTGTTCGTGGTGCGGCGGGAGCGGCGGCAGGTGTGCGGGCGCATGCACCGCTCTCGCGCCGGCGCCGCCGCGCACCGTCATTATCCACGGCTCGTCCGCCTCCATGTCGCCGCGGCTGCTCTCCTCCCTGGAACGACATCCATCATTACATATTATATAATAAAGTCCTCTGCCATGTCTGTCTGTCTGTTCGCGTTAAGCTCAAAAACTACTCCACGAATTTTCATGTGGTTTTTTTAACTAATAGATAAAGTGATTCACGAGGATGGTTTAAATATATAATTTGTCTAGATTTTTTTTTATAATTCAGATGGGCTAACCTCCAACGGGCCCGCTAAACATAAACTAGTATTACATAAGCGCTAAAGAAGAGTCATCATAGTCTGTCAGTCATTAATTTGCTTATTTTTTATGGCCTTTTGGAATGGGATCTGACATTTGTGGTGCACCACGGTCTTATCTACTGGGCTACCATCGAAACATTGTAAGTTAATTCATCTATAAATTATAAATTCCTTATTTCCAAACTGATTCACTGAGGTCCACGAATCAATAGATAAACAAAAACAGATTTAATAAATACTTATAATAGGTCCTCACCTATGAAATTGCCGTTCTGCAGTACTGTCCATTTCAAATCAAAATAATTTTTGTTTGGCTAAGAATTCTAATTTCAAACTAATTTTATTTTAAAAACATGGAATTCTTTTCCTAAAAGTAGTCATTTGTTTATTGATTAGTGCTACATTTTCATCGCATTTCAATCTTTTTTGTTATCATGACTACGTTAAAAATTCAAGTAATTATGGAATATGAGTACCGTTGTGGCAGCAACGCGGCACAAGCGGCACGCAACATCAACGACGTTTACGGAGCTAACACTACAAACCAACGCACCACCTGTGTTTGCTCGCTTCCGTTCTGGGAATTTCGACCTGAAAAATGAACCTCGCGGTCGTCCGAAGACTTTGGTCGACAGTGACTAATTAAAGGCGATTGTGGAAGCTGATGATACACAATCTAAGGCTGAATTAGCAGCAGCTTTCGACGTTAGCGTCAAAACAATATTGGTCCATTTGCGTCAAATTGGCAAGGTAAAAAAGCTTGACAAATGGGTGTCCCACTAACTCAGTGATCGCCAGCGCGAAGTACGCGTCGAGACGTGTCTTGCACTGCTCAACAAACACAGAAATGAAGAAATTTTGAACCGCATTGTTACCTACGATGAATAATGTATTCTGTTTGATAACCGCAAGCGCTCAGCAAGATGGTTGGATGCTGGTTCAGCACCTAAACAACGCCCTAAACGAAAACTTACCCCTAAAAAAGTGATGGTCACTGTTTGGTGGTCTAGCGCCGGTGTGATTCATCACAGCTTCTTACCAAACGGGATGAGCATTACTGCAGATGTGTACTGTGAAGAACTGAAGACAATGATGGAGAAGCAGGTACATCTCCAACCAGCATTGGTCAATCGCTTGTCTCCGCTGCTCCTGCACGACAACTCGCGACCTCATACTGCACAGCAGACGGTCTCCAAGTTGCAAGAACTGGAGTTGGAAGTTCTCCGTCATCCGCCCTACTCACCAGACCTTGCGCCTACAGACTACTATTTTTTTTTGAGTTTTTGGTTTTTGGAGTTTTTGAGAATTTGAATAACTCCTTGGCGGGAAAAAATTCAATACCCGGGAGGCAGTACAAAATGCCTTTGAAGAATTTTTTGCCTCCAGTCCAGCTGATTTCGTCAAGAAGGGCATCAATAAACTGCCACTGCATTGGCATCATGCATTGACTGCATAGGTGATTACTTCGATTAATACAAATAAAAAATACATGAAAAAAAAATCGTTTAAAACTTTTTTCATACAAAACGGCAATTTCATAGGTAAAGATCTAATATAAATATTTACGTATAGGAGGTAAGAGGTAAGTTTACTTTTGCTGACCAAGGGGAGCGGGCAGTAAGAAATTACAATAATTACATAATACATGAACGATACTATACAATACAATAAGTAGACAAGTTCGTGCGTAACCAATGTAAACGTGCTAAGGTGGCACATCGTTAACCTTCCCCACTGAATCAACCGTCTCCGTTAGTTAACATATACCGATAGACGTTACTGGGGCGAAGTAAAAAGTCTTTTCCCTTCCCTACTGAAGCACTCGTCCCCGTTAACATGTAATGACACATAAAACATATTTCACCAAAAAAAGATATATTCTTGAGGAGCGTGAATATATGTTTTACTAGATCAAAACGAGAGAAGCTGTATGCATAAGCTAGTATGTTAATAAAATCTATTATCAGACTGTAAAACAAGGGGTTTCCGTGACGAAAAACATTGTGATGGAAACGATGCAAGGTGGTCTAATCCTCGCTTTAAAATAAACATGCCTTCACAATTAACTATTAGTAACAACAACGAAAAATATATTTAAAGTCTGTTTAAACAATAAAAACCTAGATCTCGACGTAGCTCATTGTTATATAGTGAAATAGTTTAAAATATAATTTATTTAACTCTCAACATAAAATCGTCCATACACTATCTACAATTTATTAAAAACCATAATAAAGGTTTCCTCTTTCTACCATTAACGGTGACATTAGCCAAATATATATTTGTTTAAAAATAAAGATATAATCTTTCACTTACGAATCTGAATTTTCCGATTCGGTTTCGCTCTCCTCGCTGCGCTGCGCCTTCCATTTCTTATACCTATCAATAAGATCCATTAGATAAGAGTTCTTCTTTGCCTTTCTGATGAACGGAAATTTGAGTAGTTCCTTCGCCGTCGGTCGCTGGAAATTAAACGTTCATTTTATTAAAATACCATTTATCATAGCAATATAGAGACGAAAAATTAAAAAATTTGTATTGTTTATTCCAAATCGAACTGTCATTTGGTTTACAACCTTGTTCATATTTCAGGTATATTTATATATCTCATATAAGGTGAAACTATTACACACTTTTTCGTGCTATTTAATTCTGAATTCCTAATCAACATTAGTCCTAACCTCCTAAAACGCAGAAATAAAAATTAAACAAATTACGAATCTATCCTACTTATTAAAATAAAATAATCACAAGATATATATGAAATTCCTTATAGATATAATAGTAACCTACAAAAGACGCGGATGAGAAACGACTGCATGTGACAGAGATGCGCATGTTAAGGTGGATGTGTGATGTAGCTAGAATGGATAAGATTAAAAACAAGTATATTAGAGGAAGTTTGAAAATAGCACCAGTAACAGAGAAATTGAGGAGTAATGGGTTAGGATAGTACGGGCATGTTATGAGGAGAGATGAAACTCATGTAGAGATGAAACTCATGTAAGTAGAAAAAGTGTTGAATATGAAAGTGGACGGATATAGTATAGGACGGATATGGTAGAGGAAGACAGAGAAGGTATGGCTGGATTGTGTGAAAAACGATAATATGTATATTGAAACTAGACTGACATCTGATAGGGCAGAGTGGTAGAGAAAAAAACCCCGTTATGTCAACCCTACTTAAGTGGGATAAGGAGAAGAAACAATCTAAGAATGTTTGGAAATCTTTGATTTTATCTAGGAATAAAATTAAAATTGGTACTAAAATTCGACCGTCACAAGTTGTTGACTACTGATAAAAAAATTCTAAAGTAATTGTATTAGAGGAAAAAAAATTGAAAAAACCCATTAGAACGAAAAACCCAAAAGGTAAAAACCTAAGAAGGAAAATTTAAAAATAATAGTAATTTTGATCACTATTGCTTTTCTACTATAGAAATCTGTAATAATATGAAGCTTAAACAATATTTTGAATAATTCTCTATCTTTCGTCAAGAACGGACTAGTCTTTTAGAAGACACACTTACTCTGACAAACAGACACATCAATTTTACACATACGCATTCATTAAAAATTATAAGCCATTCACAGCATTTGATTCTTTCTCCTACCTGACACATTCTTAGCGAGTAATATGGGCTGTATTTTATTTTGAAATATGAACGCGATCAAAGCCGCGAGCAGAAGCTAATTAAAGAGTAACAACAATCTTACGTTCTCGGGGTCCTTATTCAGACAGGCTTCGACAAACTCTTTGAACGGTTTCGAGTAACTGCCGGTCAGCTGGGGTGGGTTGTTCTTCGGTATCAGGAATAGCACCCTCATCGGGTGCAGCTCCGAGTTGGGCGGTTCGCCTTTAGCTAACTCTATCGCTGTGATGCCGAGCGACCATATGTCTGCTTTGCTGTCATAACACGACTGCTTTATCACCTCGGGCGCCATCCAAAACGGCGTGCCGACGAACGTGTTACGTTTGCTGGTCGTATTCGTCAACTGACCCGCTACACCTGTAACATTTAATGTACCTATCATACACCAGTCCTGGTAGTCAGTTCGATATCGGCAAGTTGGAACCGACGAATTCATTTAAATTGGTAATACTACTTATAGGGTTGAGGAGCAAGTCCTGGCTTTATTGGGGTGTCTTTGTGGGGTTGCCTTTGTGGGGGTGGGATGCTTATTGGTTACAATTATTTTTATGTATTACAATGGTGTTGTTGTGCATCGTAACTGAGCGCTTGAAAGCGACGAACTGTACCAAATAATTTATAAATATAATTTTAATTCAGATACAGTGCTGATGCGCACATAATAACTAGGGTGAAATGCAATGTACGTAAACCGTATACTTTCGGTTGACGGTGCAGACAAAACATCGTGAGCGAACCTGAACCTCAGAAATGTTCTTGTACCACCGTATGTGAGAAAATATAGAACTGTAGTTTGAACTTTGTGAGTTGACGTGGTGATCATGCCCATACTTTCCTTCGCAAAGACGCCTCTAGTCCTGCAGTGGGTCTCTTATAAGCTGATATAACAAGTCGCCGCCAGCGACACATGACTAAGGTTGTGCGCGCAATTTTAGTATTATTACCCTTTTTATCGAATTTTATTTACCTCTATTAAATTTTATCATTACCGCTTAGTCACTATAGAATAGAATAAGTTATGTATCCTAGATAGAATACAGTTAAAAGTTCATTAAACCAACAAAAGCCTTATAACAAACGTTGGAGAATAATCCAACAGCGTTAATTCTTTTTATATACATATAAACGCTTCATATAATTGCCATCTATAGGTGTAGATACTCGTGAACGTTCGACTCTTCTTGCGTTTTATTGGTCACAAACCCCCTCCTTTATGCCTTACCCCAACATAAAGTTAAGACAAATTCTATGTTTATTGCCGTTATAATAATATCATAATGTTGATTTACACGCATATTACCCCTTTCCTTTGATATACAGGCACATAGTAAATGAATAATATATCCAAACGTATTATTTAAAGGAATTTTTACATTTTTTTCAGTTACGTAGAATATAAATTTATCAAACTAAGATGAAGTATAAAATGTATGTTTCACTCTTTCGAGCTCCTGATTATTGAAAGCTTCCGTTTATAACAATCTCATAATATAAATTCGAAAGAACGATATCGTGTGACAAATTCAATAATGACGTACAAATGTGCGTACAAGAAACACGGATATTAGTCAAGTCTATGTAGGTACTTGTAACCCGAGTACGGGAACGTGGCATTAAAGATAATATAATCACAAGGAAAACCCATAGTAAAATAACTTACGGGTGTAACTCGGTTGACATTGAAAATATTTACCTATTTCCTGTAAGGATTTGATTAATACTTTGATCTAAATAAAACTGTAATAACGATTCACGACTTTGTCCGCGTTCAATTATAATGTAAATTTTAATAACAATACAATACAGTATTGTACCTTCTAATGGTAAGATACAGTCAAACACATGTAGGTAAAATTTTTGTAAATAAGAATACCGGTCTTAAAATAAAAGTCATATAACGATTATTGACCATCAAGCCACACTCTCGTATCTCAAAGTGTGTCGTATTGTATTTACTATAATATTTAAATTGATTTAAAACAAAAGAAAAACAATACATGTTTAAGCGAAAAACTATTTATCGTTAGCTTATAGTAATTGATATATATTTATATATTAAATGATAAATAGGGGTATTCGTAAACATTTTAGTAGCATCTAGTGGGCCCGACAGACGTCCCGCACTGATTATAAAAAAATATTTGACAAATTATATAACAGTTCTTCTAGTTCAATTATAGTCCTTCCTTATGAATCAATTTATCCATTGGTGAAAACCGCATGAAAAACCGGTCAGTAGTTTTTGAGTTTATCGCGAAGAGACAGACAGACAGACGCGGTAGGGAACTTTGTTTTTTTAAAGTGTATAATAATAATAATATTGATAATGATAACGATTTAGTGCTAGTAATACACTCTGCATCGTAGGTAGTTCGTAGTGTCTTACAGTGAGTGTCTTCTTTCATCATAGATTAACTATTTAGTAGTCCGGTGAAGCTGTTAAGGCCAAAAAATCAAGGCCAATAGCGTAGTCAGTTCGAGAAAAAAAATAACTATGCAATGATAAAACAAGATAATATATTACATTCAATGTTCTTCTAGTTAGCTTATCACTGAACTCAAAATTTGTCACCGAACACCAAAAGAGAGGTCTCATAAAACGAACATCATTACTAAAATAAACATCGTCTCTCGGTGGATAACTTAAAGAGACAAAATAATGTACTAAAAAGCAGACGTAACCGTTTGGATTCAAAGCGACACTCGAAGAGGAGCGATAAAACATTTACATAAACACCGTTTTATTTGAAGAGCGCTTGTAAAATTGTACAGTATACTTGTAGGTGCGAAAGGGCGGAGCTCGTTCGGTTCGCGCGTCGCATCGTTCAACCGTTCAAACCGTTCAAACATTGGCCCGAAGCCAGCGGCACTAGAGACCGTAATGCGGCCTTTAAGTAATAGTGAAACATCTTTTATCAGCAAAACCGAGACTTTGTCATGATCTCGGCACGCTTGAGAACACTACCGAGAACCCAAAGAGCAATATCACCCGACTTACCTATATGAAACTGTTGCATACGTTTCAATATAAGGTAAATCCAATTTTAGCCGTTTCTAATACTTTACGTTATTTTGCAAGATGTTTGATTTTTGTACATGTAAAAAATAAAGATCATAAAGCAATTATAAACCTTATGGACGGCAAAATTTAAACTTAATTCTTGATGTATAAAAACTGAAAATCTAACAAAAATTAAACATGTTAGATAAAATATTAAATTGGATTTAGATCATTTTGAAATGTAACAACTCAGATGCTGTTTGTCATCGTGTTTACTGTAACTGCCTATGAAATATGAGCTATTTCCCACAGTCCCGTCGCGTCAGTATAGACTTAACGTACCCTTCGCGATGAATACTTTATTTTAATGAAAGGTTTTACATGTTCTTTTCTATATTCTTGACAACGTCTATTCATAGAAGACGGACAAACAAATACTGATTTTTAGATATATTTTTTTCAAAATTCGTAATAGCAATATGAATGATAGTGTGAAACCCGTTACTAAATACCTAAATCATGAAAACGACATTATTATCATTAGCACAATATTAAAATTAAAAATACTCCTTCTTAAGGCACTTACTTGTGAATGTTAAATTAGTACATGCCGGTTCAAAAAACAGTCCAGCCATAGAGAACGAGCTCGGAAACTCGATTAAGTTTATCTTATTTTATTAAAGCATTACAAATCGTTCAATTATCTTTAATATATGTACAGAGAGGGAATCACTTTCCTACAAGAAGATAACTATATCGCTTACTTAGAATTATTGCTTATTAATTCGAAATTCATGGTTGCTTTACTAAATGCAATATAGTTTTCACATCAACACACAATATTGCCTGAAATTCTTCCGCTCCAGCGACGTGTTACAGTAGATAAGGAGATGCAGTAAATAATTTTCTTGTTCGAACGCCACGGTCGGTTCGGTTTATAGGTGGCACGAGGGATCGGTCACCCATTACCGTTTCATATGATATACTCCATTCCTTAGTGTATGTATCATGCAATAAACAATAAAATAGACGGGGAGCACAATACAACAAATAGACATCAATGAGTATTCAATTGAAACGCTCGTTTGGATCATTTAAATAATTGCTTCCAATCTTATGTATATTGGATCTATACTTAAGATGTTGTTCATACAGACGGAGAAGTGAATCGTAAATCAAACATTTATTTTTAAATCAGTTCTCTATAAACTATAATGTGATAGGTCGCATTTTGTTTATTATTACATCTATACTAATCTATACTAATATTATAAAGAGGTAAAGTTTGTGAGGTTGTAGGGGGTAATATCCGGATCTACTAAACCGATTTTAAAAGTTCTTTGTGAATGTGGTAGGCTGTATATTAATCCGAAAATTGAAAATACTTTTTTGTACTAGTCGGATTTGTAAAGTAATTCGGACAAAAAACGGTCGACCGAAAACGTTTCTTACGAACACTGCCTAACGATGAGAGATATATGATTGATTTCTAGAGACAAGTTGTAGAGTTCGATAAAGTCTACAAAAAAGTCAACGACAGCATATGTCTATAGTTTATATTTAAGTCGAAAGTAGTTTTTTAATAATAGAAAAAATAATTTATTTTATTAGATGATGTTAATTGGTCATATTATCAAAAACAATTATGAACGCTTTTCAAACTACATAGCACTCAATACTAACTGAATCACACTCATAATTTCATCGCAAGTAAAAATGTTTACTGTCCGACGAAGTATTGTTGAATGTATGCATGTGTATTTCTGCACTACTTCAGAACGGCTGGACATATTTGACTAATTCTTTTTTTATTACCTTAGCAATTGTCAGAAGGTTGTTATAAAAAACCTACGGAAAAGAGAAGATGTGGTTTAATTTTCTTCGTTACTACATCCGTTTGTTATATAAAATGCCTATGTTGTGTGTGTAAAATATATAAGGTCAATGCTCATAGCGCCCAGTTGAATTTAATGCACCGCAGTGTCATTTAATGACGGATCCATTACTCATTAAAAAATGGATAGCGTGAAAATATTCTCGGCGTACATATATCTAAGTATACCAATGTTCGTAATAACGATCGGTCGATATACCGCAGCGCCATTAAATTGATAGCATGAAAATCTTATCTATGGAAACATACTTTACACGATCCGTGCCATTTTTCGTTCATGTTTGCCTGACACGTCCTTCAGGCTATTTGATATTCAGACAAAAAATAGATGTGTTATCATATAATATTAAGTTACAACATCATACATAATATGACATAAGTAGTTATATCTTTTTCTGTGGTTATTAAATCGTGTACCACAGGAGGAACACATGGTCTAATTATCAAGTATAACCTATACCGTCAGTGGTCCAAGTGGCTTAAAGATCAAATGTAACTTGTACCACCGATGGTACACGTAGCCTAAACTTTACGTCTAACGTGTACCACGTGTCTTACGTGTTAACTAACTCAAACTTCATGATAGTCGCTAAAATGTACATAATTCTCGAAATCTTTTTACAGCCAGTAATTGCTGCTAAATTTGAGCACTAGTGCCCAAATAAATCGTAATACTAGTGAATCGCATTCCTTTACCAGTAAACGCTTAACAAATCTATTTCCTATATAATTACCATTTTTGACACTCAACTTTTTTATTGGAAGGTTCTAAATGCAATTACTTCCGAGTATGTATACCAAAATTCAATCAATCTTTAGACAAGATAAGAAGGAATCGGAATGGATAGCCCGAGAACCGGTTTTCAAGGGGATAATAGTTTACAATGAATTCGGCCGGTAAAAGTGCATAGCCGTGACCTGACCGGACAATGGGCGTTGTAAGCCACAACGAGTTTCACACCCGTGACCTCTGTAACACCTCTATATATGGTCATGACCGACTCCTTAGCATTGAGATTCAGACGACAGATGCAAGCAGTTAACAATCAAAGAACAAAAACGAGGATAACGGTTCTTCGAACATCTAATACAGAAACACTATAGAACGTCTCATATAAATACGATCCTAAGTGTGTTACAAACTCTGCGGACATTATGTTTGCAATAGCATTACCCCTATCTATAATTCTCTCATAAAACACTAAAATATTAGCCGTGTAAAAAAGAATCAAGATTTTCAGCATTACGATTACCGATTGCGAGAAACAGAGAGAGATAAATGAAAGCTTAATTCAGAATGATACTATTTATTACTTTATTAACGCGGCGGGTTTTTTTTTATTTTCGATCTGACTACGCTATTGACCCAGCAAGGTCTTAACAGCTTCACCGGACTACGTCGCGGCGGGTTACTAGTCTGCAATATAGATGTTTGCTTATTACACTAATAGATAAGTTAGTGATTGAGGAAGTTATAATTGTCAGAAGCGTGCTTAGTTAATACAACTGTGACGTATTTTTTCGTGAGGCACACATGTATGCCTCGGACATTCTTATATGTATAAATAGCTTCGTAAGAATTGCGTAGCTGCATCCAAAGCAACAAGGAAAATACAAATAGCATATATTTTAAGGCAGAGTTGAATCTTGAAAAAATGTCGTTAGGGAGTCAAAGCTGAGCGTTAGCTGTGGACCGATTAGATACATATATTGTACTCTTTATTAATTAGATTTGTACTTTTTTTTTACATTAATCAATCCTTTTTACGCTTGTCCGTAATGATCAAGTATAAAACGTTGAAATTATTTACTTGAGAATTCGTTATTGCTCATAGTAATTAAAACTTGGACACTAGTAAGAAATACTACTTCTGATCTATTAGAATGCTCAGACACTGAAATATATCAATATATCTAAAAAGTTTGTGTTAGATGTCTTCTGCTTTACGCCCTCATACTTTTCAGACATGAATTATAAAGTCCGTTACATAATAGAACTGCTTTAGAGACGTTGTGAAGTTGAATACGGAGATAAATAAATAGAAACATAATTTACCGAAGTCAGCTAGTTTGACGTCCCCCATTTCGCTGAGAAGCACGTTAGCCGCTTTAATGTCCCTGTGCAGTTTCCGCTCCGAGTGTAAATAATCGAGGCCGCGGAGCACTTCGCGAAGTATCACCGCTATGTGCATCTCCTCGAAGCTGCCCGCTTTCATCAGATCCAGGGCGGAACCGCCCCCGAGGTACTCCATTATTATCCATAGTTTTGTTCCCTGAAATCAAAACGTTCATTATCAGATTAAAGTACCTATCATTTTGTACCCACATATTTACTTAGATTCATTCATTAGATATAGATTTGAATTTAAAATTAATAGGTTTTTTTTAAATGGAAACTCCTTTATGCGCATTGTACAGCGACCAAAAGTGAATTATTACGTTCGGTTCGATGACGTGGAATCGAATTTACTCGACTCCAATCGTCATCAATGTGCAAGAAGGGGTGCATCGTTTTTGTTACTAGGTACGTATTATAATACATTGTATATATATACTATAATATTTCAAATGTATACATACTTATTTACATATAATCATTGTAAAATCTAGAAGAACTTTATTATGCAAGAAATTATTTATAAGTTTTCACTTATATCATGTGATCATAGGCACACATTTACCTTTTTAAATAATATCACTAGTTAAATCTTGGAAAAAAATTAATAAAAGTTTTAGCTTTTCTTTCCATTCACTAGTTCACACGAAAGTAAAAAAATCTATTTAAGACACTGTTTAAACAAAACCCAAATTGGAAACAAAATAAATAAACGTTATTTGTTATTGAATAATGATATGAATTATTTAAATTCTATATAAAACTAGCTGTAACCCGCGGCTTCGCACGCGTTTTTTGAATATATTAAATAAATTTAAAATTGTTATTAGATGTGTAAATAACAATAATACTCTTTCAAAAATATCTGCAAGTATGACACGCACTTCATCTACAGTAACAGGTAACATGTACATTATATATGTGAATACTAATAATGTATCGAATGGGATGGGATTTATCATTAGCCACATAGCTGGGAACTTTAAACTACTATCTATATATCACCCTCAGCGCTCACTTACACTATATAAGAAAGTAATGAAAATATTAAACTATACATTACCGAACAATATGTGTTAAATCTTTTATTATATAAATATAATATGTCCATATTGTTGATATAATCAAGTTATTAATATACCTTGCTATAATTTAAATCACATATAAACATATGACTTTCAATTATATTTATTCTTGGAGTCCAGTACAACGTACGTCACACGCGCATCTTTACAGTGAACAACATATTTTTGGTCAATTTCACACATACGAATACAGGGATAACAGTTCATCACAACATAGTGTCAACAAAGTCCTGTTCCACGTCTGTCTATATCGCGATAAGATCAAAAACGCATCTTCATGCCGTTTTTATCAATATATAAAATTACTCTTGGAAAAGGTTTAGGTATCTGTGTGTATCGGTCTGCTGAACCCGCTAGCTTAAAATAAAACAGCTAATTAGTTAGTTATTTGCCCGTAAAGTTCCCGTTCAAATATTACTTGTAGTCCGTTGATGCTGTTAAGACCTTGCTAGGACAATAGCGTAGTCATTTCTAAGAAAAAAAAAACCGAATAACGTAGAATAAACTTTTGAAAAGGAACACAAAATAAATCCTGATGTTATTTCCCATAGAATGTTATCATGTTACCATGGCAACGCAAAGATAATACTAACACTAACACGCAGCGGATGCTCTAAAAAGTAAATTTTCAAAAAAAAGTATTAACCGACTTCAATATTAATCAGAGGCATAGAAATAAGGCACTAAAAACCGGAAAATAAATAGGTTATCAAATTAACCAAATGTAATGAAACATATGAATATGTGTGCTACCAGGAGATGTATTGGAAGTCGGTGCCAACCGAAGATCATATCATCTACATCTAGGTACAAAGGCACCGACTTCCAATGCATCTCCTGGTAGCACACATATTCATATGTTTCATTACATTTGGTTAATTTGATAACCTATTTATTTTCCGGTTTTTAGTGCCTTATTTCTATGCCTCTGATTAATATTGAAGTCGGTTAATACTTTTTTTTGAAAATTTACTTTATTTCTCCATTTTTAGTGAACATAATTTTTTTTTTCTAAAACATGCGGGTCACCTGATTGTAAGTGATCACCGTCGCCCATGGATACCTGCAACACGAGAGGAATCACAGATGCGTTGCCGGCCCTTAAGAAAGGAGTAGGCTTGTTTCTTGAAAGTTGTGTTACTTTGTCACGGATCCCATAATCAGAACCTAACCAAACTCTCATCAAACTACCCTTGAAGAACACCCTTTACAATAAAAAAGGAATCATCGAAATCGGTTGGCATGATATTGAGTTATTCGTCTATTTGTCGTATACACACCAAATGCAAATTTAACACTTATACGGTTTTGCACTGGATGCCGTTGACAGAACCGGACCAAAAAAAAAAATGGGACCACACGGAAAGCACTAGCTTTCAAATAAAAAAAGAATCATCCAAATCGGTGCAGCCAGTCCAGAGTTATGAGGTAACAAACATAAAAAAAAAAAAAAAAAAAAAAAAAAAAAAAA